>JAVIAB010000139.1:79829515-79919817 GCA_032433765.1 Megaustenia siamemsis
TCTCTCTGGTACTACATCCTACTGATACATCTCTGGTACTACATCCTACTGATACATCTCTCTCTCTCTGGTACTACATCCTACTGATACATCTCTGGTACTACATCCTACTGATACTCTCTCTCTCTACTTCTGTTCTACATCCTACTGATACATCTCTGGTATTACATCCTACTGATACATCTCTCTCTGGTACTACATCCTACTGATACATCTCTGTACTACATCCTACTGATGCATCTCTCTCTGGTACTACATCCTACTGATACATCTCTCTCTGGTACTACATCCTACTGATACATCTCTCTCTGGTACTACATCCTACTGATACATCTCTCTCTGGTACTACATCCTACTGATGCATCTCTCTCTGGTACTACATCCTACTGATACATCTCTCTCTGGTACTACATCCTACTGATGCATCTCTGGTACTACATCCTACTGATGCATCTCTCTCTGGTACTACATCCTACTGATGCATCTCTGGTACTACATCCTACTGATGCAACTCTCTCTGAAACTACATCCTACTGATGCATCTCTCTGGTACTACATCCTACTGATGCATCTCTCTCTGGTACTACATCCTACTGATACATCTCTGGTACTACATCCTACTGATGCATCTCTCTCTGGTACTACACATCCTACTGATACATCTCTGGTACTCTCTACTACATCCTACTGATGCATCTCTCTCTGGTACTACATCCTACAGATGCATCTCTCTCTGTACTACATCCTACTGATGCATCTCTGGTACTACATCCTACTGATGCATCTCTCTCTGGTACTACATCCCACTGATACATCTCTGGTACTACATCCTACTGATACATCTCTCTCTGTACTACATCCTACTGATACATCTCTCTCTGGTACTACTCCCACTGATACTACATCTCTGGTACTACATCCTACTGATGCATCTCTCTCTGGTACTACATCCTACTGATGCATCTCTGGTACTACATCCTACTGATGCATCTCTCTCTGGTACTACATCCTACTGATGCATCTCTGGTACTACATCCTACTGATGCATAATCTGGTACTACATCCTACTGATACATCTCTGGTACTACATCCTACTGATACATCTCTGGTACTACATCCTACTGATACATCTCTGGTACTACATCCTACTGATACATCTCTGGTACTACATCCTACTGATGCATCCTGGTACTACATTCTACTGATGCATCTCTGGTACTACATCCTACTGATGCATCTCTGGTACTACATCCTACTGATGCATCTCTGGTACTACATCCTACTGATGCATCTCTGGTACTACATCCTACTGATACATCTCTGGTACTACATTCTACTGATGCATCTCTGGTACTAAATCCTACTGATACATCTCTGGTACTACATCCTACTGATGCATCTCTCTCTGGTACTACATCCTACTGATGCATCTCTCTCTGGTACTACATCCTACTGATGCATCTCTCTCTGGTACTACATCCTACTGATACATCTCCCTCTGGTACTACATCCTACTGATGCATCTCTCTCTGGTACTACATCCTACTGATGCATCTCTCTCTGGTACTACATCCTACTGATGCATCTCTCTCTGGTACTACATCCTACTGATGCATCTCTGGTACTACATCCTACTGATGCATCTCTCTCTGTACTACATCCTACTGATACATCTCTCTCTGGTACTACATCCTACTGATTCATCTCTGGGACTACATCCTACTGATACATCTCTCTCTGGTACTACATCCTACTGATACATCTCTAGTACTACATCCTACTGATGCATCTCTCTCTGGTACTAATCCTACTGATACATCTCTGGTACTACATCCTACGGATGCATCCCTCTCTGGTACTACATCCTACTGATACATCTCTAGTACTACATCCTACTGATGCATCTCTCTCTGGTACTACATCCTACTGATACATCTCTCTCTGGTACTACATCCTACTGATACATCTCTCTCTGGTACTACATCCTACTGATACATCTCTCTCTGGTACTACATCCTACTGATGCATCTCTCTCTGGTACTACATCCTACTGATACATCTCTCTCTGGTACTACATCCTACTGATGCATCTCTCTCTGGTACTACATCCTACTGATACATCTCAATCTTGTACTACATCCTACTGATACATCTCTCTCTGTTACTACATCCTACTGATACATCTCTCTCTGGTACTACATCCTACTGATACATCTCTCTCTGGTACTACATCCTACTGATACATCTCTGGTACTACATCCTACTGATGCATCTCTCTCTGGTACTACATCCTACTCATGCATCTCTCTCTGGTACTACATCCTACTGATGCATCTCTGGTACTACATCCTACTGATACATCTCTGGTACTACATCCTACTGATGCATCTCTGGTACTACATCCTACTGATGCATCTCTCTCTGGTACTACATCCTACTGATACATCTCTCTCTGGTACTACATCCTACTGATACATCTCTCTCTGGTACTACATCCTACTGATACATCTCTCTCTGGTACTACATCCTACTGATACATCTCTGGTACTACATCCTACTGATGCATCTCTCTCTGGTACTACATCCTACTGATGCATCTCTGGTACTACATCCTACTGATACATCTCTCTCTGGTACTACATCCTACTGATACATCTCTCTCTGGTACTACATCCTACTGATACTCTCTCTCTCTGGTACTACATCCTACTGATACATCTCTGGTACTACATCCTACTGATACATCTCTGGTACTACATCCTACTGATACATCTCTGGTACTACATCCTACTGATCATCTCTCTCTGGTACTACATCCTACTGATACATCTCTCTCTGGTTACTACATCCTACTGATGCATCTCTGGTACTACATCCTACTGATACATCTCTCTCTGGTACTACATCCTACTGATACATCTCTCTCTGGTACTACATCCTACTGATGCATCTCTCTCTGGTACTACATCCTACTGATGCATCTCTCTCTGGTACTACATCCTACTGATACATCTCTGGTACTACATCCTACTGATACATCTCTCTCTGGTACTACATCCTACTGATACATCTCTCTCTGGTACTACATCCTACTGATACATCTCTCTCTGGTACTACATCCTACTGATACATCTCTCTCTAGTACTACATCCTACTGATACATCTCTCTCTGGTACTACATCCTACTGATACATCTCTCTCTGGTACTACATCCTACTGATACATCTCTCTCTGTACTACATCCTACTGATACATCTCTCTCTGGTATTACATCCTACTGATACATCTCTGGTACTACATCCTACTGATGCATCTCTGGTACTACATCCTACTGATACATCTCTCTCTGGTACTACATCCTACTGATACATCTCTCTCTGGTACTACATCCTACTGATACATCTCTCTCTAGTACTACATCCTACTGATACATCTCTCTCTGGTACTACATCCTACTGATACATCTCTGGCACTACATCCTACTGATACATCTCTGGCACTACATCCTACTGATACATCTCTCTCTAGTACTACATCCTACTGATACATCTCTCTCTGGTACTACATCCTACTGATACATCTCTGGACTACATCCTACTGATACATCTCTGGTACTACATCCTACTGATACATCTCTGGTACTACATCCTACTGATACATCTCTGGGCACTACATCCTACTGATACATCTCTCTCTGGTACTACATCCTACTGATACATCTCTCTCTAGTACTACATCCTACTGATACATCTCTCTCTGGTACTACATCCTACTGATACATCTCTCTCTAGTACTACATCCTACTGATACATCTCTCTCTGGTACTACATCCTACTGATACATCTCTCTCTGGTACTACATCCTACTGATACATCTCTGGCACTACATCCTACTGATACATCTCTCTCTAGTACTACATCCTACTGATACATCTCTCTCTAGTACTACATCCTACTGATACATCTCTGGCACTACATCCTACTGATACATCTCTGGTACTACATCCTTCTATTACATGTCTGGTACTACATTCTGCTGATACATCTTTGATTCTACGATTTACTTATACATCTCTTATACTATATTATTATGCTAATACTTCTTTAATATTACATTCTACTTATACATCTCTAGTACTACATTCTACTGAAATATCTCTAATACTACATTCTATTGACACATCTCTAATACTACATTCTATTGACACATCTCTAATACTACATTCTATTGACACATCTCTAATACTACATTCTGATACATCTCTGGTACTACATTCTACTTATACATTTTTAATACTACATTCTACTTATACATTTTTAACACTACATTCTTCTTATACATTATTAATACTACATTCTACTTATACATTTTTAATACTACATTCTACTTATACATTTGTAATACTGCATTCTATTTATACTTTTTAATACTGCATTCTACTTATACATTTTTAATACTACATTCTACTTATACATTTTTAACACTACATTCTACTTATACATTATTAATACTACATTCTACTTCTACATTTTTAATACTGCATTCTACTTATACATTTGTAATACTACATTCTATTTATACATTTTTAATACTGCATTCTACTTATACATTTTTAATACTACATTCTACTTACACATTTTTAATACTACATTCTAGTGATACATCTCTGGCCGATGTTTTAAAGTAGCAGGATCTGAGAACAGAAAAGGTTGTAGATGTCTGGGGTGTTTGGGTCAGGCACAACTTGTGATGGTTATTTAAAAGAAGAAAAATGAGACAGGTTGGAGTGTACACAAAATATGTGTTTCAGCTGAATTGAATTTCGAAAAAACTTGAGAACCCCCCAAAAATGCAGGAGTTTATGGTAATTTGAAGCAAAACTCTGGAACAAAGCAAATAGAAGAGTCAAAATTGAAATCAGTTTTTAGTGGGGAGTGAAGTGATAAATAGAAGCAGATCATCATTATCAAGCACCAAGCGTGCTGGCGTAGGTGATCATGTATCTCCACAACCTTCGATCACGACAGTTATTTATCATTTTTGTTGTTGACCTTCTGCCAAGCCATTCTCTTAAGCTGTCTGATCTATTCTCTTTGCCTCCCTCTATAGAAGCAGATACATTAAAGTAAACTTACTTCTCCGTTTACTATACTCCGACTATACAGAAATCTTCGAATATTTCTGGATAGGCGGCCGAGCACATATGGGTGTAAACTCGCGTGCTAAGACGCCTGTTCAAGTCTCGTACTTTACCTTTACTTTTACTTCTCCGTTACTATCTCACTTCCAAACTAGCTAAAACTGAAAACACATTTGTGATTGGCCTACTGCTCCAACAATTGTGTTTATAACTAATTCTCCCCCTTTCTTTCCCTCCTTCTCTCTCACTTCTTTTCATAACTTGTTCACCTACATTTGTCATTACAACATCCATCCACAATCTACGTCAGAATAGACGGTATTATTATTTTTGGAGGGGTGCCAGACTGGCAACTCTATAAAGAACCACACCCAGCTCTCTCTCTCTCTCTCTCTCTCTCTCTCTCTGTCAGGTGATATGTATACACACATACATACATACATACATACATACATACATTCAAATACACATACATACATTCAATACACATACATACAGAAACACATACATGCCGATGATAGAGTAGTAATCAGGACGTGGCCGGCTATGGAATGTACAAGAATTTATTCCTGGCGTGACGTTTGTGGAACTGAGAAAATGTGTACCTGGCATACTGAGCTTGGGAGAGTATTAGCAGCGAGAAAGAGAAATGACTATCTCTTTCCTCCAGCTCCAAATGGTGTGGTCTAGTATGTGTTAAGTTTAACTCTTCATTCCCTTACCTCCATTGTCATCAAGTAAAAAGTAAGTAAAGAGCCCCCGTCACGCTGAGCGGCGTATAGGGAATATGGTGTTAGTGACCATATATTTTACAGACCTTCAGCACATGATTTTTAGGGTAATGTGGTCGGTATTACGTCCGTGTCGCTTTAACCAGAAAATAATCCGGTACCCATTTAAGGCTGGGAGAACCCGGAAGCCGTCGGTTGGGATCGAACCCTACCTCTTGTCCTTTGTAGTTCAGTTCACTAACCACTGAGCTATCGCGGCTCCTTTGTCATCAAGTATACAGGACAATATTACTTTGCTACACTCTTCCCCTTTAGAAGAAATAATTCTGATCAACAGGGAGCATACTATAACACAATCTTCACTCCAACGTTGTACTACAAATAGACTCTAGATAAGAATAATAAGAACAATAACCCCACCGAGATGATATGTGTTAGGCGTTTGACAGGAAATAGCCTGAGAGATAAGATCATAAGTGAAGAACCGAGAGGAAAAAAAAAGCTGGGAATAATTCCCGCCATTGAATACATAAAGAACACAACTGGTAAGATGTTTTGACCACATGATGACGCAGATAAACCAAAACACAACAAAACAAGCCTTCAATAAACATTGCAAGAACACTAGATCAAACGGTCGACCACCAAAAAGATGGATTGATGGAATATTAGAAAAAACTAGGAAACATAACAGCAGCAGAGGCCAACAGAAAGCAAAGACCGCAAATTATCTCTCTCCTCGACGCTGAATGGTAAATAAGGGCCGAAAGAAGATGGTGAGGAATTCTAATTTACAATTACCGCCCTGTATTTTGCAATTCCTGTCCCTATTTTCAAAACTCCTTCACCATTTTGTAAACTCCACTTTCCTAAATCCATGTTCTACTTATAGCCATATTTTGTTTCTTAAATCTATAATTACTTTACCATAATTCTACTCTAATTTGTTAACATCCATCAACAACTTTTTCCCAATCTCTACTCAATTTCCCATAATCCATAACACACGTTACCAAATCTCTACCTCACATCTCTAAATCCATAACTCATTTTCTCTAATCTTTACTCCATTTCCCTAAATCTATAAATTACTTTCTTTAATCCCCATTCACATTTTCCCAGAACTAGAACTCATTTCTTCTGTTCCCTATTCTACCTTCATTCCGAAAACTAGACTCCACCAAATTTCGCTTATTCCTATCACACTTTCATAGCAGTCCGGTCCATCGTTTTAAACTTCACTCACATAAAAAAATTCCTACCCAGTCTTTTCCTATCCCCAGTCCACTTTCCACATTTCCTATCTAATCTTCCCATATCATCAGTACATTTTTCACAATTCATACCTAATGTTTTCCTATCCCCAGTCCACTTTCCACATTTCCTATCTAATCTTCCCATATCTTCAGTACATTTTTCACAATTCATACCTAATGTTTTCCTATCCCCAGTCCACTTTCCACATTTCCTATCTAATCTTCCCATATCTTCAGTACATTTTTCACAACTCATACCTAATGGTTTCCTATCTATCCTCTGTCCACTTTTCTCATTCTCTGTGTTGCTACCCGTAATTCCCCTCCCCTCCTTATTAACCTCGACCTCGCATTCCTCCAATCCCCACGCCACAACTTTCTCAAATTCATACACAACACTCCCCCTCCCCCACCCAAAAAAAAACAAAAAAAAAAAACACTTCTGCCCCACATTTTAAGAAAAAAAAACCTACTTCAATCTAACCTTTTCGAGGAACTTACTCCTATCTCACTTTGCCCCAAACCTACTTCTATCTCACTTTGCCCCAAAACCTACTTCTATCTCACTTTGCCCCAAAACCTACTTCTATTTCACTTTCCCCAAAAACCTACTTCTAACCTCATTTTCCCCCAAAACCTACTTATATCTCATTTTGCCCCAAAACTTACTTCTAATCTCACTTTCCCCAAAAACCCACTTCTATCTCACTTTCCCCAGAAAACTACTTCTTTCTCATTTTTCCCCAAAACCTACTTATATCTCACTTTGCCCCGAAACCTACTTCTATCTAACTTTCCCCAAAACCTACTTCTATCTCACTTTCCCCAAAAACCTACTTCTATCTCACCTACCCCAAAAACTACTTCTATCTCATTTTCCACAAAAACCTAGTTCTTTCTCACTTCCACAAAAACCTACTTTTATCTCACTTTCCACAAAACCTACTTCTATCTCACTTTCCACAAAAACCTACTTCTATCTCACTTTCCACAAAAACCTACTTCAATCTCACTTTCCCACAAAACCTACATCTATCTCACTTTCTACAAAACCAACTTCTTCTCATTTTCCACAAAAAACCTACTACTATCTCATTTTCCCACAGAAACTACTTCTATCTCACTTTCCACAAAAATCTAATTCTATCTCATTTTCCCAGAAACCTACTTCCATCTCACTTTCCCTAAAAACCTACTTCCATCTCACTTCCCAAAACCTACTTCCATCTCACCTTGCCCAAAAACCTACTTCCATCTCATTTTGCCCAAAAACCTACTTCCATCACACTTTCCTGAAAACCTACTTCCATCTCACTTTCCCAAAACCTACTTCCATCTCACTTTCCCCATAACCTACTTCCATCTCACTTTGCCTCAAAACTTACTTCTATCTCACTTTGCCCAAAACCTACTTCCATCTCACTTTCCCCAAAACCTACTTCCATCTCACTTTCCTGAAAACCTACTTCCATCTCACTTTGCCCAAAACCTACTTCCATCTCACTTTCCCCAAAACCTACTCCCATCTCACTTTCCCCCAAAACTACTTCCATCTCACTTTCCACAAAACCTACTTCCATCTCACTTCCCCAAAACCTACTTCCATCTCACTTGCCTCAAAACGAACTTCTATCTCACTTACCCAAAACCTACTTCCATCTCACTTTCCCCAAAAACCTATTTCCATCTCACTTTCCGCAAAACCTACTTCCATCTCACTTTCCCCAAAACCTACTTCCATCTCATTTTCCCCAAAACCTACTTCCACCTCACTTTGCCTCAAAACCTTCTTCCATCTCCCTTTGCCCAAAAACCTACATCCATCTCATTTTCCCCAAAACCTACTTCCATCTCACTTTGCCCAAAACCTACTTACATCTCACTTTGCTCAAAACCTACTTCCATCTCACTTTTCCCAAAACCTATTTCCATCTCACTTTGGCCAAAACCTACTTCCATCTCACTTTCCCCAAAACCTACTTCCATGTCACTTTCCCCAAAACCTACTTCCATCTCACTTTCCAAAACCAACTTTTATCTCACTTTGCCCAAAAGCTACTTCCATCTCACTTTCCCCAAAACCTACTTCCATCTCACTTTCCCGAAAACCTACTTCCATCTCACTTTCCCCAAAACGTACTTCCATCTCACTTTCCCCATCCTACTTCCATCTCACTTTGCACTGCCTCAAAACCTACTTCCATCTCACTTTGCCAAACCTACATCCATCTCATTTTCCCCAAAACCTACTTCCATCTTACTTTGCCCAAAACCTACTTCCATCTCACTTTGCCTCAAAATCTACTTCCATCTCACTTTCCCCAAAACCTACTTCCATCTCACTTTGCCTCAAACCTACTTCCATCTCACTTTACATCAAATCTAATTCCATCTCACTTTCCCCAAAACCTACTTCCATCTCACTTTCCACAAAAAACCTAATCCCTCTCATTTGCCTCAAAATCTACTTCCATCTCACTTGCCTCAAAATCTTCTTCCATCTCTTTTGCCTCAAAATCTACTTCCATCTTACTTTGCCTCAAACCTACTTCCATGTCACTTTACATCAAAATCTACTTCCATCTCACTTTCCCCAAAACCTACTTCCATCTCACATTGCCTCAAAACGAACTTCTATCTCACTTTGCCCAAATCTACTTCCATCTCACTTTCCCAAAACCTACTTCCATCTCACTTTCCCGAAAACCTACTTCCATCTCACTTTCCCCAAAACGTACTCCATCTCACTTCCCCAATACCTACTTCCATCTCACTTTGCCTCAAAACCTACTTCCATCTCACTTTGCACAAAACCTACATCCATCTCATTTTCCCAAAACCTACTTCCATCTTACTTTGCCCAAAACCTATTTTCCATCTCACTTTGCCCAAACCTACTTCCATCTCATTTCCACAAAACCTACTTCCATCTCACTTTCCCCAACCTACTTCCATCTCACTTTGCCTCAAAACGAACTTCTATCTCACTTTCCCCAAAAACCTATTTCATCTCACTTTCCGCAAAACCTACTTCCATCTCACTTCCCCAAACCTACTTCCATCTCATTTTCCCCAAACTACTTCCACCTCACTTTGCCTCAAAACCTTCTTCCATCTCCCTTTGCCCAAAAACCTACATCCATCTCATTTTCCCCAAAAATACTTCCATCTCACTTTGCCCAAAACCTACTTACATCTCACTTTGCCTCAAAAACCTACTTCCACTCACTTTCCCCAAAACTATTTCCATCTCACTTGCCCAAAACCTACTTCCATCTCACTTTCCCCAAAACCTACTCCATGTCACTTTCCCCAAAACCTACTTCCATCTCACTTCCCCCAAACCAACTTTTATCTCACTTTGCCCAAAAGCTACTTCATCTCACTTTCCCCAAAACCTACTCCATCTCACTTTCCGAAAACCACTTCCATCTCACTTTCCCCAAACGTACTTCCATCTCACTTTCCCCAATACCTACTTCCATCTCACTTTTGCCTCAAAACCTACTTCCATCTCCTTTGCCAAAAACCTACATCCATCTCATTTTCCCCAAACCCTACTTCCATCTTACTTTGCCCAAAACTACTTCCTCTCACTTTGCCTCAAAATCTACTTCCATCTCACTTTCCCCAAAACCTACTTCCATCTCACTTTGCCTCAAAACCTACTTCCATCTCACTTTACATCAAAATCTATATTCCATCTCACTTTCCCCAAAACTACTTCCATCTCACTTTCACAAAAAAACCTACATCCATCTCTTTTGCCTCAAAATCTACTTCCATCTCACTTTGCCTCAAAATCTTCTCCATCTCATTTTGCCTCAAATCTACTTCCATCTTACTTTGCCTCAAAACCTACTTCCATGTCACTTTACATCAAATCTACTCCATCTCACTTTCAAAACCATCATCACTTTGCCCAAACGAACTTCATCCCTTTGAACCTACTTCCACCTCACTTTCACTTTGCTTTCTTCTCATCTTATTCCAACTATCTTTTCCCACTTTTCTATCCAAATCTTCTCTGCTTTCCTTCCCTCACTTTTCCTACACTTTTCATCTTCTTCTCCTTTCCCCAAAAACCTACTTCCATCTCACTTTCCGCAAACTACTTCCTCTCACATTCCCCAAACCTACTTCCATTTCATTTTACTCAAAACCTACTTCCACCTCACTTTGCCTCAAAACCTTCGTTCCATCTCACTTTGCCCAAAAAACCTACATCCATCTCTTTTCCCCAAAACCTACTTCCATCTCACTTTGCCTCAAAATCTACTTCCATCTCACTTTTCCCAAAACCTACTTCATCTCACTTCCTCAAAACCTACTTCCATCCACTTTCCCCAAAACCTATTCCATCTCACTTTGCCCAAACCTACTTTCCATCTCACTTTCCCAATCCTACTTCCATGTCACTTCCCCCAAAACCTACTTCCATCTCACTTTCCCCAAAACCACTTTTATCTCACTTTGCCCCAAACCTACTACATCTCACTTTCCCCAAAACCTACTTCCATCTCACTTTCCCGAAAACCTACTTCCATCTCACTTTCCCCAAACGTACTTCCATCTCACTTTCCCATATCTACTTCCATCTCACTTTGCCCCAAAACCTACTTCCATCTCACTTTGCCCAAAAACCTACATCCATCTCATTTTCCCAAAACCTACTTCCATCTCACTTTGCCAAAACCTACTTCCATCTCACTTTGCCTCAAAATCTACTTCCATCTCACTTTCCCCAAAACCTACTTCCATCCCTTTGCCTCAAAATCTACTTCCATCTCACTTTCCCCAAAACCTACTTCCATCTCACTTTGCCTCAAACCTACTTCCATCTCACTTTACATCAAAATCTACTTCATGTCACTTTCCCCAAACCTACTTCCATCTCACTTTCCCAAAAAACCTACATCCATCTCACTTTGCCTCAAAATCTACTTCCATCTCTCACTTGCCTCAAAAGCTACTTCCATCTCACTTTGCCCAAAACCTACTTCCATCTCACTTTACCTCAAAACTACTTCCATCTCACTTTCCCCAAAACCTACTTCCATCTCACTTTCCCCAAAACCACTTCCATCTCACTTTGCCTCAAATCTACTTCCATCTCACTTTGCCCAAAAGCTACTTCCATCTCACTTTCCCCAAAACCTACTTCCATCTCACTTTGCCTCAAAAACCTACTTCCATCTCATTTTCCCAAAACCTACTTCCATCTCACTTTCCCCAAACCTACTTCCATCTCACTTTCCCCAAAACCTACTTCCATCTCACTTTGCCTCAAAACTACTTCCATCTCACTTTTCCCAAAACCTACTTCTATCTCACTTTGCCTCAAAACCTACTTCCATCTCACTTTGCCCAAAACCTACTTTCCATCTCACTTTCCCTCAAAACCTACTTCCATCTCACTTTCCCCCAAACCTACTTCCATCTCACTTTCCCCAAAACCTACTTCCATCTCACTTTCCCCAAAACCTACTTCCATCTCACTTTCCCCCAAACCTACTTCCATCTCACTTTCCCCAAAAACCTACTTCCATCTCACTTTGCCCAAAACCTACTTCCATCTCACTTTCCCCAAAACCTACTTCCATCTCACTTCCCCAAAACTACTTCCATCTCACTTTCCCAAAAACCCTACATCCATCTCACTTTGCCTCAAAATCTACTTCCATCTCACTTTGCCTCAAAACATACTTCCATCTCACTTTGCCCAAACCTACTTCCATCTCACTTTGCTCAAAACTACTTCCATCTCACTTTCCTAAACCTACTTCCATTTCACTTTCCCAAAAACAGACTTCCAATCTCACTTTTCTCAAAATCCTCCAATATCTCTTTCCCATACATCTACTTTGCCACATTTTCCCCAAAACCTACTTCTGCCTCACTTTCCTCAAAACCTACTTCCATCTCACTTTCCTCAAAAATCTAATTCCATCTCACTTTCCAAAACAAACCTACTTCCATCTCACTATCTCCAAAACCTACTTCCATCTCCATATCCTAAAACCTACTTCTGGCTCACTTTCCCCAAAATTTACTGTCCATCTCACTTTCCTCAAAAAACTGTATCTACCACACTTTCCCCAAAAACTTACTTCTGCTCACTTTCATAAAACCTACTTCCATCTCACTTTCCCAAAAAAATCGACTTCTTTCTTCACTTTCCCCAGAACCTACATCTGTTCACTTCCATCCTACCCACTTTCTGCAGAACCTACCTCACTTTCTGTAGAACCTACCTTACTTTCCCAAAAAATCTACTTCCATCCTCACTTTTTCAAAAAATCTACTTCATCTCACTTTCCCAAAAACCTACAACTGTCTCACTTTCCCCAACCCACTCTCACTTTCTGCAAAACCTACCTCACTTTCTCAGAACCTACTCACTTCTGCAAACTACTCACTTTCCTCTGCAAACCTACTCACTTTCTGCAGAACCCACATCTTTCTCAAACCCACCCATTCTTTCTCAGACCCTACTCCTCACTTTCTGCAGAACCCACCCTCACATTTCTGCAAAACCTACTCACTTTCTGCAAAACTACCTCAACTTTCTGCAGAACCCACTCTCACTTTCTGCAAAACCTACCTCACTTTCTGCAAACCTAACCTCACTTTCTAAACCTACCTCACTTTCTGCAACCCACCCCATACTTTCTGCAGAACCCACCCATCTTTCTGCAACCTACCTCACTTTCTGCAGAACCCACCCTCACTTTCCCAAAAACTACCTCACTTCTGCAAAACCTACCTCACTTTCCTCAGAACCACCAATTCTTTCTGCAGAACCCACCCATTCTTTCTGCAGAACCTACCTCACTTTCTGCAGAACCCACCCTCACTTTCTGCAAAACCTACCTCACTTCTACAGAACTACCTCACTTTCTGCAGAACACCTCACTTTCTGCAAAACTACCTCACTTCTGCAAACCTACCTCACTTTCTCTGCAGAACCACTCCACTTTCTGCAAACCTACCTCACTTTCTGCAAACTACCTCACTTTCTGCAAAACCTACCTCACTTCTGCAGAACCCACCCATTCTTTCTGCAGAACCCACCCATTCTTTCTGCAGAACCTACCTCACTTTCTGCAGACCCACTCACTTCTGCAAAACCTACCTCACTTTCTACAGAACCTACCCTCACTTTCTGCTGAACCTACGTCACTTTCCACAGAAACCTACCTCACTTTCTGCAGAACCCACTCCTTTCTGCAGAACGTACCCTCACTTTCTGCAGAACATACTTCACTTTCTGCAGAACCTACCCTCACTTTCTGCAGAACCTACCTCACTTTCTGCAAACCCACCCTCACTTTCTGCAAAGCTACCTCACTTTCTGCAGAACCTACCTCACTATCTGCAGAACCCATCTCACTTTCTGCAACCTACCCTCACTTTCTGCAAAAACTGTTTCACTTTCTGCAGAACCAACCCTCACTTTCTGCAGAACCTACCTCACTTTCTGCAGAACCCACCCTCATTTTCTGCTGAACCTACCTCACTTTCCGCAGAACCTACCTCACTTTCTGCAAAACCTACCTCACTTTCCGCAGAACCTACCCTCACTTTCTGCTGAACCTACCTCACTTTCTGCAGAACCTACCCTCATTTTCTGCTGAACCTACCTCACTTTCCGCAGAATCTACCCTCACTTTCTGCAGAACCTACCCTCACTTTCCCCCCAAAACCTACTCCTGCCTCACTTCACCCCCACAACCTACCTCACCTTCCTAAGTCCAGCCACACTCAGTAAGCTCTACTAAGCCACTCATTCTTTTCTCCCTAATTCCTATAAATCTTGTTTCATCTTTACCATATCTTCCCCAGCCCTACATCATTAACTGTCCAGTTCATACAAATCTCTTCCAATTTTTTAAGTTAATCATTCCCTCAATTCCGAACACAATGTAGACAAAAAAAGTCAAAGAAAACAGATTAACGATGTCCAGCGTACACCTTCTGTTCATTTTATCATCCTTTATCGAATAAACGAGATGGATAAAAACAAAAGACAAAAATAAGGTAAAGGAACAGAAATCATCTGTCCGTAGAGGCCCAAACTCACTGATTACAGGCGAAACAACAAGAGATAAAAAAAGAAAAACTGTGAACACAAAATCGAATAATCGTTGGCCAAGTTAAAGCTCAGGAAATGCACTAAATCAGCCAAGTGCAACCAATCACAATTGGCTAGGAAACGAATGAAAAAAAAAAAAACTGCCTTTGTAATTAAATTTTTACGGAACTAAAAACAAATAAAAATAATTACAAAGGTGCAGCAAGTTTGTAAAAAAACGAAAAGAAAATAACGCGTCAGCAGCATCAACAATATTCAGGTTGATGTTTGTTCAATTCACTTCGTTTTAATATTATATGAACTGAATGATATTATTTGTTGATTTGTGAATAGGGAGTCGCCAAATTTGTGGCAATGTCATCGATTGTTATTGAGTTATTTGCGGGTCATCATCATTGCACTCCGAACACGCCCATAGGTGCTCAGATCCCCTCCTCAGCAATTCTCGCAGTGTCCAGCGACTGACGACTACAGTTCTGTGTTGGTTGATTAGGCTTCTTACACGCCCACTAAGTTTATCGTTTCTGGCTGTGCCCATCTTAACTCCCATCTCTTTCATCCGACATGGACTCATGGTTGTCGAAGTCCTGTGTCCTTCCCACTTCCCGGAGGACATTAATGATGTCTGCCCGATCCATTGGTTGACTGTCCTCAACAATAGCGCAGCCAGCCAACCTGTCCGCGCTTTCATTTCCCCGTACTCCCGCTTGTCCTGGAACGTAAACAAAAGTGACCTTACGTATTTTTGACTATTTTTGATATAGAGCCCGCCTTCACTTTTCTTATCATCATAATTCATCAGAGTACATCGATTGTATGAACCAGGATTGTATAGCCAAATGTGGATATAAAATCTACAGATGACTATGGTATTTCGTCTCATTGTCAGATTTTGAAAATATGTTACGTGTTACTGATGCGAATATAGACGCTATACAATATTTCCAAGAATTTCAGTAAGCATATTTTAATAGGAAATCGTACAATGATGGATACTACAACTTTGGCGTATTGTACAAAAACGTTGCTCAATACTTGGCAAGGGAGGGTAGTCCCATCAAACGGATAGAAAGAAAACGCAAACAATATCACATATAAAGAATTAGAAATAAAAATGTAAACAAAGAATGAGTGGTGAAGGTATCAGGACCTAGCAGTTCTACTTCCTCCTGGTCTCCCCCAGTAACAGTCTACGTCAAAACAGCCTGTCTATCAGAAGGTAGAATTCCCGTGTTCCTTGTAGTATATATGGCTCTTCTCGTCTTGTTAGGCGGTCTAGTGGGAGGCTATTTTGTATTTTTTTTTTAGGTTTTGTTTTTGTCGAGCAAGTTCTCTCGTGGCTAATTCTACCTATGTTTAACAAACACACACGGCCACAGAATGAACAAGTCAGGCCCACTGATCCGCAGGGTTATCCATCCTTTCATACGAGTTTTTTCTCTTCTAAGTTTTGCTTTAGCACAGTCTCAACTGATGTTATACCATTCCTTATACATGCTCTCCAAGATGTGCGATCACTTGCCTGATGTTCCCAGTTATTTTCACAGATGGAGAAATCATTCAGAGATGATTTACATATATTTCTATCTCTCTATATCCACTACCGTTATTGTAGTAGTTATAACTGATATAGAAGACCTAGTATTGCAGCACCTCTAGGCAGGATAAATAGTTTTTCAGCCATAGTCTGGAACTAAACGAACTCCAACATCTCCAGTAAAAGCCAGGAATGTCAAGAAAGCAATTACGAACCCGCCAAATTCAATGAGTCAAATGGCATCTGCCCGCATTAACTCATGGCATTACAACAACTCCCTCTTCTTAGCAGAACATGTCTCTACCGCACCACCTATCTGGTATATACATTAGAAACTGTTAAGTTTTTAGAAAGCAAGTATTGAGAAAATGGTAGCAGACAAACATAACAAAGGAATTCACATTTTTGTATTTTCTTGTTTAATTAAATTGAGTCCACAACAAACACATAGAAAACTACACTCCAAAGAGAAACCGTGTTTACAGAAGGCGTGTAAATTAGTAAAGCTAAATTCTGTTTTTGTTGACAAAGGGATCAATCAAACACCGAAGACAATATTCTTTCACTTCTACAGGGAATTTCCCAATCCTCAGGACATCACTAGGAAAATTTGTTTTAATTATTCCTCCTTCACCTCCTCTTCCTCTCCTTCTTCTTCTTCTCGTTTTCCTCTTCTTCATCATCTCTTTATTTGGTTGTTGAGGGAGAAAGTTCTAGTTCTTCCCCTTCAGGCAGCCTCAACCAATGTCAATTGATGTTGTTGTAGCGTTTCTTTGATGTTGTCTGTCCATCTTACTCTAGGCCTGCTTCTTGCTCTTCTCCATTCTCTTTCTCTTTTAATATATTCTTTGTATGGTAATGACTTCCGCTTCCAAGATGGCGGATCTTGTCCACGTTCTCTCGATCGCTGCAGAAAGTGCATTCGGGGTCTGATTAATTTCGGTTCTCCATTGCACTTCTCTACGTTAAAGTAAAAAATGGTGCCCTACTTATTACATCTGCGCCGATAAAGCGGTGTCCTACGCCGGCAATATTTCATTTTCGACAAATAAATGTTGCGAATGCGATATTCCACCGTCTTGGCTTGTTCTGCACTTTACGTCACATTGGTGCTGTTCATGACCGTTGATGGATTTGCTCGACGCAGGTTATTTACATGTTACTCATTAATATGAAATGCTTCATCAGCCGAAGTTTTATCTCTTTAGGGAATTTTCACCATGTTTTGTTCGTCGTAGGCTGCATTCACTAGAGTAATCGAGAATCTAAAGGGAGCAACATTGTTGTGTGTGCTACGTCATCGTAATGGCTCATCGTAAATCCCTAGACCGGCCGTACGCTAATCTTACGGTCTGTTGTTTGATGTACGACGGGGTAATCTGACGAATTGGAGTCAACAACGATGGCCTAACATCATCAAGCGCTATACATTACAAAAAATATGAGGATCATCATTTTCAGGAGGACGTGAACTTCCGGTGAATGGTGGATAGGCGGCAGGAACCATTGAAGGCTATGCATGAAAAGTGCTCCTTGTTGCAGTTTCCTCATATTCCAAGTCCATGGGGGGAATGGTTGGTCTCGAAGCAAAAACGCCGACCTCGGGAAAGAGAGGTTGTGGGTTCAAATCTCGGCTACACCGGTTGGGATTTTTATTTATGATTTCTCTCTGCGACAACCACCCCTGGTCTCAGCAACGAGGCCCGGCTTGAAATGGCTGTTACTCATCGACGGAAAAAAACATGAGTACCTCCGAAGTCGGAGTTATCTGCTTGTGTGGCGAGGGACCCCTATGCACACGGCTGCCAGGGAAAAATGGATTAACAAAATTCAGTTCCTAGTCTCTAGGGACTTCGTTAGAGTTTAAAGGTGGCGAACGCAACAACAACAACAACAACAACAACAACAACAACAACAACAACAACGTATGGTAATGATTCGCGTGCCATTTTTTCTAGATGATTTTTCTACATGATCATTTTAATTCTTTGTGCACAAGGGAATAAAAAAACACACACACACACAACACACACACAACCAATAGATTGCTAATCTGCAATATCGTCATCATCAAGTGCCGCGTCTGCTTGCGTAGGTGATCGTGTCTCTCCACAACTTTCGATCTCCACAGTTATTTATCATTTCTGTTGTTGACTTTCTGCCAAGCCACTCTTTTAAGTTGTCTGGTATCCTTTCTCCTTGCTTCCCTCTATCTCTTCGTCCCTCAATTTTCCCCAGTTGTTATACTATATTCCAGCTGTTCTCTTCTCATTACATGGTCAAAAAATAATGATTGTTTCTAATCTGGAAAATAGGGTTATATACTTTCTGTTTGTCTTCTATCGAAAATTATCGTTAATAATATATTATTTCAGAAAGTTATCTAACTATAGAGTTGTAGACAAGATGTCCACCTCCACAGACTGCAAACGATCCAGACTTTGTATTTTTCCAATTTTACAAACCAGACAAGTTGTCTCGATGAATCAGCAGAAGCTCTTCAGAAGTGCTACAAACGCTTTTCATGGGGCAGTGTTTTTATTTTTATTTTTACTTTAACTCTCGATTAAACAGTTCAAATGGTCTGGGATCTGAAGACCGCCTTGCGGGGTCTTAGTAGATTACAGTGTTGAGATGGGTAATTGTCTACAGAGTTACCTCTAGACAAAATATCGACATGGCATTGAAATAACGGGAAACTCCGACAGTAAATTTATAGTGGGAAACTCCGATAGTATATTAAAATGGGAAACTCCGATAGTATATTAAAATGGGAAACTCCGATGATATATTTGTAGCGGGAAAAGGAATACAGCCGCTGTCACTCGTCAAACATATCACAAGAGGCGACTAAGGAGGTTGAGGTCAAGGTCTTCGCCGGTACTATGGAGAACGTGCATCTGAAAGGAAGCCATCTTCAGTGATGTCGTTAGTGTGTCTCGAGCGTGCGTCATACTTGGGAAACGTGATGAAGCAGGAATCTGAGCGCAATGGACTTTTCCACTGCGCGACGAAGATAACCTGTTGACAGCTAATATTAAAATAAAGATACAAACTATATAGACAGAAAGTTGTGGGTGTACAACACTTTGCCAACACGGCACTTAATGATGATAAAAGTCAAGGTCTGCTGTATGTAAACATTAACGCTGACATTATTTAAAACAAAAAAATGTTTTGATAAATTCTAGAAAACAAGTTAAAATCATTAAATCAAGAAAGCATGCAGAGAGGATTTTGATAAAATCTTCCCAGTTAAGGAATGGAAGGATAATTGTAAATACCACTTTCTGTTTACGTCTCCATTTTGGTTGTGGCAAAAATAAGGTTCAGGACTTTTCTGGTTTAGCGAAGTGAAGAACAGGAGACATGCAGAGCTTATACAACAATAATAACCCCATGTGGGAGAATGAATGTGAAGGCAGAGATGGCAAGTTATGACATCTGTTAAGTCGCTTAACAACAGTCCATTATCGGAGACTGTTTAAGAGAGTCTTGTAAGGGTGAAAATATGTGGATTGGATATTAGACTACAATGAATTGAATATATAGATTTAATAGAGTTCTTCGTTTTTTTTTTTTTTTTAAAAGGGAGTTGGGAGAGTCCATTGCAAGAGGTCAAAAGGGGGTTCTGACAGGATAATGTGGCAAGTGTTTAGGGAAGTGGGGAGTTGTCAGTGACAAGTTAGGGTGTAATGAAGTTACTGGTTAAATGTCCAGATGGTGACACGACAAACTGCTGGTGGTGCAGGGAGGAGAAGCGGGAATGTGAAAGGGAGGGGTGGGGGATTGTTACAGACGAGGGGTAGATCGATGTGAAGAATGAAGTGAACAGGACAATATATGACGTGCACTCCAATTCGATGAATAACACAAATGAATAATTCGATATAAGGAGATGTCAGTCACGGTCTGCGGACATGTAAAAAGATTGAGCCTGCAGCTTTTTGGCAAGAAGTGGAAAAAAAAAATAGGGGAAAGAGTTGTAATCTGAAAGAGGAATCATCATCAGGTAGCGTGTCCGTAACAGAACGTTGCACCCATCACAGCCCGTCTGAAAGAATATCTATCTCTAGCCAGATCTCCCACTTCTTATGTTGTTATGTTCAAGGTTCTTTGATTCTTGAAGCCAACTTCGTCTTGGTCTGCTCCTGTCTCGTTTTCACGCAACCATGCCTTTCATTATTGTTCTTTCCAGTCGACTGTTTCTTTTGACGTCGCTGTAATACTTTATTTTCCTTTGGAAGAATGGTGTTTGTAAGCCAGTTCTTTTTAAACTTCAGAGCTTTTAAAATGTCTTCATGGTTGTTTTTCATTGTTGAAGGTAATCTAATGATTTCTCTGCGGCATTTTGTTTTGTACGGACCAATCCACTTCAAATGTACATAATATATGTGTATATTTAATGAGAAAGATAAAGAGCAGAGAGAGAGAGTGATGAGTGAGTGGTGAGTGAGTGAGTGAGTGAGTGGTGAGTGAGTGAACGAGTGATTGGTGAGTGAGTGAATGCGTGGTGAGTGAGTGGTGAATGAGTGAGTGAGTGAGTGAGTGAGTGGTAAGTGAGTGAGTGAGTGGTAAGTGAATGAGTGGTGAGTGATTGAGTTAATGAGTGGTGACTGAGTGAGTGGTTAGCGAGTGGTGAGTGAGTGAGTGGTGAGTGAATGAGTAAACGAGTGATAGGTGAGTGAGTGAATGCGTGGTGAGAAAGTGGTAAGTGAGTGAGTGGTGAGTGAGTGAATGCGTGGTGAGAAAGTGGTAAGTGAGTGAGTGGTGAGTGAGTGAATGGTTAGCGAGTGGTGAGTGAGTGAGTGAGTGGTGAGTGAGTGAGAGAAAAAGAGAGATGAAAGGTAGATATAGAGAGTGGTACTGATTGACTGATGGGAGAGGAAAAAATTAGGGGGTATTTTTAAGGACAAGCAGGCCACACGTGGAACAACATTTTAAGAACATTCTAGAAGGAAAGATTGAAGTCCGTAGAAGGAGGAAACCTTGAAGAAAAGATAAAGGTTAAGTGTCGTTGTAGAGGTCAAGGTAAGAGTCAGTCTAGAGAGCAATCAGGCAACATAAAAGTATGTAATTGATTATGAATCTTTAGAACTGTAATCATCTACGGGGGAAAAAAAACGAAGATTTCGAAAACACGCAGACAATACCCCCCCCCCCCCCCCGACGCTGAAAGACACGTGAAGAAAGACAGCAGCAGAAGAAGAAAACACTTAACGATCAGTTATTACCCTCGTCTCCGCCTCATTCTCTGTCTCTCTTACTACACGGAATAGTCTCTGCACACGCAAAAAATGACACGAATTACGTCTACAGATTACACAACATGATACCATATCGTGACGAATAATCAACTTCCCTTTTCAAGATGAACACTACAAACGCAAATTCAATCAAATTCAGATACATGGAGCATGAAAATGATGTTCCATTATCACCTTTGCCTGCAAATCAAATTACTAGGCCACTCGATCAGAACTATCCACTTTTGGGCATGGAAAGAATACAACGTATCACGTGGACATATCCTGTTATTCATGGCGTATGTTCGGCTGAAGCTGCTCTATTCAGATAATGATTATTTGTCTTTACTGTTCCCTATAAAAATAATCTTAACATAGGGACGTGAATCGTGGACAATAGGACAACAGACAAGGAAATCATTGGAGGTTGTAGAAATGTGGTTTTACAGAAGAATGTTGAGAATACCATGGGCAGACAAGAAGAGTATAATGAAAACGGTATAAAAGAGGCCAAAGCAAAAAGAGAGCTAATTTCCAATATTAGGGAGAAACAATTATCATTTTGCTTTGGCAATGGAACGAGAATGAAACAGCTGGAATATATTGTAACAACTGGGAAAATTGAGGAACGAAGAAATAGAGGGAAGCAAAGGGAAAAGATACCAGACAGTTTATGAGAATGGACTAGCAGACGGTCAACAACAGAGATGATATATAACTGTCAAGAGTTGTGGAGAGACATTCTCACCTACGCCAGCAGACATCATCATCATCATGAAGTACCGGGGATGCTGGCGTAGGTGATCATGTCTCTCCACAATTTTCTTCGATCTCGACAGTCACTTATAATTTCTGTTGTTGACCTTCTGCCAAGCCATTCTCTTAAGCTGTCTGGTATCTTTTCTCTTCGCTTCCCTCTATCTCTTCGTCCCTCAATTTTCCCAGTTGTTGCAATACATTCCAGTTGTTCTCTTCTCATTACACGGCCAAAAAATGATGATTGTTTCTTCCTAATATTAGAAATTAGCTCTCTTTTTGCTTTGACCTCTTTCAGAACATTTTCATTACTCTTCTTAGCTGTTCATGGTATTCTCAACAATCTTCTGTAAAACCACATTTCTACAGACTCCAGCGATTTCTCAGTAGGCATAGTACTTGATAACGATACAAATAATACTGAGGTGAAGTTCACATAGAAAATACTATATTATTTACATTTGACGCAAAATATCCAATATTGCCACTGAATTTTCAGCTTTTTTCATGTCAGAGATAGCTTCAAATATATAATACCGTGCGAGTATGCTATAAAGCTGGATGAAACGTGGAAAAATAAACATAAAACTGTAAATAGTGGCTTTACTGAAAAGAAAACAATACAGAATTATAAACTTTTCTCCCTCGGGCCTTTGCAATCAATTGGCTGTGTTGTGTAGCATGCTGTGAGATTAAAGAGACTTGTTCAATTTTAGTTTGTGACTCTTTATTTCAGTTCATTTTCTTAGCAGTAGATATACAAGCATTCGGTATTCCATAATTGTGATGGCGTCATATAGGGAAATAACAAAGTTCTTCCATTTACTGTACCGTTCTTTCAACATTTAGTACGGTACATTTCACCATTGAGTATCCGTACCTTCGTACGTACGTTTCACAATTTAGTACCCGTACCTTCTACCATTTAGTACGGTACATTTCACAATTTAGTACCAGTACGTTGTACCAATTTGGTGAAGTACATTCAACCAATTAGTACAGTACGTTACACCATTCGCAGGGTGAGAGAGGGTCAGAAAGAGAGAGAGGATCAGAAAGAGAGAGAGAGACAGATCGAAAGAGCCATGGAATGAAAGCAGCTATTTCCTGACTTCAAAATGGGGATTTCTTTTCTTCCAATGTTCCCATTGGTTCCATGTTATGCACTCTATGATTGTCATCTCTCTACCACGTCTCCCCTTTCTCTCTCTCCCCCCCCCCCCCCCACCACCCATGAGCGACCAACGCTGCTAAAGGGAGATAAGTGAGTCTGGTAGCGACAGCTCCTAAGAATCTCATTACCCATGATCCTCTAGTATGGGAGAGTAACGTGCCCAAGAAACCACTCAGTTTATCCTCGTACTTTGCCCACACATGGCCGCTCATTGACTCGTGACTAAGGTAAATAAACCAGAGGTTGGCAACATTCAGCCCACGGACTTCCTGTCTCAACACATGAACCTAATTTTCGCGGCCCGCCTTTGCCCACATTAAATCAACAACAAACATATTTTTGTTGGAAAACCTTAATTAATCAATCACATTTTTCGTTAGTTGGCGAGAAAATGAATTCTTTAGCGTTATATGGAGCCAGTACGGTGGACTACTGACCTAGAAATAAGGTCTGGACAAGCAGGCAAATACATTTTTGGAAGTCACAGAAGCATGGTTTTGTCGAAAATTTTTGAAAAAAAAAAAAGACCACAGTCAACTAAAAAAAAACAAAACAAAAAAAAACAAGGTCGATCTGAAAGAGACCAAAACCAAATGAAAGCATTTCACCAATTTTATGAGGGATAATCCTTAATACATTTAACAACAAAGGAAAATCACTAATTCAGACAGTTCGAGTTGCTCAAGAACTACAAATGATATAACCACGATACCTTTTAGGTACCAGTGAGAAAGAGAAAAGAAAAAAGAAAGAAGAATCCTTAATAATAAGACCCGAACGTCTGGCAGTGACTACATTGGACATGCTGCCTTTATTCTCCAGTCCTAAAATTCCTACCGGCAGGCTACAGTTATGAGAAAGGAATCCTGTGCAGAAACTTGTTAAGAAGCTAAAGGGCTGAAACACTTGCTCGACCCGGGGGGGGGGGGTTCTTCTGATGATCAGATTGCCTCCTGCTGTGAAGCTCTGTACAAAGAATTTCCTACTACTGAGAAAGGAAACTTGTGTAACACGTCGATATCAATAGAAGTGAGAATGGGAGTTTATCGATGCTATCTATATCTGACCTATGGGAATTATGGACGAGACTCTTACTAAGTATAATGCATGGATTCATGCATCAAACGAACTATACTGGATTGCTGACAACTCTCTACGTCAAATCCACAAGGCAACCTCTGAAAGATGTTGCAGAGGCCAAAGCCAAATGAATAGGAGCTGAGTGAAGCGCGACTACCTAAATATATAGTGTCACGCCAAGTGCGTATAAGGAATATGGCGTAAAAAAGTAAAGAGCCCCCGCCACGCCAAGGGCGTATAAGGAACATGGTGCTAGTGACCATAATTTTTACAGACCTTCGGAACATGATTTTTGGGGTAATGTGGTCGGTATTACGCCCGTGTCGCTTTACTTTCCCAGAAAAAATCCGGTACCCATTTAAAGCTGTGTGAACCCGGAAGCCGTGGAATGGGATCGAACTCTACCTATTGTCCTTTGTAGTCCAGTTCACTAACCACTGAGCTATTTGTTCACAAAATAGTAAGGAAGTATTCTTTTCTTTATCGCAGCTAATTCTGTAAATGCCCTTAGTTACGTTATGCTGTTTCCACTAAAAGCTGTGATATTTTCGTCTCCCGATAAGCAAATCCTATTTCATCAAGGCATATTTTTTTACTGAATTTTTTTTTCTTCTGAATTTATCTTTCTGAATTTGTCTTTCATTTTCGATAGCAACTCACATTCACTTAGCCATGGATCTATCGCCTATTTCCCGGACCACGAAGTGGATAACGATCTTTGCCAGCTTTTTTTCGCTAAGCAGTCATCTCTGACTCACTGGAATCATAACATGCGATTACATATAGGCTCCTATTAGGAAAGTTCTACAAATCACATTCTATAGATGTAAGCATGCCAGTTTGCCTGCAGACTAATATCAGGTTTGGTTTTGTAAAAACGTGGGCGTGATCATTTTACGGATATAGTGTGGGAGGGGAGACAATCAGTCGCTCTGACTCAAAGGGAAATTACTCCGTGTTGGCTTAGATTGCGTTGTAGCAGAGGGTTATTGTAGAGTTGTTATTGATTTCCGATTGTGCATACGAAATAACATCTGCCCCATACATTCTTTTTTGTTAAATATGTTATCTTTTCACCCCATTAATTTGTCGTCAGTTATGTTGTGTTATTTTCTCGCACTCTTTTTGAAGCTGTTATTTTTCTAGTTCTTTGGCAGGAACTTCGTTCTAACAGGATGTTCTTTGAAATAGCTGGACAGGAATGAATCAAACATTCAACACGAATCGAACCAGACAATAGATTTTTTATTATTGAATCACAAAGAAACACATTAACTTACCGAAAGTCATTCTGAGAAAGAAGATATGATAAATGACACAGAGCAGTCATTGACCAATGAGAGGTAAGAGTGTTATCATCATCACCGAGTGCCATCTCCGCAACGAAGGTTGGCTATCATGGAGCGCCATTCTGCTCTGTCTCTTGCTTTGATGACGCAGGTTGTCATAGGCTGTTTGTCCATCTTTTGATGTTACTCGTCCATGTTAGTCTTGGTCTGCCTCTGCCTCTTTTACCTTGTATTTTTTCCCTCGAGAATTACTTTTAGTAGGCTACTGTGTCTTTTAATATGATCCAAAAATCGCATTTGTCTTGTTTAATTGTGTTGAGTAGTTCTCTTTTCATTTTTAGTTGTTTTAAGACTTCATCGTTTGTTTTCTTTTCCTTCCATCCAATTCTAACTATTCTAATAAGAGTGTTATAGTTACTTGAAGGCCCAGGTATCACTGCAAACGAATTAAAATCATAATTGCTCAACCGCCCGTGCCAGTGGAATCATCCAAATTAATATTTCAAAGAAAGGCAGCTGCAGTCCCCATCATAACAAGCACAGTACACGTCAAAAGATATAAGGAGTATCAGCACCGAAAGTGAACGCAGCTGAAATGTCTTTCATTATACGATATCATCGTAAACAATCTGAATATAGAAACACCATCCGAATGAAAATCACAGCTCACGGTGTGCACAGAGCACTAAACTCAGTAGCTCCGGCAGCAAGCCGACTTGGAATATGAGGAAACTGCAACAAGGAACACATTTTAGACTGAGCCTCAACGGTTTTCTCGCATATCCGCCATATTGACCGGAAGTCTAAGTGACAGTGTCAAAAAGTAAACTACAGAATCGATGACAGTTTGTACCTTCAAAACAAGAGATAGGATGGAATGTTGCTCAGTGATAGTCGGGTAGGAAATCTTCGGAATGAACGGTGTGTGTGTGTGTCTGTTTGTGTGTCTGTGTGTTTGTTTGTGTGTGTCTGTGTGTGTGTGTGTGTGTATTTGTGTGTGCGTCTGTGTGTTTGTGTCTGTGTGTGTTTGTATGTGTGTATCTGTCTGTGTTTGTGTGTGTGTCTGTGTGTTTATGTGTTTATGTGCGTGTGTCTGTGTGTGTGTGTGTGTGTGTGTGTGTGTGTCTGTGTGGTTGTGTGTCTGTGTCTGTGTGTGCTCGTGTGTGTATCTGTGTTTGTGTGTGTGCGTGTGTGTGTCTGTGTGTGTCTGTGTGTGTGTTTGTGTGTGTGTTTGTGTGTGTATGTGTCTATGTGTTTGTGTGTGTCTGTGTGTTGTGTGTCTGTGTCTGTGTGTGCGTGTGTCTGTGTCTCTGTGTTTGTGTTTGTGTGTGTGACTGTGTCTGTGTGTGTGTGTCTGTGTCTCTGTGTGTGTCTGTGTGTGCGTGTGTCTGTGTATGTGTGTCTGTGTGGTTGTGTGTCTGTGTGTGCGTGTGTGTCTGTGTCTGTGTGTGTATGTGTGTGTCTGTGTGGTTGTGTGTGTGTCTGTGTGTGTCTCTGTGTGGTTGTGTGTGTGTGTGTCCATGTGTGTGAAGTTGATCGATCCTTTCCTCCCATCACCACCACCCATCCACTAAATCTGATTGTTTAAACATTTAACAGCGGAGTCTATGAAGTACCTCAATCTGACAATTTGACAGACAATGTTATAACGCCAGCACTTTTCGCTTTCAAATAAGAATGATTCTTTTACATGCTCAACATGAACACCACATATACATGTTTATCATCAGTTTCCGATAGGGCGGAACATAACAATTACCTACCCTGAGATCACGAGACAATGGAAGAGGGAAGTAGACCAAGATCGCTCGCTGATCATATATTTTAAGCTGGAAAGTCACGAGCGCTGTGTCTCAACGATACAGCTATTCCCTGCGGACACTTAAAACTGGTATTTCTTTCATTTGATGCTCACGAGGTTTGTTCAGTTCGTCTGGGGTCGAAGACGCCGTAAAGTAATTGAGTAGAAATCGGCTTTCGACTTGTATTTTCAATTCTTGGGGTCTGCGGTCAGCGAATAAAGAAATGATCCTGACTCAATCTTCCCGTTTTAGTTCTGGGAACAGACTACATATTTGCCGATACAAGTCGACATCACGAAAATAAAGCAAGCTTGGGTCCAAACATTTCTATAGAGAGTTTTAATGAATCAAGCAAAAGAAAAAAATAAGGAAAAAGAGGGGAATGGAAGGGGGCAAGATGATGTCATTCATCATCATCATCAAGTACCGGGCCTGCCGGCGTAGGTGATCATGTCTCTCCACAACTTTCTCGACATTTATTTATCATTTCTGTTGTTGACCTTCTGCCAAGCCATTCTCTTAAGCTGTCTGGTATTTTTTCTCTTTGCTTCCCTTTATCTCTTCGTTCCTCAATTTTTCCAGTTGTTACAATATATTCCAGTTCTCATTACATGGCCAAAAAATGATGATTGTTGATGTCATTAGCTTTACGTAAATCACAATACATCGCAACTTACGACCCTATAACGCTCATTACGGGGGGAGGGAGATGAAAGGATGTAATCGCCAGTGGAATATCAATAAACAACATCAGCATAAAACACTTGTCAGCACATTCATATTTTTTAAAGTTCATGATTATTACTGAGCGACTCATAGCTGACTATTGACGCGAGGATCAGCAAATAGATCTGAACAAAATATTACATAATCTCCCTGATGCAGGCTAACTATTCTGGCAATGCGAGTAACGATCCAAAGAGAAGCATACACGTTACTAAAAAATGGTATGTTAAAATCGGATGTGTCTGGCTGAAAGGAAACTAAAATGACGTATTATTCTACACATTTGCATTTCAAAAGCCTTTATTAAGCTCTTTTATCGACAAACTTATTGTTTCTGCAAAATTACACATTGTTGAACAAGCACAACACTTGTTTAACTTCCTTTTCAATTTGAAAACTTTTTGCCTTGATTAAATTGCTTCACATTACACTATTTTTGATAATTTCAATTATTTTCCACATCCCATTGTGCTTCCGGCAATTTCTTTAAATCGTGTGTGCCAGATAATTGTAGTCTCTTGTTTTGGCTTTCGCTATGAGATCTTCGATATCAAGATATATTTTTATTTACATCTTTTCCCTCAAGTCAAGTGGCGTTTTCGCGTTGAAGATTGGCAGTAATGGATGTACAACATCGCTGCCTAGCTTTTATATTCTAATAAATTGTTATTTGTCCATAATTTCATGTTGTTTTACCATCTATAGCGCTGTCATCGACCTGCATTCAAGCTTTCGAGTTTTTTTTTTTTAAATCCAACGCGTAAGAGTGTCTGAATTACAGTTTTTTTCCCAGCATATTTTGTTCATTTCTTATCTCTGTGTGTTTTTTCTTTACTTCAAGAACGGCAATTGTTGTTTTTAGATCTCCTTTAACGAAACGTGTGACATTTTTGTGTGTCTGCCGATTCCTTAGTCCGTTTTATAATCTTTGGGACGCCAACGTGACTGCATGTTTCAGATGTTTCTCTGTGCATTATTATTGTATTCCAGTTCAGAGTGTGTTCCAATGTTTTCCCTTTCCAATTATTGACATGTGTTCCAATGTTTTCCCTTTCCAATTATTGACATGTGTTTCCAATGTTTTTCCCTTTCCAATTATTGACATGTGTTCCAATGTTTTCCCTTTCCAATTATTGACATGTGTTCCAATGTTTTCCCTTTCCAACTATTAACATGTGTTCCAATGTTTCCTCTTTCCAATTATTGACATCATTAATTTCCTCATTTATCTATCTTTGGGAGCCGATATAGCTGGACTACAAAGGACAAGAGGTAAGGTTCGATTCCAACCAGGGGTTCGTTCGCTTCCAGGTTCACCCAGCCATAAATGGGTACCGGATTATTTTATGGGAAAGTAAAGCGGCACGGGCACATTACTCCAAAAATCATGTGGTGAATGTCTGTAAAATTTATGGTCACTAACACCATATTCCCTATACGCCACTTGGCGTGACGGGGCTCTTTACTTTATTTTTTACTTTGTCTATCTTTACGTATTCCATCCGTCACTGTGACTTGAAAGATGGTCTTATCAAGAAAGACCTTACAAAAAAAAAACATGTGACGGCGCGCATTATCATTAGTTTATATTTACTAAATAATATTCGCATGTACCTCTATGGTTATTACTGATGATTTTATGACCGTTCTCGTTTAAGATAATGTCTCGGATTAAGAAATTGAGGAACTTAAGATAACACCTTATTTCCGTGGCTTATATTTACATTTCTAATTGCGTTTTTAATTTAATGTCAATGTTCTTTAGACATATTTGAATAATAATATATATTTCCTAATATATTTACATACATACACTTCTCGCTGTGCTAAATGCTCGTGCTACAAATATTTAAATAACTTAGTTTAGCGGATACGTCATCTTTATTGCACTTCGGACAAAGTACTCAGATCTCCTCCTAAGTATATATCTTTCAACATGCAGCGACTAGCGACACCGGTATTTATCGTCAAAATTTTTACATGTTTTGGGTACAAATAAATATATATATATATATATATATATATATATATATATATATATATATATATAGTAATATCTACAAGAAAGTTTTGAATTCTTTACTTTGTCCCCCCATTCTTAGAGCCATTTATGAAGATTTCGAGTTTGTTCTTCGTGAAGGATATAAACTGTATCATTTTACTGTACCCATCTCTTTTGCTGTTGGTGCCTTCAGCATTCCAGGGCATTATTTTAAGTGGTCTTAGTTTTGATTGGCCAGTAGCTCTATTCTCTCGCCTCCTGACTCCACGGGGTCGTTTGAGAAGGACATCCAGTAATAATGGTTGGGTCCTGTTGAGGCTGAGGGCCTGGCACTGCACCTACCTGAGTGTCCATCAAAGGGCAAGTGCCATATCGATTCGCAGTTATAGACATACTTATCATTGGCGTGGGTGCGTTGCATTCTGATTGTTGTTGTGCGCCTTTTGGCTGGTTGCCTCCGACTTCAGCACTTAAATTTGCTAGAGCAACCTGTAGTCTTGCTCTGGTGTAGGAAGGCCTGGCCAGGTTTTCAGTCCCTTGTGACTGTTAATTCTCATCCTCGCGACAGAGAGCTGGCCTAGTTGAGGTGAAAGCATTTAATTTACTTTCTATTTTCTTTAGTTGTTTTCCAGCTGTTTCAAATATAAGTAAGGGCGGATAACACATTTGATTTTAAAAAAAAATTGAAGCTTTGTTTTAATTATCTTCGTGCTTTCTATTAATTGTCCATGATTCACGTAAGCCTGAAGACACATTGAAGACAAATTTGTCTCACTTCTGCTTGTATATACCTTATACGTTGCAGACATTGCTATTGTCTAGAACGCTGCTCTTATCCAGATTTTTCTGCATTTTCTTTCAACGTAATTATGGTACAAAAGCTATAAGCAAAAAATACGGGTTTCTTCACTATTGTTTACCTGGCACTAGTTTCCTCGGAGTTTCCTTGTAATAGCAATGTGTTCAGGGCTTGACGGAGAGAGATAAAAGCCAATATTGCATTATAAATCCGCTCTAAAATTTTGAATTATTCCATTTTTGGCTCCTGTGTTCCAGATTGGCAAATCACTTCTTTAATTATCTTCACGTGCAATGCTGTATATATCTTACCTCATTCACTAATTCTAAGAAGCGGGGTTGGGAGATGCAGTTTTTTGTTCATGATGTGTTGCTCCGGCCAGTTTAATAATACATTTCAGGATAAGATCATTAACGCTATCTTTCCATTTTCTTAAAGTGTGCCTGTGTATCATCTGGCCAGATTTCTATACCGCTGAAAGCTTGAGTTGTCAGTTGATTTGGTTTAATTCTGACGAGATTTCGAAACGATTTTAGTTTCTGTCTATCCGAGTAGCTGGTGCGTGATATTCTCACCAGTTTCCTGTTTTCGTTTTACTTTCTGCCTCTCATGATTACATCAACGGATTCTTTCAAGCATCCTCTTTCAGACTTTGGTTTAGATGGTTTCTCTGTTTCATATTGCGAGCAAAGATATGCTAATCTATTGCACATTCTTCTCCATTTCTTTCTCTTCTCCTTTATCTTTTTTATGTTCCCTTCTCTTTGTCTCTTCCTCCTCTCCTTTAACATTGTTTCATCATTTCCTTCTCCTTTCTCATCTTTTCTTTCTATTCTTCCCTCTTTACCTTTCCCCTTCCTCCTCCTTTCTCATCTTTTACTTTCTATTCTTCCCTCTTTACCTTTCCCCTTCCTCCTCCTTTCTCATCTATTTCTTTCTATTCTTCCCTCTTTACCTTTCCCCTTCCTCCTCCTTTCTCATCTTTTCTTTCTATTCTTCCCTCTTTACCTTTCCCCTTCCTCCTCCTTTCTCATCTTTTCTTTCTATTCTTCCCTCTTTACCTTTCCCCTTCCTCCTCCTTTCTCATCTTTTCTTTCTATTCTTCCCTCTTTACCTTTCCCCTTCCTCCTCCTTTCTCATCTATTTCTTTCTATTCTTCCCTCTTTACCTTTCCCCTTCCTCCTCCTTTCTCCTCTATTTCTTTCTATTCTTCCCTCTTTACCTTTCCCCTTCCTCCTCCTTTCTCATCTTTTCTTTCTATTCTTCCCTTTATCTTTCCCAATCCTCCACCTCTTTTCAACGTTTCCCTTTTCCCTCTCCATTTTCTCCTTTTCTCCCCTTCGTCATCTTTTCCACCTTCCTTTCATTCTCATCTTCTTCTCCTCTTGTTTTCCTCTTCCTTTTTCCACATCTTTCATTTTCCTTATCTCCATTCTACAACTTCTCGAATATTCATTTCGCTTCTCTCTACACTTATTCTTCTTCACGCCCTCTTACTCTGTCTTATTTCATTCATCTTCTATTCCTTTCCCTCTTCTCTTTCCTAATATTTTCTCACATACTCCCCTTTCTCCGTCTTAACATGTTGTATTTCTTTGTCTTTTTTTTCTTCATCTTCTTCCTCGCCTCTCTATTAAAAAAACCATTTACATTTATCTAAAAAAAAAAAAAAAAAAAACTGCCTGCCTGCTTTAAGTTTTCTCCTCTCTACACGGTTTGTGTGTCGCTCAAGTTTATTCTTAAAAGTTCCACCATCACTCTACAGCTCTCGTGAAGGTGACAGCAAAGAAGGATTTTTAAAAATATTTTGGGATTAATTTTTGAATGTATTCCATATAATAGTGGAGTCTTGAGTGACTCTCAATTTGATTGTAATATTTTCGCAACCGTTTGATAATTAACATATCAGAAGAAAATCTATTAACCACATTCTAATAATTAATAGATCACAAGATTATCCACTGATTACTTCTTCATTCGAAAATAAACTAATGAATACGTTTTGATCACTAATAGATCCGAAAAATCTATTTATTTCTTTATAAATAGTGAATAAGAAACAGTCTATTGATCATTTCTTGATAATTAGTTAATACGATGACCATGTATTGACTACCTATACTTCGTAAAAGTAAGATTTAGAGCGATGCTTGCATTATCTCTCCATCAGACAATATTTTAAAAACTCGTATCGTTCTCTTGCAAATCAAACTTCTGATTCCGCACAGAGTCTATGGATGCAACAAATATGTCATCTTATTTTTCATGAACTCTCATATTAAATTTTATATGAAGATTGATACTCATATCGAGATTAAATCATTTGAAATTATTAGAATGAAAAATACGACGGAGAATAATACAGAAATGAAGATGATGTGAGTCAATCCTGGAAACTGAATCCATCAATGTCAGAGAAATAGAAAGAGTCAAAGCGTCGTAAAAGAAATAAAAATGCAAGATAGAAATGTGCAATCTGGTATGTCATTACGTGGAAGTCCTGAAACATTTTTGCTGCACGCCAGAGTGCTCGGACCCACATAATTACAAACATATCCACAACCATCATTACCATAACAGTAGAGGATGAAGCGCAGACTGTACATGGTCTAGGCTGAAACTAGAGCTGTCATTGGTTGAATGAAACGTCTGCTTTTGCCGTGGGTCTAACCAGCGGTTCTCATATGGCAGGACATGTGGTCAAGATACTCAACAGTAGAATGTTATGTTTGGATCATCATTACTGCACGTCGGACGAATCCATAGGAGCTCCTATTTCCCCCTCAAAATTTCGATAAAACTCAGAGGAGAACACAGACGGATGTGCACGAACTCCGTGGTTTCACAGGTGTGGGTAGACTTGTTGACAATTTTGTCCAGAGAGTGGCAATTATTTTTGATTTACTCTTTTCGATTGAGTTCTTTATGTGCGCGAGTGCTCGATGGACATCCCTGTTGTTGAGTTCTTTAATGTGCGCGAGTGCTCGATGGACATCCCTGTAGTTGAGTTCTTTAATGTGCGCGAGTGCTCGATGGACATCTGTGTTGTTCTTAATGTCGCGAGTGCTAGACATTGTATTGAGTTCTTAAGAGCGCGATTGCTCGAGGACATCCCTGTAGTTGAGTTCTTTAATGTGCGCGAGTGCTCGATGGACATCCTGAGTTGAGTTCTTTAATGTGCGAGTGCTCGATGGACATCCCTGTATTGAGTTCTTTAATGTGCGCGAGTGCTCGATGGACATCCCTGTAGTTGAGTTCAGTGCGCGAGTGCTCGATGGACATCCATTGTTTGTCGCTATCAGAGAGGGCTAGACATTGGATATGACTACTCAGAGAACAGGAGAGGGCTAGACATTGGATATCACTACTCAGACCCAGGAGAAGTATATACATTGGATATCACTACCCAGAGGCTAGACATTGAACACCACTACCAGAGACCAGGAGAGGGCTAGACATTGATATCACTACTCAGAGATCAGGAGAGGGCTAGACATCGGATATCACTACCCAGAGAACAGTGGGGATTAGACATTGGATATCACTACCCAGGAGAGGGCTAGATGTTGGGTATCACTACACAGAGACCAGGCGAGGGTCAAGCCATGAAAAACTGCTGATTCAATTTGTGAACATCTTCCCATCGCCTTTGTTTGGATTTGAACCCTAAACCTTCCAGATCCCGACGTCTAAAGTCTAGACCACCCAGCTCCTGAATGCGGTCAGCGACTCATTGTCGGCTGTTTGTGTCAGAATCAGTGAACTAAATTGATCAAGATCATACACCTCCCCATATTGAGCCTAGAGACAAACTACTCAGTCTGGCCAAACGAACAGACATTGATTAAAGTAGATAGCCAGGTACCGACAACTGCTGTGCTGAAATTCGAAGGTATGTGCTGTAGATACGGTATGTTGCTATAGTAAACTATCACACAAATCATAACTCTCTTTTATGTCAGGAAAACGAAGGGAAGCAACTGTCATATGAGAGCTGTTGAGAATAAATAAAAAAAAATAAGGAGATAATTTTTGCTTTTAATGGATTTATCGAAGGGACACAGTTTGAACCACATTAATATACAAGTGTTGATCAAGCGAAAAAGAATAGGAACGAAAGAGACAAGGAACGGAACCAGCAATTGAATAAACAAAGGGACAACAGATCAAGTGGTTCTGACGTGATAAGACTTAAAAAAAACTATATATAATACAACGAGTTACTAACAAACGATACGAGAACAACAGACCAAGAGGACGACCAAGAAAAAGATGGATAAACGGAATACTAGAAACACTCAGTGGTAGAACAGAAGAAAAGGCAAACAGAAGAGCAAGAGACGCGAACCCTATCTCCCCTCGACGCCGGAAGGCAAATGAGGAAAAAAAAGGGGGAAAGAAAGAAAGAAAAAAAAAAAAGAAGCAGAAGGAGAGACATGGACAGACAGACGGGCGGGCGGGCGAAGGGGCGATCGAACGGACGGATGACAGACAGACAGACAGACAAACAGACTTTCTTTTCAAGAAAGAAAGAAAGAAAGAAAAATCAAACTCTATGTTTCGCTGTTCAGCATTTATACGACTAAAATACAATGTTAAAGTATATATTACTTGTAAACAACGACACCTACACTCTTAATTTATGTGAAATTATTTCCTGCATCACAAACGATAATTTAGCTAACTCTCTAATTATTCCTCAAGGAGTGACCACCGTTCATATTGGTATATACGTCCATAAGAACAAAGAATTATCAATATACCATTCTGTATTTCTGATGACTACTACTGAATCAAAGTTACAGAAATAAACGAACTGTAAAAATGGTCCGGTCATAAGCAGCCAAAAAACAAAATAATAGCAGTAATAATAAAACCAAATAATAGCAGTAATAATAAAACCAAATGAGAACCACTGGACCAGATAATCGATTCGTTGTTCCGTTAAAAAAGAAATCAAATCAAAACTATCGACTGTTTTACTCTTTCCCGGTAAACAAAAGAAATAGAAATAAAATAAAAGATAATTTCTTTACAGGCTTGTAAGCTATTGTATAATATTGACAATAATATAATTTAACAGACATAATAACAAAAACACAGCTGCCATATAAAGAACACACTTTTCGTTAAACATAACAAGACTAAGTGTTGAGATTCAGTTCTATAAATGTCACAAATGTCATGTTATGACACACACATATCCGTGTATAATGACATATCAAGCTGTCACACGTCACTACAGCAAATGTACAAATGTCGAGAAGGATGGATACTATTTAAGGTAATAAATTAAATTGTTGAATAACCATATGTTTGTATGTTATCATTACTTGAGAAGCTGCCATAGAGCAGTATTTAGGGAACTGATCGACAGAGGACAAGAGTGACAGCTTCTAGGTTCACCCAAAGTTGCGTGCCACTGATACTTTAGTTAATTTGATCATTTATGTCCTTCCATTAAAAAATGAGGAAGATACTATGCAATCCATTTTTGACAATAGAAACAAGAAAAAGAGTTCTTAAATGTTATGTAGAGCCAGTCTTAACATATGGATGTGAATCATGGACAATAGGACAACCGACAAGAAAATCACTGGAGTCTGTACAAATGTGGATTTACAGAAGGATGTTGAGAATGCCATGGACAGCTAAGAAGAGTAATGAAAACGTTCTGAAAGTGGCAAAAGCAAAAGAGAGCTAATTTCTAATATTAGCAAGAAACAATCATCATTTTTTGGCCATGTAATGAGAAGAGAACAGCTGGAATATATTGTAACAACTGGGAAAATTGAGGGACGAAGAGATAGAGGGAAGCAAAGAGAAAAGACACAAGACAGCTTAAGAGAATGGCTTGGCAGAATGTCAACAACAGAAATTATAAATAACTGTTGAGATCGAAAACTGTGGAGTGACATGATCACCTAAGCCAGCATGCCCGGTAGTTGATGATAATGATGATTTTCAGTCACTGAATATTTACTCTATAAATATAAATATAAGAAGAAACATTTATTAACTTTTTACATCACATCACACAACATAAACAATAAATAATGCATATGTATTGGCTAATATATTGCAGCATTCAATGTACAAAGATGGCCACATTACGACAAAGGCAAGTAATTGCGGTAATGTGTCATGGTAAGTGTTCATTTGTTCGGTTCTACTCTAAAACGGTAAATTAGATCAAATTAAATAATTGTATGTTTTAAAGTGAGATAATACGCACGCATCTGTTTTCATCTATATCATTAACATCTTTTTTTCTTCTTCCCAGTTCTTTTTTCTTCTTCTACTTTCTACTTACCTTTTCCTCTTGTTTTAGTTTATTTTCTTTTTATTTCTGTTCTCCCTTATCTTCATTTTTCATCGTTTTCTGTACCTTTCCTTCCATTTTTCTTTAATTATTCGTCTACAAGTTTTCTTTTTCTGTTAGTTTCATCCTTTTTATTTTTATTTTTCAGTTTTTTTTTAAAAATGAGTTTAGTTCTCTGTGCACACCGTGAGCTGTATTTTTCATCCGGATCGTGTTTGATATTCCGAATGCTTACGGTGAATTATGATATCGTATGACGAAGGACAGTTCAGTTGCGTTCACTTTCGGTCCCGCTTGGCCTAATGTCTTTTGGCGTGTGCTGTAGCTGCTATGATGGGGAGTGCAGCTGCCTTTCTTAGTTTGAATTCCTCAATGACGAGAATAGTTTTAATTTGGATGATTCAACTGGCACGGGCGGTTGAGCAGTTATAGATTTTAATTCGTTTGCAGTGATGCCGGGGCCTTCGATTAACCATAACCATGTCAATACACACTAGATCACATACACTAGATAACATACATTAGACCACATACACTACACCACATATAATCATCATCATCATCATCATCATCATCAAGTACCGGGCCTACTGGCGAAGTTGATCATGTCTCTCCACAACTTTCAATCCCGACAGTTATTTATCATTTCTGTTGTTGACCTTCTGCCAAGCCATTCTCTTAAGCTGTCTGATATCTTTTCTCTTTGCTTCCCTCTATCTCTTCGTCTCTCAATTTCCCTAGTTGTTACAATATATTCCAGTTGTTCTCTTCTCATTACATAGCCAAAATATGATGTTTGTTTCTTCCTAATATTGGAAATTAGCTCTCTTTTTGTTTTAGCCTCTTTCATAACGTTTTCATTACTCTTCTTAGCTGATCATGGTATTCTCAACATTTTTCTGTAAAACCACATTTCTACAGCCTCCAGTGATTTTCTTGTCTGTTGTCCTATTTATTACGTTACCAGACACAACATATACTACACCACAAAGCTAAATCACACATGAGAAACACCAAACGGAATACAGGTTACATAAATTTGGTACACATAAAGAAAACAAACTCAGCCACCAGATGTACTCAACAACAACAAAAACCAATGCAGCAATTAATGAGCTACCTTGGAAAAATTCCCCCGCTCTTAGCAAGTGAAAAAAAAATGTTGCTTGCGATTGGCGAAAAATGAAATAGCAAGTACCTGGCAAGAAAAACAGAAGAATTAAAGAAAAAAGGGCGACAAAATGTTCTGTTTCGGCGGTATTAAAATATGTTAACGAAAACTCATTTGCTCTCAGTTAACAGAATTATGAATCTGTACCAACGTGTCTCGTGACGAAAATAATTTAGATATGCTTAACGCATTTTTCAGGTTACAGACGAGGGTTAAGACGAGGGTTTGACGTCATACTAGTTTCAAAGAAAGTAAAGTACTATTAATACAGCGTCTCATTTTCTGTTGTTTCTTTCTTTTCTCTTTTCACTGATACCTAAAATGTGTTGTGGTTATATCATTTGTCGTTCTTGAGCTGCTCGAACTGTCTGAATTAGTAGTTTTCCTTTGTTGTTACATGTCTCTATCATTGCATCTATCCATCTTCTTCTTATTTTCTCTTTTTACTGATACAGCAAAGGTGTCGTGGTTTATATCATTTGTCGTTCTTGAGCTGCTTGAACTGATTTCGAACATTCTCATCCTAAGGGTTGGGATGATAGATTTCACGAAACATTTTAGAAAACAAAAACTACTGACCTTATCTAATTGCCTAGTTACATGACGCGGGGAAAGATAAGCAAACCGTGACAAGGCTTATTTTTTAAAGAAAGTTTCAGAGAATCCTGCAGGTTTTCCAGTAAGCTGACGTTGTATATTTGAAGAAAACGAGAAATCGATGTTTCAGCATCTTACACGTTTATTCTACACCGTCTAATTCACTGGCACAGATGAAAAGCCATTTACTGCCTTCTCTGGACAAGTGACATTAGCACAGCAATTGGACGCTGAAATTAGAGATCAGCGTGTGAGTGACAAGGCACGCTATTCATTTACTGAGTTTGCCGCACCGGATTTGTTTGAAGCTGGGGGATTGTTGTGGTGAATATTTGCCAATATTTTACCCCATCAATAGATAATAGATGGCTTCACTGACAGATAGGGGGATATACCTCGTTTAGTAACAGTTGCACAGAGAGTGAATTTACAAATTAGAGACCAGTATGGGAGTGATAAGGCATGCTATTTATTAGTGGATCTCGTTGAAAGTGCTGGAAAGTACGTGACTGCGGCTGCAAAATGTTTCCCCATCATTTTCGTTCAAGAACAGATGGCAACGCTGATAAACGAGACGATGACAATATTGATGTCTGCGCATGACGCATCAACAATAAAATCTCCAAGGAGATATGTTGATGACATCGTTTTGGGGAGTGAAACATCAACTGCTTATTATAGAGAATTGAGTTCATAGATTCTACTGCCTCTCAGTGGCGTCACCACACTACGTGTTGTGCTATAGTGCACTCACAAATGTTTGCCGTTGTTTAAAGATTTATATCTCAGCGTTGATGAAGTAAAATTATTGAAAATATAGTTTTATATTTATATCATCGTCAACCATAGGTCACAAATTTTCCTCACCTGTCAGGTAGGTAATAGGTCACAATTTCTCCCCTCATGTCAGGTAACAGGTCACAATTTTACCCCATTATGTTAGGTAATGGGTCACAATTTGCCCCCTCTTGTCAGGAAATATGTCACAATTTTCCCTCTCCACTCAGGTAATAGGTCACAATTTTCCCTCTCCACTCAGGTAATAGGGTGTCCGGTTAGCGCAATCGATAGGCTACCAACAACAGTTCGTAATCCTGGCGAGGATTTTACTATTCCCTAAAATTTAGGAGCCGCGATAGCTCAGTGTTGAACTGGACTACTACGGACATAGGGTTCGATCCCAACCGACTCCGGTTCACCCTTAAATGGGTAATTAAAGTACACTAACGACTTACCCTCATGTGCTGAAGGTCTGTAATATAGGTCACAACACCATATTTATACGTTCGTTACTTTACTTTACTTACTTACTCAGTAATAGTCACAATTTTCCCTCTCCACTCAGGTAATAGGTCACAATTTTCCCTCTCCTCTCAGGAAATATGTCACATTTTCCCTCTCCTCTCAGGTAATAGGTCACATTTTCCTCTACTCTCAGTTAATATGTCACAATTTGTCCTCTCCTGTCAGGTAATTAATAAGGAACGATTTTTTCTTCTTCAAGGTAAGAAACATATCGTAGTCTTCATTTAGTTATTATTTATGAGTTTTACACACCATATTGTGGTAGCAACTACCCGTCCGTTAAAAATGTGCATTTCAGATTTCTTTTCCGAAAATCCTGAACGAATTTACACATAATGAACGTACAATTTGTGCGCCTCTAAATATGGTCTGTGAAGCTCAAAAATAATTACCAAGCGAGGATTACTATATATTTCTACATCTGGAAAAAGGAAAAGTCTTTCTTAATTACCTGACAGTAGGGACAAAAATTGTGACATAATTTTAGCGATGAAATTAATATAAATATGTATTTTCAACAATTTTTACTTCACGAACGTTGAGACACACGTTTTAAAACAAAGACAAACTTTTGTGAACGTGTCATAGATGTTCAATCACAGACATTGAACGGTTCCCTTTTTGTTATAACAGACAGAACAGTCTGGCCATGTACGCCCTCTATAGCCTTGTTGTAAAAAAGTAAAGTACCCCCGTCACACCAATTGGCGTATAGGGAAATATGGTGTTAGTGACCCTATATTTTACAGACCTTCAGCACATGATTTTTGGGGTAATGGGGTCGGTATTACGCCCGTGCTGCTTTACTTTACCAGAAAAAATCCGGTACCCATTTAAGGCTGGGTGAACCCGGAAGTCGTCGGTTGGGATCGAACCCTACCCCTTGTCCTTTGTAGTCCAGTTCACTAACCACTGAGCTATCGCGGCTCCCTATAGTCTTGTTGGGAAATACAAAATCTCTCTCAACTTTTTGCATCCTTGGCAGTCGTCCAAAGTGTGTGCAAGGTCTGGTTCATACTGTTTAACAACTCAAAGGTGAGGAATGCCGACTCCAATCGTGATTTTCGATGCTTGAAGTGACACTATCCAGAAGTCTCCAAATACATCTGGATAGGCAGCTGTGAACATATGGGTAAAAACTCGTGTGCTAAGACGGCCATTCCAGTCTCGTACGTTACCTTTACTGTTTAACTCACGTTAACTGTCCTTAGTTATTACACAAACACACGCACACACGAGAGCGCAGAGTATAATTGTCTGGTCCAAATCATCATCATCATCAAGTACTGGGCCTGCTGGCGTAGGTGATGATGTCTCTCCACAACTTTCGATCTCAACAGTTATTTATCATTTCTGTTGTTGACCTTCTGCCAAGCCATTCTCTTAAGCTGTCTAGTATTTTTTTTTCAATTTGCTTCCCTCTATCTCTTCGTCACTCAATTTTCCCAGTTGTTACAATATATTCCAGCTGTTCACTTCTCATTACATGACCAAAAAATAATGATTGTCTCTTCCTAATATTGGAAATTAGCTCTTTTTTTGCTTTGGCCTCTTTCAAAACATTTGCATTACTCTTCTTAGCTGCCCATGGTATTCTCAATATTCTTCTGTAAAACCACATTTTTACAGACTCCAGTGATTTTCTTGTTTATTGTCATATTGTCCATGATTCACATTCATATGTTAAGGCTGGCTCTACATAACATTTAAGAACTCTTTTTCTTGTTTCTATTGTCAAAAATGGATTGCATAGTACCTTCCTCATTTTTTGGAAAGCTGCTTTAGCCTGAGCCATTCTGCATCTCACCTCTTTTGTGCATCTTCCGTCTGAGGTTAACAAACTTCCAAATATTTAAATTCATTTACCTGTTTTAATATTGTTCCATTTGTCTTTATTTTGCACTGAGGTGATGTCTTTTTCTTTGTTGTTACCATTAATTTTGTCTTTTTGCTATTAAGGCTGTGCCCTTTATTTTTGCTTTCTTTCAATATAATGTCCAATATTTCTTGTAACTCATTTTCACTCTTAGCGATTAAGACTGTATCATCAGCATACACCAGATTATTTATATTATGACCTCCAATTGTTATTCCAGGCATGCTGCTTATGGATCTTAAAATAATCTCAATATAGGTATTAAACAAATCTGGTTACAGCACACAACCTAGTCTAACACCCTGTTTTATTTGTTGAAACATTCCCAATTGGTTTCCACTTCTTATGGCCGCTGTCATGTAACAACAGAGGAAAATCACTAATTCAGACAGTTCGAGCAGCTCAAAAACGACAAATGATATAAACCACGACACTTTTCAGGTATCAGTGAAAAGAGAAAAGAAGAAGATGGCCGCTGTTTTTTGCCAGTACATGTTCTTTATTATTCTTAGATCTTTGCTGTCTACGTTTATGCTTTCTAAAATTTTGATTATTTTAGAGTAGGACAAACTAGGCTGTTTAGTCTGCAGAAATGCGGCGAGAGTAGGACAAACTAGGCTGTTTAGTCTGCAGAAATGCGGCGAGAGTATGACAAACTAGGCTGTTTAGTCTGCAGAAATGCGGCGAGAGTAGGACAAACTAGGCTGTTTAGTCTGCAGAAATGCGGCGAGAGTAGGACAAACTAGGCTGTTTAGTCTGCAGAAATGCGGCGAGAGTAGGACAAACTAGGCTGTTTAGTCTGCAGAAATGCGGCGAGAGTAGGACAAACTAGGCTGTTTAGTCTGCAGAAATTAACATTAATTTTGAAATCTGCAAATCTGCGTGTCGTCTACTGAGTAACACTCTAGTGAATGTGTAGTAATAAAACTATGAACATTTTATTTACATTTTCTTTTGGTTGGTCTAAATTTAGATGTTTGTGTTTCAGACAAACATGTAAATATAATCGAGGTGACCAAATGATTAGTCAGTATTCTGTAAAAAAAAAAAAAAAATGTAAAGTACCTCCGTCACGCCAAGTGGCGTACAGGGAAATATGGTGTTAGTGACCCTATATTTATTTTACAGACCTTCAGCACATGATTTTTGAGGTAATGTGGTCGGTATTACACCCGTGCCGCTTTACTTTCCCAGAAAAAAATCCGGTACCCATTTAAGGCTGGGTGAACTCGGAAGCCGTCGTTCAGGATTGAACCCGACCTCTTGTCCTTTGTAGTCCAGTTCACTAACCACTGAGCTATCGCGGCTCCCGTTATGTAAGATACTAGATTATATTAAAAAAAATATATTAAACAGCATCACCACTGTTACAGATAACGATGCTAGGAAATGACCGTTATTATTTCTGAATGAACGTTTACGCTCCAAGATAACCTTTGAAACCCCGATTTAACATAAACCCCAAAGGATGATTGGCAATGTATAGAACATATAGAAAGGCTATAATTCAAAATATATTCATATCTTTCTCTTCCTAGCATTCAGTCAGCCGTTAACTGGGCATGCATGGGTTGTGTCGCTAGTTTACGCAAGCCACGATATCTGCGCCTTTCGGTCCGACACATCCGTCTATGATATGGATAGATTTCTAATTTGACAAATTATGACGCGGTAGGAACTATTTTTGGCCTACTCTTTACGACTTTTAGCTATCAAGCATTCTTAGCGTGCGCAGGGCGCACATGGTGTCTTCTGTTTTTCGTTGCTGTTATATAGGGTTAGACATCGAGTTGTTTGCATAGGGTTAGACATTGAGTTGTTACAGAGGGTTAGACATCGAGTTGTTACAGAGGGTTAGACATCGAATTGTTACATAGGGTTAGACATTGAGTTGTTACATAGGGTTAGACATTGAGTTGTTACATAGGGTTAGACATTGAGTTGTTACATAGGGTTAGACATTGAGTTGTTACAGAGGGTTAGACATCGAGTTGTTACATAGGTTAGACATTGAGTTGTTACATAGGGTTAGACATTGAGTTGTTACATAGGGTTAGACATCGAGTTGTTACAGAGGGTTAGACATCGAATTGTTACATAGGGTTAGACATCGAATTGTTACATAGGGTTAGACATCGAGTTGTTACATAGGGTTAGACATCGAGTTGTTACATAGGGTTAGACATCGAGTTGTTACATAGGGTTAGACATTGAGTTGTTACATAGGGTTAGACATTGAGTTGTTACATAGGGTTAGACATTGAGTTGTTACAGAGGGTTAGACATCGAGTTGTTACATAGGGTTAGACATTGAGTTGTTACATAGGGTTAGACATTGAGTTGTTACATAGGGTTAGACATCGAGTTGTTACAGAGGGTTAGACATCGAATTGTTACATAGGTTAGACATCGAATTGTTACATAGGTTAGACATCGAGTTGTTACATAGGGTTAGACATCGAGTTGTTACATAGGGTTAGACATCGAGTTGTTACATAGGGTTTTAGACATAGGGTTAGACATCGAGTTGTTACATAGGGTTAGACATCGAGTTGTTACAGAGGGTTAGACATCGAATTGTTAGGGTTAGACATCGAGTTGTTAGGGTTAGACATCGAGTTGTTACAGAGGGTTAGACATCGAGTTGTTACATAGGGTTAGACATCGAATTGTTACATAGGGTTAGACATCGAATTGTTACATAGGGTTAGACATCGAATTGTTACATAGGGTTAGACATCGAATCTCACTACACAGAGACAGTTAAAGGTAAAGCCACAAGCAACCACGGATATGAAGAGATAATACCTCCACTGCCTTTGGCGGGAAACAAACTCTAGACCTTCGTGTCCATAAACCGACGCCTTACCTCCGCTCTCCCCCCCCCCCCCCCACACACACACACAAGTATCTGTGCGATAAATTTGGATTCGTGCACTGACTAGAACAGGCAGGACAACAGCAGACAAGACAAGAACTGTCTTATTCTGGACTCAATGCATTTTCCCTACAGAATCTGAATTTCAGTCCAACATTAGTGCTGACAATGTGAGATTTATTCCGCATTTAAATATTAGAAATTGAATATAAAAGTGAATGTAAAATTGTACGATATAGTTTTGACACGGGAATTCGTGTCATCGACAGAGCTGATAGCTGATCCTCGGGGGCGCCTCGGTTAGAAATGATAGGGACAAGAGCGATATCTTGAAAGCCACCAACGATTTTATCTTAAATACCGAGAATCTTGTCAGAGTACAACAGCCTCGAGATTGCAACATTTTAAAATACAACGTCGGACAACTAGAAATGACAGCTTGTAAGAGATAGTGATCTTCCTTTCCGTCTTAGAATATAATTGTCACTTCTGTAGCTGTGATGCTACATGTGTGAGTCTATTGGCTGCTTCATATCCCGGTATGTCACAGTTTGACGGTAACATTGATAACACTACTCTTGTATTGTGCTCGTTTCATACACTGCTTTTTAAATAAAAATTATTATTAAGATCTGTTTTTGTAACAGTAAGATCTATTTTCGTACGATTAAGATTAATGTGAATGAGAATCGTGTAAAAGGAAGAGAACAGCTGGAGCATATTGTAACAACTGGGAAAATTGAGGGACGAAGAGATAGAGGAAAGCAAAAAGAAAAGATACCAGACAGCTTAAAAAAATGGCATGGCAGAAAGTTAACAACAGAAATGATAAATATTTGTCGAGATCGAAAGTTGGGTGAGACATAATCACCTACGCCAGCAGGCCCGGTACTTGATGATGATGATTATTAAGATCTGTTTTTGTATTAATAAGGTCTATTTTGTGTTATTAAGATCTGTTTTTGTATTAATAAGGTCTATTTTGTGTTATTAAGTGCTGTTTTTAAATTATGAATATCTGGATGTTTATCATTATTGATGACTTCAAGAACTGACACTGCGTTGACATTCTTTTCTTCGTATTCTTATGCCATCTGCAGTATTTGTTTTTAATTTTATTTATGATTTATACAAATACCATTCTGCAAGGAACGGTGAAAGTGGGGAGAAGAAGAGATAGACAGAGAAATTGGTGGGAAGATAACAAAGAATGGACAGACTACGACTTTGCAGAGTCCTAAAGAATGATTGACGATAAAGATACACGAAGAAAGTTGACGTAGACTTTCAGCAGTGCCCCGACGACCGTCAATAGTATGAGAAGAAGATGAGGAAGATGATGAAGAAGATAAAGAAGAGAAGAGGATGTGTACAGCATTATTTAAGAATAATTAAAAATCAGAAGAGAAGATTACAACGTTCAATACAATGAGTTCTCCTTTTGTTGCTGTCCCTAATTCTTTGCTTTAGCCACACTAGCCTTGTTAACAGATTTACAATGAAACAAGAGCTTTTTATATAGACAATATTGTTGTCCTGCTGGATCCGTTCCAGCCGGCTATTTCCAATACAGACGGCCATGATTTACGACTCCTGGCAAGCCATCGACAAAAGGTACTTTACCCGCACATGGCACGTGTCACGTTGGCGGACAGACAGCACGGCTGAAGTGACTGCTTTACAGTAGCCCAGATTGAGGTTGAGCAAATACCGCCTTATCATAAACAAGAAAAACCTCAAATCTGTTTTTATAGATTCGTTTAGAAAGCGTGTGCTTCTGTATAAACGGTATTGTTATTTTTGTTATAAAATACGAAAAATATGAAGTAATAGCACCAACAATACTTAAATCAAAAAGAAAATAGAATCTTCATTTGTGTTTCAGATATGCAGCTTATGTTTTCATTGTGTACAGCAGCTCTTAAAGGATTAAAAACGTCGCATGAATTAGAGTTGACCAAGAACTCCACTTCCGGAAGTTAATTCCAGCGACACAAGTAATACAAAAAAAAAAAAAGAAGAAAAAAGTGGTATGGTGACAGCTTTACGTACTTATTATCTATCATCAGCTTTACAGCAGCTTCGCATCGTTACGCATCTTGATGCATTTACTTCTTGACAAGTAATCCAGCTTTGCCAAGTGAGTAAGAAATGAAGAGAAAAGCAAACCATGAAATAGAAATTGTAGTGATGAAGCCAGATGTTTCGGGACGAAAAGCGCAAATATGGCAGCCCATCCGCAAACTATTTACGCTCTGAAAGAAACAATTCATTCCGAACAGAAAATTATAAAATAACTTGAAAGAAACAATTCATTCTGACAGAAAAAATAAAATAACTTGAAAGAAACAATACATTCCAACAGAAAATAATAAAAACACTTGTCGTCAGCTCACTATTCCTACATTTCTCCGTGCCTCGTTCTGGTTCTTTCTCTCCGTTTATCATTGTGGATCAGCCATCTCAAAACACAGATTAATGAGACAATCATGGTTTTATATAAACAAAGTAACAAACGTTCAGTAAATACAACAACTAAAATGGGAAATATTTACGTGCAAATAATTTAGTGACGACAGAATAATAAACAGGGAAAATACAGCAACAGAGGTTTCAAAGAAATCATTGTATAACACGCTGTAAGTGGATACGAAATAAGCTTGATAGTCTTTCAAAAGATAGTTTTAGTTTATTTCATTACATAAAGACCTGCTGAAGTCGGATGTGTTGGGCCGGAAGACGCAAATATCACAGATATACTGCAAACCACAACACAACGCAGACACGCCCACTTAACGTCATTTTAAGGGCGGATGACGAAGAGGCGTACTCCTTTAGTATCGGGCGAACGCAAGCAAGCAAGCATTACATAAAGAAATAAAGAACATTCTTTTCTCTTTCTCGCTGATACCTAAAAGGTGTCGTGGTTATATCATTTGTTGTTCTTGAGCTGCACGAACTGTCTGAATTAGTGATTTTCCTTTGTTGTTACATCTCTCTGTCACTGCATCTATCCATCTTCTTCTGGGTCTTCCTCTTGAGTATTTTTCCATGCATTCTCGAGAAGAACGCCCTTGATCGTGATTGGTGAGGATTCATTCTGACCAGGTGGCCAAACCATTTAAGTGGTTGTTGTTCTATATATACTTGGCAGGGTTTTATTCCTACTATTTTTCTTATGGTTTCATTTGGTATTCTATCTCTTCTTGTGTTGTTTGTTACTTTTCTCAAGCATCTTATTTCACGTGTATTGATCTTTCTTAAATGTGATTTAGAGAGGGTCCATGTTTGACTTTCATAGCACAAAGTTGGTATGAATATGCTATTTATTATTTGTTGTATAACTGCTATAGAAATGAAGAATAACGAATTCAAAAGAATTTGAAACAATACAAACTCTTGAATTTTAGGAATAAGGAATAGAGAAACAAAATAAATAATAACACAGACCTGATAGATTTCACCGCTGCAATATTGGTAGTTGTTTGGTATTACTTTCCCATAAGGTTCCATAGCTGAGTTGAAACAGTACGAATGAAACATTCGCAGTAGCAGAAAACAATGGACGTTGACACATATACACACGAGAGTAGATACATTAAAGCATGGAGCTTGGGAACGAGTGTCAAAATAAGTGGGAAAAGTGCGAGTTTCCTGCGCTTGACATTTTAGTTCTGTGCGATTTTATTTGGCATACATTGACATAATTATGTGCCTGCGGATGGTGGATGATAATGGTTATATGATGGAATTTTTAAAGAAAAAAAATGAACAACAGGTATTTATACATTTTTACACGAAGTTTCATTATCATCATTATGTACCTTGCCTGCTGGCGTAGGTGATCATGTCTCTCCACAACGTTCAATATTGACAGTTATTTATAATTTCTGTTGTTGACCTTCTGCCAAGCCATTCTCTTAAACTGTCTGGTATCTTTTCTCTTTGCTTCCCTCTATCTCTTTGTCCCTCAATTTTCCCAGTTGTTGCAATATATTCCAGCTGTTCCCTTCTCATTGCTTGGCCAAAAAATAATGATTCTTTCTTTATAATATTGGAAATTAGCTCTCTTTTTGCTTTGGCCTCTTTCAGAACGCTTTCATTACTCTTCTTAGCTGTCCATGGTATTCTCAACATTCTTCTGTAAAACCACATTTCTACAGCCTCCAGTGATTTTCTTGTCTGTTGTCCTATTGTACATGATTGACATCCATATGTTAAGACTGGTTCTACATAACATTTAAGAACTCTTTTTCTTGTTTCTATTGTCAAAAATGGATTGCACAGTATCTTCTTCATTTTTTGGAAAGCTGCTTTTACCATTTTGCTGAGCCATTCTGCATCTTATCTCTGTTGTACGAAGTTTAGACATTACAAAAGAGCATTAATTTACCCTGACCACGTCTACCTTAATGTAACAGTTTCTATCTATCTATTGACCTTTCGAGCCGTAACCGGCCCATAGGGCGTAGACCAAGATACACCTTCTCCTATATGAATTTTTGTTCTAACAGTTTATTTTTTAAAGATATTTTATCAAATCTCGCCATCTGTCTCTGTTCTGTGCAAGCAGTTCTATCTCATTGAGGGAGCCGATTCCTGCTGCTCTTGCCTCTCTCATCAATGTTCTTCTCAGTGTCTCCCTGGGTCTTCCTCTTTTTTTTACCTGTTGTTTCCCATATGAGGGCTTGCTTTGCTATTCGATTATTATCTCTTCTCATCACATGTCCAACGTATGACCATCGTCTTTTCTTTATTACTGAAGATATTAGTGGTTGATTGGCGATTTCTCTACAGTTTAGGTGAAGCAAAATAAAAACAGTACTGCTCGCTCCAATTTTTTTTTTTTTTTGGGCGCTAAAAGGTTACAGATGTGAAGACATAAACAGACAACGAATCTAAATGATACGGGAATGTATACATTTCTCAATAAGCTGGGAAATTTACTAACAGGTAAGCTAGAGACTAAAGAATAGTGACACTGTGATCTTCCAGGCATGTTGTAAGAGTCGACTAAGAAGGTTGATGGATGTATTGACAAGCTGTCATTATAAAAAAAAAGTATTGTTATGGAAACAGAGTCATATATTTTAGGGCAGTGATCTCTGCAATATGTCATTTGGCACGTAAGGTTTCTGTTTTTGAGATTATGGTTCTGCCCTATGCGCCGTCTCCGGGTCGAAAGGACAATAGATAGATAGACAGAAGTTAGAGTCAAACGGTCCTGAATGGTTTAGGGACGTGGCACGGGAAAAGATAAGATAGACCCGCACAGCAAAGAAGATGATTGAGGTTTTTTGGGAGGAATATGGATCACGAATGGATTAATAGGTAAGCTGTCTTCTCATTATAGTTATAGTTATTCGAAGGCCCCGGTATCACTGTAAACGAATGGAAATCCATAATTGCTCAACCGCCTGTGTCAGTGGAATCATCAGAATTAACATTTAATTGAATATCCAAACAAAGAAAGGCAGCTGTAGTCCCCATCGTAGCAAACACAGCACACTTAAAAAAACATAAGGCATTGTAGCACCGACAGTGAACGCAGCTGAACTGTCCTTCGTCATACGATATCAACATTCATCGTAAGCAATCTGAACATAGAAGCATCATCCGATGAAGCACACAGCTCACGGTGAGCACTAATCTCAGTAGCTCCTGAAGCAAGCCGCACTTGGAATATGAGGAAACTGCAACAAGGAGCCTTTTCAGATAGTGCCTCAACGGTTCATTGCCGCCTATCCGCCATATTGACCGGAAGTCTAACTTCTCATTGTTATGACCTACTGGACGTTCTAGACAGTAAATCCACACATATTTATGAAACTCTGACCCCTTCATAATAACGACCCACTCCTGTGCCAAGCATCTGTTATGATATTGCATATATATATCTCACTGCTTTGTGTATGAAAATAGGTCAGTGAATTCATGAACACAGGAACGATAATCATTTGAGGGATGTTTAGCTTCAGTAAGGTGTAAACTAGCTCAGACAGCATTTCAAAGAGTAGAATATTTTGAATAACGAATATAATATCTTAAATAGAGTTAGTTCTGACATACGAAAATTAAATATCATATTTAATGATCTGACATCAGATAAGAAAATCGTTGCGAGCCATAGGAATATGGGGAGGGGCGGCTATTCCTAGCTTTTTTTCTCAGTTCATCATTTCTGATCTTGTCTCTCAGACTGTTTCCTGTCATTCGTCTGACACATTTCATCTCAGTAGAGGTTATTTTTCTTACTGTTCTTGAATCTAGTGTCCAGGACTGCCATTGGTAGCACAACTTTGGGATGAAGGTTTGTATTGTAGAGTGCCCGCTAGAGTTATTTCCTTGTTGGACAATAGTGGTGATAGCTGTCCAATGATTTGACAAGTTTTGTTGCATCTTGAGTCTATCTCTGCTGTTTGTGAATTGTACTACTTTTAATTAATATTTTTTGCCCTTTTAATTACTTGTGTGAATTGTTAGATTATACTGGAAGGCGTGGCGATGAGGCTGATTATCTTTACGATATATATTTAGTCTATGGAGCCTCCTAATTGGGAAGAGGAAGGGAGAAGCTTAGGATATGAGAATCAAGGCCACATGTCCAGTGTACTCTCGATGAAAATGAATTTTATTTTTGTATGGATTTCCTCCATGTCTCAAAGCCTATGAAAAATATGGCTATAGTGCTTATATATTTCAATGACTCCCAGGCCGTGAGTTCGTCCTAGACCGCTCCATTATCCCAGAATAAGTTTCTAGCCTACGTTTTCAGAGTCTCAAATATTTTAATTAACGCCGATAGTGATGAAGACTTAAAAAAATGAAAGAAACATCAGTGATGATTATAATGAGAACGCATGAAACAAATTAGAGGTAGAATAAGCAACAAAAATATAAAGATTATAAAGTGATAAGAAAAGTTATTGTATTCCCTCACTTGATTCTAAATCAAGGCGCCGGAACACAAGTTTTTTAGACATCAATTTTACAAATAACAGAACAATTAATAAAGAGATTACTGGTTCCAGAAAGCAAATACTGTAAGCACCAAACATGCAAGAGTGACTATGTAAACCTTACAAGAAATTACTAGAAGCAGCGTTTATCTAATGCTAAATATACATCAAACCGGCGGGCTGAAAGAGATAACCCTAAGCTTCTGACGTTTTCAGCAATTGCGAGCGGGGTCACTTTGTAGGCAAAATGATGTCAATCGTCTATAGCTCGGAAAATTGAAGACGTCACAATCTTTGGGTGTTTTGAGGAAAACCCTGCCAGCTCGCGGGCTTGAATTATAATTGGCATTGGTTTATACCTACATTGCGTAACAAATGTCAGACATGGACAATTCTTGAAAGATACAAGAGTGAAATAACAACATGTGAAATGAAATGTATAAGAAAAGTTGTAAAAAAAGTCAGAAAAGATAAGAATAGAAATAAGGCTTTGAGAAAAATAGTGGATACAATATCAACTGTTACGAACAAGGAAGAATGAAGTGGTTTGGACATCTGACCTGAATGAAATCAATTGAACCTGCGGCTCGAGAGAATTACATGAAAACATCCTCTGTTGAGCAAATGGGAGACTCAGGGGAAGCGATAAATGGATGGAAGAAGAGAGACAAATTAAGTAAATCCAACATGGCAGCAACCCAAGCTACACAAACTAGCGAATGCCAGAAAATATTATACATTTCTCTTCACTGCGAAGTTACACTTCACAAGCAGTAGGATAATGGAAGAAACAAAGAAAGGATATAAGATATTAAAAAAAACACAGTTATACCATTAGATGATTTTAAGAGATACGTTAAAAGGATACAATGTTAGAAATTAATATCCATTTTAAATCTAATTGTATCTCCACGTTTAATGTTGCAGTTCTCATTGTCACTAATAACTGTATCATCTACTTTCCTTCCTCATCTGCCTTTCAGCGTCGAGGAAAGATATAATTTGCGGTCTTTTGCTCTTCTGTTCGCCTCTGCTGCTGTTATGTTTCCTAGTGCTTCTAATATTCCATCTATCCATCTTTTTCGTGGTCGACCCGTGGATCTGGTGTTCTCACAACGTTTGTTGAAGGCTCTCTGTGTTGTGTTTTGATCTTTCTGCCTTGTCACGTGGCCAAAACATTTTATCTGTTGTTTCTTTATATATTATATGGCGGGGGCTATTCCTAGCTGTTTTCTCAGGTCTTCATTTCTGATCTTATCTCTCAGACTATTTACTGTCAATCGTCTGTCACATTTAATTTAAGTAGAGGTTATTCTTCTTATTGTTCTTGCATCTGGGGTCCAGGTCTGGCATTGGTAGCACAACGTTGGGATGAAGATTAAATTAATAAATAATTTTATCGATAATTTGCAATGGTGTATCCTTTTATTGCATCTGTTCAAATCGTATTAATGTGCTTTTAAAAAAAAATCTTATATCTTTTCTTTGTTTCCTTTATACTCTTGTTTGTGATGTGTAGCTTCACAGTTAAAATGATGCAATGTTAACAATAAGGATATCACACACAAGAGGAGCCTTAGTTGCACTGGGAAACTTATGGAAATCAAAGAAATTAGGTTAAATACAAATGTAAAAAATGTAAACACCTATGTTATGTCAGCCCTATTATATTGCAGTGAAACATGGAGAACAATAGAAATGACAATCATGAAGATACGGGCCTGTTTTTAATGGATGCATGCGCAGAATAAATGGAAAGAAATGGCAGGGCAAAACCAATAACACAGAACTATGGACAAGAACCAGTCAAATACCAGTGGATAGAGAGTTACAGCAACGACGATGACACTGAATAGGACACAGTGCGGAAGCCAATCGAGAGTATTACACAACAGTCCCTATTTTAAATCCCCAAGGAAAAAGACAAAGAGAAAGACCCAAATCCTCTTGAAGAAGACAGGTGGAAGCGGAAATGAATATGATGGGAAAGACATGGAATGATCGTAAAATAATGGCAAGATACAGAACGGCTTGGAAAGTGTTTGTTGATATCCTATGCTCCACAAGGAGTTGAAAGCTAAAAGAAGAATATTAATGTAAAAAAAAATTAGTGAAATTAATTATTCATTTTAAAAAGAAGCTTGAATATTACAAGCGACAGTTCACACTGGTACTATGTTTAAATGAGGACAAATATGTGTATTTACAGAAATCATTCAATTAGAGCCGCGATAGCTCAGAGGTTAGTGAACTGGACAACAAAGGACAAGAAGTAGGGTTCGATCCCAACCGACGGCTTCCGGTCCACCCAACCTTTAATTGGCACCGGATTTTTTTTTGGGAAAGTAAAGCGGCACGGGCGTAATACCGACCACATTACTCCACAAATCATGTGCCGACGGTCTGTAAAATGTATGGTCACTAACACCATATTCCCTATACGCCACTTACCGTGACGGGGCTCTTTACTTTTACTTACAGAAATCATTCAGTAAAAACCGTGATGATTTAGAAATGAATAATTAATTACTATCTGTTGTTATTAGCTGACTGGGTTTATATTTCGACAACTTATAATAATAACCAGATCACAAACTCAATGTATGTAGTCTTAATGATTTCACATAACTATGGCTCAAACTATTAAAAGATGGTAAAGCCACAGGACCAGATGAAATTCCTTCGGAAGCCATCAAAGCAGATATTAACACCTCTACCAAGATGTTACATGATCTATTGGATAAAATTGGGAGAGGGAAGAAATAGCTAAAGACTGGAGAGAAGGTTACATGATCAAACTACCAAAGAAAGGAAGTTTACAGGAGTGCATAAATTATAGGGGAATTATGCTACTATCAGTGCCAGGAAAAATATTAGGTAGAATCATTCTGGAGAGACTAAAAGAGGCTATAGAGAAACACTTGAGAGATGAACAAGCAGGTTTTAGGAAGAACAGATCATGTGCTGATCAAATAACTACTCTACGTATAATAGTTGAACAAAGTTTAGAACTAAAATCCCCACTTTATATTGGATTCATAGATTACGAAAAGGCATTTGATAGTTTAGACAAAAGAATGCTTTGGAAGTTGCTGAGTCATTACGGAATCCCCATAAAGTTTATTAACCTGATAAAAACAATGTATGAAGGAACAAAATGTAGTGTGGTGCATGAAGGACAGCTTACAGAAGCATTTGAAATAAGAACAGGAGTAAGGCAGGGATGCCTTCTGTCTCCATTTCTCTTTCTACTGGCCATAGATTGGATTATGAAAATAACTCAAAACAACAGAAATTGGATCCAGTGGTCACTGACCAAACAACTTGATGATTTAGACTTTGCTGATGACATAGCTCTCATATTACACAGCCATCAACAGATGCAGGATAAAATGAGTATATTAGATGAGAGATCACAACAACTAGGACTAAAGATTAATAGAGATAAGACCAACATTATGAGAATTAATGCAGTTGGCAATAACCAAATAAAACTAGGAGAAATACCTCTACTAGACGTACAATCTTACATATATCTGGGCAGTAATATAGATAACGAGGGAGGAACAGAAAATGTTACCAAAATAAGGATATCAAAACAAGAGGAGCTTTCATTGCACTGAGAAACATATGGAAATCTAAATAAATTAGGCTAAATACAAAATAAAAATTTTCAACTCAAATGTTAAGTCGGTCCTATTATATGGCTGTGAAACATGGAGAATAACAAATTGACAATCACGAAGGTACAGACTTTCATTAATGGATGCTTGCGCAGAATAAAGGGATGGAAATGGCAGGACAAAGTCACTAACGTGGAATTATGGAAATGTACCGGTCAAATACCAGTGGATAAAGAGATACAGCGAAGACGATGGCGATGGATAGGACACACACTACGGAAGCCAACTGAGAGTATTACACAACAGGCCCTTTTTGGAATCCCCAGGGAAAAGACAAAGAGGAAGACCAAGGAATTCTTGGAGAAGACAGATCGAAGCAGAGATGAAGATGATGGGAAAGACATGGAATGATCGTAAAATAATGGCAAGATACAGAACGGCTTGGAAAGTGTTTGTTGATATCCTATGCTCCACAAGGAGTTGAAAGCTAAAAGAAGAATATTAATGTAAAAAAAAATTAGTGAAATTAATTATTCATTTTAAAAAGAAGCTTGAATATTACAAGCGACAGTTCACACTGGTACTATGTTTAAATGAGGACAAATATGTGTATTTACAGAAATCATTCAATTAGAGCCGCGATAGCTCAGAGGTTAGTGAACTGGACAACAAAGGACAAGAAGTAGGGTTCGATCCCAACCGACGGCTTCCGGTCCACCCAACCTTTAATTGGCACCGGATTTTTTTTTTGGGAAAGTAAAGCGGCACGGGCGTAATACCGACCACATTACTCCACAAATCATGTGCCGACGGTCTGTAAAAAGTATGGTCACTAACACCATATTCCCTATACGCCACTTACCGTGACGGGGCTCTTTACTTTTACTTACAGAAATCATTCAGTAAAAACCGTGATGATTTAGAAATGAATAATTAATTACTATCTGTTGTTATTAGCTGACTGGGTTTATATTTCGACAACTTATAATAATAACCAGATCACAAACTCAATGTATGTAGTCTTAATGATTTCACATAACTATGGCTCAAACTATTAAAAGATGGTAAAGCCACAGGACCAGATGAAATTCCTTCGGAAGCCATCAAAGCAGATATTAACACCTCTACCAAGATGTTACATGATCTATTGGATAAAATTTGGGAGAGGGAAGAAATAGCTAAAGACTGGAGAGAAGGTTACATGATCAAACTACCAAAGAAAGGAAGTTTACAGGAGTGCATAAATTATAGGGGAATTATGCTACTATCAGTGCCAGGAAAAATATTAGGTAGAATCATTCTGGAGAGACTAAAAGAAGCTATAGAGAAACACTTGAGAGATGAACAAGCAGGTTTTAGGAAGAACAGATCATGTGCTGATCAAATAACTACTCTACGTATAATAGTTGAACAAAGTTTAGAACTAAAATCCCCACTTTATATTGGATTCATAGATTACGAAAAGGCATTTGATAGTTTAGACAAAAGAATGCTTTGGAAGTTGCTGAGTCATTACGGAATCCCCATAAAGTTTATTAACCTGATAAAAACAATGTATGAAGGAACAAAATGTAGTGTGGTGCATGAAGGACAGCTTACAGAAGCATTTGAAATAAGAACAGGAGTAAGGCAGGGATGCCTTCTGTCTCCATTTCTCTTTCTACTGGCCATAGATTGGATTATGAAAATAACTCAAAACAACAGAAATTGGATCCAGTGGTCACTGACCAAACAACTTGATGATTTAGACTTTGCTGATGACATAGCTCTCATATTACACAGCCATCAACAGATGCAGGATAAAATGAGTATATTAGATGAGAGATCACAACAACTAGGACTAAAGATTAATAGAGATAAGACCAACATTATGAGAATTAATGCAGTTGGCAATAACCAAATAAAACTAGGAGAAATACCTCTACTAGACGTACAATCTTACATATATCTGGGCAGTAATATAGATAACGAGGGAGGAACAGAAAATGTTACCAAAATAAGGATATCAAAACCAAGAGGAGCTTTCATTGCACTGAGAAACATATGGAAATCTAAATAAATTAGGCTAAATACAAAAATAAAAATTTTCAACTCAAATGTTAAGTCGGTCCTATTATATGGCTGTGAAACATGGAGAATAACAAAATTGACAATCACGAAGGTACAGACTTTCATTAATGGATGCTTGCGCAGAATAAAGGGATGGAAATGGCAGGACAAAGTCACTAACGTGGAATTATGGAAATGTACCGGTCAAATACCAGTGGATAAAGAGATACAGCGAAGACGATGGCGATGGATAGGACACACACTACGGAAGCCAACTGAGAGTATTACACAACAGGCCCTTTTTGGAATCCCCAGGGGAAAAGACAAAGAGGAAGACCAAGGAATTCTTGGAGAAGACAGATCGAAGCAGAGATGAAGATGATGGGGAAGACATGGAATGATCTTAAAAGAATTGCAAAAAACAGAACGACTTGGAAAGTGTTTGTTGAAGACCTATGCTCCACTGGGAGCTAAAAGGTAGAAGATGCACAGTTAAAACCCAAATGAAAAAGAAAACACTGTAGGAAAATTGACAAACTGATGGCAAGGAATTTTAGAAATAGACATGATGTAAAAAGAACTAAAGAACGAGAAAAAAATTAGGAGAAAATAAATGCTTTGTTAAATGTCTTTGTTATAAAAGGATCTTCACAGTTAATGATGATGATGATGACGATGAAGATGTTACCCAGTTAAATTGACGTGCTCACACACTCTAGCACGCACGTATAAACATATTATTTTGCCTCCAGCTTTACCGCAGCATTGCAATTATTTGCCTGTTCCCTATAAACATATTACTTTGCCACCAGCTTTACCGCAGCATTGCAATTATTTGCCTGTTCCCTATAAACATATTACTTTGACTACATATATTGCGTTGATGAAACAATTTGTAACAGCTCAGTTCATCTTTTCATGTTCTCTGTCCATTGTATGTTTTTGTGCTATATCACACATTTGCCTTGTATTGCTCCTTCTAGGATAACGTTACTATGCTATTCTTTCTCTTTGTCTCTCTCTCTCTCTTTCTTTCTCACAGTCTGTATGTTTGTGAGTGCGCGCGTGTGTGATTCGAAATAGTAGTAATATTCGTATGTATATGAAGCAACAGGTAAAATGGTTTGGGCACGTGAAAAGGCAGAAAGATCAGAACACAAAACAACGAGCCGTCAATAATCGTTGCGAGAACATCAGACCCAAGGGCCGACCACGAAAAAAAGATGGATTCACGGAATATTAGAAACAATAGGAAATATAACAGCAGCACAGGCAAACAAAGAAAAGCAAACGACGGCAAATTATATATCCCCTCGTTACCGAAAGGCAAATGAGGAAGGAAAGAACAAGACGCTATATATAAAGTAATTTAATATCGAAGAAGAATGCAATCAAGTGGTATTTATAATGTGCTTCCGCTGACCATTGCTTACATCTTGGCAGTGTTTGGTCAATTCTCAGTGTTTGGTCAATTCTCAGTGTTTGGTCAATTCTCAGTGTTTGGTCAATTCTCAGTGTTTGGTCAATTCTCAGTCTTTGGTCAATTCTCAGTGTTTGGTCAATTCTCAGTGTTTGGTCAATTCTCAGTGTTTGGTCAATTCTCAGTCTTTGGTCAATTCTCAGTGTTTGGCCAATTCTCAGTGTTTGGTCAATTCTCAGTGTTTAGTCAATTCTCAGTGTTTAGCATTCCCTTATCACTCTAAGCTTCCGCACTGAACATGATCACTATAGTATACATTCAGTAATAAGGCATTTAAAAAAATCAACACCCACATCCATCGCATTAGTATTCCGTCAACCAACACATTAGTGCACACAATGCTAAACCGCACGAATGGCACAGCCGAGCGAGGCGGCCTACCTGTTGTCCCACTCCTTAGCATGTTCCCACATAAATATACAAAGGACACGAGTACTTTTAGAGCACTCAGAAATAATCCACAAATAAACAATAGAAGACACATATAACAGTAAACAGCTCGAACCAGGATTTGAACCTGTGCCCGTCGATGCCGCACCTTTTGAAAAGAGAGACTGACACTTCACAACCTACTTGTGATTCACAGAAAAAGGATACTGTGAATCCCGGAAAAGTTAAATCTGCATTTGGTTCTATTCCTCCTTTTTCATAACAGGTTTCAATTGTTTGACTTTAGACTCTTTATTACTCTAAGCAACAAATGTAAGCATGAATGAATTGAAAGTCGAAAGTCAAACAGTTCAGTTAAGAAAAATTAAACAATTTTAAAACTTAGAAAATATGGTGTTAATGACTATATATTAATTAATTTTTTTGTCCATGCACGTTTTTGGGTGATGTAGTCGGTATAATAACCGAATAACAAAGCAAGCCCTCATGTGGGAAGCAACAGGTAAGAGGAAAAGAAGTCAACCCATAGAGACACTAAGAAGTACATTGATCAGAGAGGCAAGAGCAGCAGGAATCGCTCCCTCAACAAGATAGAGTTGCTTGCACAGAACAGAGACAGATGACGAGATTTGATAAAATATCTTTACAAGGATTGAAAACTGCTAGAATAAAAATTTAGATAAGAGAAAGAGTATCTGGGTCTATTATCTATGGGCCGGCTACGGTTCGAAATGTCAATAGACAGAAAGATAGTCGGTATCACGCCAGGCCGCCCTTTACTTTCCAGATCTCTGGTATCCATTTTTAGAAGCCTTATCGATCCGAAAAAAATCCACCTCTTCTAGGAATCGAACCCGAACCCTTCTGATCGGGAAGCGAGCACTCTAACTACTCAGCCACCGAGACTCCTTAGAGCTGTACCTGCCTATAATATTTGTTTTGTACCTGATGAAGGCTTGTACCGAAGCGTCGTAGTTTGTGTTGTCTCTATACTAATTTAGCTATCTGTTACCATTTTGTGTCTATTTTACAGGTTCACGGCAGCTCTACTTGCTGCCCTGCATATTATTTAATATTTTGTACATGGTATAGCTGTGCTTATCTCATTAAAAAAAATATATAACCTGCTGTAAAATCATTCATGAACATAATTGTCGCTTGACTAGAACATTCGATTGCAACACCGATTCAGGAATCGTTTGAGAGAACATTTGTATTGTGAGTTTCCTAACACCAAGTACAAGTATCCGCCCATCAAACACGCTACAGATAATGGTAAACAGCCTCGCTTGCCCCTCCTGATCTCAGTACGTATGTACGCGTGTGTGTACGTGTGTGCGTGCATACATAATATATATATATATGTATATGTATATATATATGTATACACACATATATACGAAGGGCGCTTAAAAGGTAATGCACCACGTCGGTTTTCTCAGTTAATAATAAACATAGAAGCATGAAATTTATCACACTTTAAATACGGTATGTGTTAATTGTGTGCACCAAATTGCACTGCAGTCAGCTAAATAACACGCTTGCACTAAACCATTGAATTGGAGAATGTTAGCATCTTGCGCTATAAGCAGCAATTTGTGATAGAGTTCTCGTTTTAGATTAGGAAACTGTTGTGAACATTCACAAGCGCCTATTTGATGTGTATAGCAGTTTTGCACTCGACAGGAGCACAGAAAGTCCCTGGGTTCAGAGAATAAAAGAATCAGAAAGCGGAGATACGGAGCTTCTTGATCGCCAGTGCTGTGGACGGCCCACCAAAGCACCAATGCAGAGATGTTGAAATGTTCTGAGGCCATTATTCTTGCTCATAGGGACATCACTACTGGAGAATTTGCCTTAAAGTTGACAGTCAGCATTGGTGGTATTAAACTAAATGCAATTATAAAAACTCTCGCATACTCTAAAATGTGTGCAAGATGGGTTCCACGAAATCTCACATATGAGCACCGATTGCAAATAAAAGCAATTTCTTCTGAACTGTTGGAGCCATTCAATGTTGATGAAGAGAACTTTTTGGCTAAGATTGTTACAGGGGACGTAACCTGGATACGTCATTTTGAACCTGAGACAAAAAAGACAGTCAATGGCGTGGCATCATGCGCACTCAACACGAAGAAAGAAATTCAGGACATCTCATTCAGCTGGAAAAGTAATGGTAACTGTCTTTTGGGGCATTGAAGGTGTGATTCTTGTGGATGTTATGCCAAGAGGAGAGACAATCAATTCGAAAGCTTACATCAAAACATTGAAGGAACTTAATCAAGGTTTTCTCAGAGTTCGGCCGCACAAGAATCCAGCAGACCTGCTTCTCCTTCACGACAATGCGCGCCCTCACACAAGTCTGGCAACACGGGAAGCAATCACCAGACTGGGCTGGACTGCACTCCCCCATCCACAATACAGCCCTGATTTGGCACCCTCTGATTTCCATCTCTTTGGTCCACTTCCGCCCGTCATGGAACACAATTTGAACGTGATGAATGAATGATTCATGCCGCGAAGAAATGATTCATGCCGCGAAGAAATGGCTACACGATCAAGACAAAGACTGGTACAGGCTAGGAATACATGCACTTCTTGCGCGCTGACGTAAAGCTGTACAAGTGGATTGGGATAATGTTGAATGAGAAACCGATATTTACGTGACATACCCATATATACTGTGTAAAATTCATACTTTTTGAATTTGCAGTTCCTGAAAAAAACCCGATGGGGTGCATTTCTTTCTGAATGCACTAAGCACATACATATATTCATACATAGATACATACCTATCATACACATCTGAGCTCTTTGGAGGTGTTCGATGTCAATGAAGATGATGAAGTCTGTCGGTGATGCTTCAATGACCTTGTGGGACGAAGGAGAGGACGGTAGAAGACCTAGTATTGCAGGATCTCCGAAATGGACAACATCCAACTTCTTCAGCAAAAACTAAGAAAACTGTCCGCGCTCCTGAACCCATTTCATCACAATCCCGGGCTCACTACCTTTACCAAGTTGTATTCGCAAAGAACGGAACAAAAAGATCTGCAAGGGAAATGTCCAGGCATATTCAGTCTCATTATAGCTCGTTTCAAAACATATGCCCAACTTCAAAACGCTATTACTGTCTAACCGTTTGTTAAATACTTTTGAAATGTTCCAAATGTTATTAGAATGCAAAAGACCCTTTAAATGTATATTTAACAAATATCTTGCAGCTGCAGTTTTCTTAAAGCGGCGATATTTCTTTGATGTTTGTCAAAATTGTAAATTGTGAAGCCCTAAAGAATAGAAATTACCGTAGTTGCTGGTCTACGATTAATTTTCACTAGGTAAAGGCGTGGCCGTAATGGGGAAATAACTGGATAAGACAAAACACCAGGAGAATTATTGTCTGCTCAGTTCGAGGACGGACGATAATATCAAGGTATACCTGTATGTCCAATTTTCATAGTTGTGTGGTCCTGAAAAGGACCGTTTGTTGAAATAATTTAAGGTAATATAGGTGCCAACATTGTGGGGGCTATATACTTTCATTCTGAATCAGACGAGTCTAAAAGATTAATAACTGTTTGGGGTTGAACATTCCACAAACCATCATTTTTCCAATATTCCTCTTCCTGTTTTAAGACGTGGTCTTCACATTTAACCCAATAATCTGTGTCTATATTTAATAAAGCGAGATTAGCAAGAGTCTTTACATCGCATATTTTGAATGTTGTATTTTCATCTGCCACTTGTCCTTTTAATTTTGCCCAGATTAGTTCTATTGGATTTAAATGAGCATGGTAAGGTGGCAGCCTCAAACTTATATGACCGTGCTCTTGGATAATCTTATCTATTTGAAAAATCTTTGTCCTCTGTTTTTGCTTTACTAGAGATAGTAATTCAGGTTTTAAGTACATGTTATTAAATTGTATCTGCTCCTTTGTGAGCCATATCTTAATAGCATCTTTTGTACTGGATGAGGTCGGGACTTTATCTTCAAGTGCAACACTGTTGTGGTACGCTGCATTATCCATTATTAGGCAAGATGGTCGATCTAGTGCTGGGAGAACAGAATTTTCAATCCAATGTCTAAATATGTGACCATTCATCTCAGAGTGATAATCCCGATTGTCTATGGATTTTGAAAGAAAAATGAGCTCTGCATTCTGTATTAGTCCATGTTGTCGACTACCTGCATGAGCAATTATCAAGCGCTGTCCTTTGCTGCTAGGTATTAATCTCTTAATCTTTCCATCTGATGACTGCCATTCCCTTTGGTTAGTGTGGTGAGCATTGATCCATGTTTCATCCAAGTACACAATATCATAACCTTGCTTGCGCACCTCTTTTACTTCACGTAAGTACTTGCTTCTCATGATACTATATGTGGCTTCTCACAGATGATGTTTCGTCCATTGGAGTACTTTCTGAATGTAAAGCCTGCAGCTCTCACATTCCTCCATAATGTAGACTTTGATATTTCAATACTGTTGTTCTTTTTCAGCGATACTTTTAATTTTCTTATTGTAACAGGTTCATTCATACCCAACATTTTGTGAATTTCACTTCTAATAAATTCACTGTCGAAATTATCCAACATTTTTGCTCTTCCTTGTGATTTTCTATATTTGGAACATTGACTGTCACGTGCTTGAATCCAGCGATTAAATGACCGTTTAGATAAATCCAAAATGTGTCTTGTCCTATTCTCAGGGTTTTCTAAAGAATGAAATAATCTTCCTCGTTTAGCCTCTTTGCAAAAATAGTCATACATTTTTATTGCGATGTTTTGTAAACTGCAGAATTTCATTTTAAGACTCATGATAAATGTTATTGTTCCACGTTACGCCGCTGAATTAACGGAAATGGAACACACAATGTCTCGTGTTTACTACAAGTGTCTAATTGTGTCAGATAACTCACGCGGAAAGCGTGCAAAATCGTAAATTTGAGCGTGTATAGATTTGTAATCGCTATTTTTAACTTAAATACTGTAAACACTAAGTTTTGACTACATCAATGGGTCGTTATAAATTTATATAAATCAAATAAGCAACAATAATAACCAAATGTTTGTTTTTAATGAAATTAATTCCCTGTTGGGTTCTAATCATTATAACTATACATGCAAATTTTGAAAAAATTACAAAAAGCGGTTTAAAAGATATTGATTTTTAAAGTTGGGCACGACTTATGAAACAAGCTATAGAGATCGTTTGGAGAGTCAAACCACAGAAAGTAAGCCGTGACCTATTGCTGCTGGCAACGAGAAGACATTTTATTACCAGAAATAAATGAGGAGCTAAAATAACCAAAAGTAAAAACAGAGGCGCAGAAGTATCTTTTTTTTTGAAGGAAGGGAGGAGGGAAAAGGAAGGAGGGAGGGAAGGAAGGAGGGAAGGAAGGGAGGTGGGAGAAGGAAGCCGGGAGGGAGGAAAGAAGGAAGGAAAGAGGGAGGGAGGAAAAAAAGGAAGGAGGGAAGGAAGGAATGAGGGAGGGAAGGAAAGAAGGAAGGAAGGAATGAGGGAGGGCTGCAGAATTGTCTTTTTGAAAAAGAAAGAAAGAAAGAAAGTCCTCTTTACCTTATTAACTCAATTTTCTTGAATTTACGGACTGGAAAAAAGGAGGAGTGAGTGGGAAGCGCATTTGTAAGGATGAAGAGAATAAAGGCCGCATGTCGTCATGTGGTAACCAGGTTATAGATTTTATTTCACCTTGGACAGTCTGTTTTATTTTTAGACCCAAAAGGGAATTGAACCTACGAGGGCCGGTTTGGAAAATGACATACCCAGCCCGCGCGACCATCCAATCCGCTCTTGATCCCTGCAGAAATAAACACCGAACAGAAAATATGAAGAGCATGAAGTCGGCTTTCCGTAAAGTAACGATCTTTGTGAGTGACGTACAACTGAAGTGGTTGTGAACAAGGCTGCTGTTAAAGGAGCCATTTAGTGGCACATACGGGACATAATTCACGTCTTAAGGAAGCACAAATTACATAATAAATATCAAGGGGCATGCTGATTTATACAGAGAGATGCGGAAGACGGACTGAATAATATAGCGAGGGGATCAAATCGTATGTAGGAGTGACAGAAAAAAAAAACCAGATGAGCTTAAAGAGCCATCCATCTCCACCTAATTTCTCTCTTTTTTATTCCATAATATAATCATTCCTTCGTTGTCTATAAAATAAAAAAAACACACAAAAAAACAAATCGTTACTGGGAACAAGAAGAGAAAAAGCAGGCTGCAAACAAAAAAAAATAAAAATAAATAAATAATAATAAATACATCCCACTATAAAACACACTATCCAAAATATTCTCCAAGATAACACACGCACACACAAAACTTATTCATAAATCTATCTATCTATCTATTGTCCTTTCGAGCCGAAGACGGCACATAGGGCAGAACCACAATCTCAAAAACAGAAACCTTGCGTGCCAAAATGGCACATATTGCAGAGATCCACTGCTTCTAAAATCTATGGTCTGTTTCCATAACAATGCTTTTTACAATGACAGCTTGTCAAGCCATCGATCAATCTCCTTAGTCGCCTCTTACGACATAACTGGAATGTCACAGTGTCACTATTCTTTACATCCCGCGTAATGAGGCCCCGGTAACACACGGGAGTATTCATAAATACATTCTTAAAAACAAAATACAATATTAAAAACACTCATTAACACACAACGTCCGATATATTGAAAATAAAATTCTCTAAAAATACAAAACATTGCATACAAATTCTATAAGATATAAAGACAAGTAAATGAGCCCTTCCCTTCTTTGCTAGACGTATGGACAATATGGTGTTAGTGGCCACATTTTTTGTGGTGATCTGGTCGGTATCATGCCAGGCCGCCTTTACTTCCAAGAAAACCTCTGGTACCTATTTTAAGAGGTTGGGTGAACCCCTGAGCCTTGTCGATTCGAAAAAAAAAATGCGCAACTCCTGGGGATGAAACCCGAACACTTCCGATCGTCAGGAAACGAGCACATTAACCACTCAGCCACCGAGGCTCCAATAAGATATAAAATAAAACATTAAATCCACACTCCATAAATTGCACAAATGATAAACTCATCCACAACGTTGAGCAATACAAATACAAAACCAGCAATTACCACAAATCAAACAATATTGACTCGACCATCCATATACATTATCTAGTCGAGCCGGTTCAAAAAGTTCCCTCAAGGATTTGTAAAATAAATATAACATTGTACCTTGTAGAGTGACGAGGCAAACTCCGACGTTTCGGCAAAAGCAGTCATCAGGTACACAATAATCAATATTTATACAAAGACAAACACAAGAGGCAAGTAAAAATAAACTTTCAGACTTTGCTAGGAGTATGGAGAATAGGAATGATTATTATTTTTGATGACCAACAGGATATTTGTGGGTGATGTGGTCGGCATCACGCCAGGATGCCTTTAAGTTAAAAAAAAAAACCAGATTTCTGAAACCCATTTTTAGAGGCTAGGTGAACCTCGGCGCTTTGTTGGTAGTAAAAAAGAAAAAAACTTCGCCATTTCTGGGACTTGTAGCTGAACGGTAGTGATTCTAAGAGCACACTAACTCCACAGCCACCTATACTACTTGCTCAACATGCCATTCAATGTTCACGGTGTGTAACACAATAAAAATACAATACACAAATTAATCATCATTGAGTACTGGCACCGCATCGAAGGTTGGCTAACATGGAGCGCCATTCGGCTGTCTCTTGCTTTGATAGTGCAAGTTGTCATAGGCTGACTTGTCCATTTGTTGACGTTACTCATTTACGTTAGTCTTGGTCTGCCTCTGACTCTTCTACAGTGTATTTTCCCTTCCAAGATTACTTTTGGTAGGCTGTTGTGTCTTTTAACATGCCCCAAAGGTCGCATTTGTCATGCTTGATTTGTATTTAGTAGTACTCTTTTTCGTTTTTAGTTCTTTTAAGACTTCATCGTTTGTTTTCTTTTCTTTCCATCCGATTTGGTCTGTTCTTCTATATATATACACACTTCAAGAGCTTCAATTTTCTGTTCTGTTTTCTTGTCTAATGTCCATGTTTCTGCACCATACAGGAATGTTGAGAAGATATCGCATTCTGCTTTTCTTCTAATAAAATTAAAGGATAAGAAATAATACAATAATAATTTAATTAAGAGACACAATTCTCAAGAAGACAAAATACTCAAAACCCACAAGTGGATATCAAAATTGAAGGATTAGACCTTGAGACAGTTCAGAACTACAACTACCTTGGACATACTATAACCAGTGATGGAAAATGTACAACTGAAATAAACAAAAGAATAGGATTGGCAAAAAGTAATTTTAATGTCATGAAGGACATACTAACATCAAAACAAATAACACCAGAGCTAAAACTAAGAATAGCAAAATGTTACATCTTCTCAATATTCCTATATGGTGCTGAAATATGGACATTTGACAAGAAAACAGAACAGAGAATTGAGGCCTTTGAAATGTGGATATATAGAAGAATAGGTAGAATTGGATGGAAGGAAAAGAAAACAAACGATGAAGTCTTAAAACAACTAAAAATGAAAAGAGAACTTCTCAACACAATTAGAACAAGACAAATGCGATTGTTGGGCCATGTTAAAAGACACACCAGCCTACTGAAAGTAATCCTGGAGGGGAAAATACAAGGTAAAAGAGGCAGAGGCAGACCAAGAGTAACATGGACGAGTAACATCAAAAGATGGACAAATCAACCGATGGCAACCTGCACCATCAAAGCAAGAGATAGAGCAGAATGGCGCTCCATGGTAGCCAACCTTCGTTGCGGAGACGGCACTCAATGATGATGAAGAGACACAATCAAAGAACATACATAAATCACTTACCTCACTCGCCTTACTGATAGTGTACACACTGTATTTTTCTTTTCTTGTCATACCCAAACGATGAAGTAGAATTTACAAATATATCAAATGCAGAACTTCGCCTATTTGTGAACGCTGAACTAACAAGTAGTGTATCAGAGGTGAAAGTTATATACCTATGAGCGTATCCTGTTTAAGAAACACGACTTCAAATGTATTATTTTAGCAAAAGTCCTTAGCACAAGCTAACGAGGGTTCACGAACTCTTGTAAGGTCGGGCAACGTGCTGTGGTTGAGAATGTAACTGTACACCGGTAACGCTGAGCACACGCTGGGCAAGTCTGCCGGTGTGTTGTATGTGAGTGCTCCGCTAGTGTGTAAGTCCACTATAACGCACGGTCTTCACGTGTTAATCTGTACGGAGATTAATCGTATCGGAGTTCACACGTTTTGTTAAATTATTATTATTGTTGTTATATTTTTTGTAGGATTAGTTCATCTCCTTTCTTTTCTCATTTGCCTTTCAGTGTCGAAAGAAATATAGTTTGTGGTCTTTTTCTCTTCTGTTGGCCTCTGCAGCTATGTTACCTAGTGTTTCTAATATTTCAACAGTATATCTTTTTCGTGGTTGGCCCTTGAGACCTGTGTTTGTACAAAATTTATTTTAAAAATCATCATCATCATGTGCCATACTGGTTGGCGTAGGCGATCATGTCCTTCCACAATCTTCTATCGACAGTGCGTCGTATCAGTTCTGTTGTTGGCTGTTTTCCATGCCATGACACCAAGCTATCCAGTATTTTTTCTCTTTGTCGTCCGCAACCTCTCTTTCCTTTTATTTTGCCAGTTGTAACCAAGTATTCCAGTTTTCCTCTTCTTATGATGTGCCTGAAAAATGCAGATTGTTTCTCACTCTTTTTTTGTTGTTGGACTCTTAGAGAACTTCCTCATTGGTCTTTATAGCTGTGCAGGGAACTTTCAACATTCTTCTGAGAAATCCCATCTCTGTGGCCTCTAATTGTCTTTTCATTTGTTATTAAATAGGATTAGTTAATTAAGAAGGAAAATATATTTAGCGAGACAAAATTTCTCCTGTACACAAACAAGATATAGAATTAAATAAAAATGTACAGGAGCAATATTAATTTTGTCTCGCTAAGACTTCAGTTTTGTTGAGTTATTCCTCTCGTTCTGTTTGAGGAGAAACTATTATTTTTATTATGAAGCATGTTTTCATTTTTCTTCTAGAAATTAAATAAATATATTTAGAAGATAATTAATTAACTCTGTAGTTTGTGAAAATTGAAATAATCTGATTTCGTTCGTATGGTCTTGGCTCTCTCTCTCTCTCTCTCTCTCTCTCTCTCTATATATATATATATATATATATATATATATATATATATATATGCGTGTGTGTATCATCATCATCATCATTGAGTGCCGTCTCCGCATCCAAGATTTCCTACCATGGACCACCATTCCACTCTGTCTCTTGCTTTGATGGTGCAGATTGTCATAGGTAGACGTCCATTTTACTCGTCCATGTTAGTCTTGGTCTGCCTCTGAATCTTTTACCTTGTATTTTCCCTTCCAATATTACTGTTATTAGGCTGCTGTGTCTTTTAACATGCCCCAAAAATTTCATTTGTCGTGTTCTAATTGTGTTTAGTAGTTCTCTTTTAATTTTTATTTGTTTTAAAACTTATATATGTATGTATGTAAAAAAATAAAAAAATAAAAAAAAAATATATATATATCTGCCTTGCCTTTACAGGCTACCCCCTGACAACATCGGGAATTGAGTGGGGGGGGGGGGGGGGGGGGATAGAGAGGGATGGTGTAAGTATGTAGTGGTTTTGATAGCTATATTCGCTTTACAAGGTGGTCTATCCTTACTGGCATGTCTCGGCTGGTAACTGTGTTAAGTTCAAACAATTTCATTGGTTACTTCTAGAAACATATTAAGTAGGAGTACGTGTTATTGCCTACTTTCTTTCTGGTTCTATCTCTGCTTGTTTTATTTTTTAGCTGTAGTTTGTTTTTAATAGTCATTATATTTCTTTAGTCTTTGACTAATAATGTTCATGTTTAACATGGCAAGCACGTGTTAGTACGGAAAAAAATGATATATTGTTTTTGTTTAATCCATCGTTGCATGTCAATCTTTCATGTGTTGTTAAATTTTCGTTGTTTAGTTTCCCTTTTTGCATTCTCTCTCTCTCTCTTTCTCTTTCTCTCTCTAATGCCTCTATTTTGTTGTTGGCCGATACTATAGGACTAGGTTCATCAACAATGATCGGAAGATAAATCAAACACAGCAGGAGATACTCGACAAATGTCGAACTGTACAGTCATCTCAAAACACACAATCAAAGTGTAAGAATATCTTCTTCTCATTCTTCTCCCATTTTTCCCCTTCTTCTCCTCATCCTTTCCTTCCTACTCCTGTTTCTCCTTTTCCTTCTGCTACTCTTCCCCTTCTCCTTTTCCTTCTCCTCCGCCTCCATTTTTCTCCTCTACCTCCCCTTTTCCTTATCCTCCGCCTCCTTTTTTCACCTCTACCTCCCCTTCTCCTTTTCCTCCACCTACTTTTTCTCCTCTACCTCCCTTTCTCCTTATCCTCCGCCTACTTTTTCTCCTCTACCTCCCCTTCTTCTTTATTTTTCTTATCATCTGCCTACTTTTTCACCTCCCCTTCTTCTTTTCCTTAACCTCCGACTGCTTTTTCTCCTCTACCCCTCCCCCTTCTCCTTAACCTCCGCCTCCTTTTTCTCCTCTAACCCCCCCCCCCAACTTCTCCTTTTCCTTAACCTCTGCCTACTTTTTCTCTTCTACCTCTCCTTCTCCTTTTCCTTATCCTCCGCCTACTTTTTCTCCTCTACCTCCCCTTCTCCTTTTCCTTATCCTCCGCCTACTTTTTCTCCTCTACCCCTCCCCCTTCTCCTTTTCCTTATTCTCTGCCTACTTTTTTCTCCTCTACCTCCCCTTCTCCTTAACCTCCGCCTACTTTTTCTCCTCTACCTCCCCTTCTCCTTAACCTCCGCCTACTTTTTCTCCTCTACCCCTCCCCCTTCTCCTTTTCCTCATCCTCCGCCTCTTTTTCATCCTCATTCCCCGCCTTATCTTCCTCCCTTTTTACGTTCAAGCAACGAATACTTATCTTCATGTTGTACCCTCGTAAAGTGAGCACAAATTCACTGTGTTGTGTCCTACACCAAACTCTGATATACGCGCTTTTCAAATGGCGTTTCTGTGTGCCAGGTTGCCCTATCCCTCTCGATCATTACTCACTTGGCCAGATTATAGCTTGTTTCATAACTCGTGCCCAACTTTTAAAATCAATATCTTTTTAACCGCTTTTTGTAAGTTCTTAAAAATTTGCATGTAGTTAGTTGATCGCGTGATTTACCCGATTGAGATGACGCAGGATCTGAACAGTTCTGGTTCAACGATCCTTGCACAAACTGTCAGTTATGAGTCTCTGAGGATGTATTCATGGGAAAGTAATACTTCTTGTTCATCAGCACTTGCGATTTGCGGCTTTTACATTATTACATATTAAAATTGAGGGATGAAGAGATAGAGGAAAGCAACGAGAAAAAAATGCCAGATAACTTAAGAGAATGGCTTGGCAGAAGGTCAACAACAGAAATGATAAATAACTGCCAAGATCGAGAAATATGGAGAGACATGATCACCTACGACAGCAGGGATTGTACTTGATGATGATGATGCTGACATTATTACATTTAATTTACTTTGAAACTTGTCACTTGTTTTGATTCTCTGTTGTCTTATAGGTCATTGATTGTGATTCTCTTTTGCATATGGTCATGTCCCTTGTTTATTTTCTGTTGTAATCTTTTACTGAAGAACGCGCGGTAGAATGGGTTCACTTGCTTACTTTCGTGCTTTCGTACGCCCGATGACTAAAGTGTTCTAGAATTATGAATTAGATCGTAGAATTCCTCTTCGTCATCCGCCCTTAAAAGGACGTTAAGTGGACGTCTCTGCGTCGTGTTGTGGTTTGCAGTGTAACACTGTGATATTTGCGCCTTTCGGCCCAACACATCTGACTTCAGCACGACATTTTGAGTACCGGGTTGTCTTCCCTCTTTGATCCCTACTCGCTTGGCCACACTAGACAGGTTAGTCTGTTACTAGAGGCACCACGGAGAGGTGGAGCAAGGTCTGGATGGTTCTGGTTCACCGATCCTGGCGCAAGCCATCAGCTGTGGGTCGCTGACAACTTCCAGCTCTGGTGCTGGCAGGCGCGCCTTAGCCTCCGAATGGGTTTAAGAAGTAAAACGTATACAATATGGTATAAGCGTCTAAACTAATAGAAAGACGAGAGACAAACTACAACGTTTCAGCAAAAGCATTCATCAGGTGACAAAACACAAGCTATTTTAAAAATAAAGTATTCCAAATGCGAAAGTTAAACAGTAACACTGATCTGAAAAATGCGGAAAAAAACGATGGCCAGGATTTACGTAGTTGTTTATCACATGATTAATAGACAATAAGGCAGGTAGGATTTAATTGGACCAAAAGGAGCCAAACGGTGAACTTTAAAGGGAGTTAAATATGCCATTTCTATATAATGGCCACGAGCTGGATTCACGATATAAGGTGGTTGTCTTTCTAACACCATCATCTAGCTTCTTGTTCTGTTTGAACTTCCTCACATGACAGCTACACTGAATTTGTTTCTATCCCGCTCTTGCATCAGCCAATCCCAGCTGGTCTGTGATATTTAGCACCCACCATAATAATTTAATATCCTTGTTTTATATTTTTTTTATAAAACGGTTTAACTGCCGTTATAGAGTTTTTATTGGATCTATTTTGTGCATAACTTTTGTTGATTCCGCACAATTTTTTTTCCCGCTTTAGTTTACTTTTTTCCAAAGCCATTGGTTCTCTGGTACGTGGGATGTATAGTCAGTCTTCTTAGTTTTTCACCATTTTTTATTGAGTCCTGGCGTCTCTTTTGCCTTCCATTGATGTTAAATGTATGATTTTTTTGTTTCCAGTTCTATAATGGGTGTTGATCTCATACCACCAGTTATAATTCTCATTGCTTAAACACACACTGTAGAGACAAAAAATAATCTTCCTGATTTAATAGAGAGCAATCCCGACATATTGTATAAAAACAGCTAGAATGGACAGCAGAAGACGATCAGCACTAAGATACATACATAAATATTATCCAAACACCTCCTGGATATATGCCTATAATATAGCTTTTGGTTATGGTTATGGAAGACCCCGGTATCACTGCAAACAAATTAAAATCCATCATCCGAATTACTATCTCATCCCCCAAACAAAGAAAGGTAACTGTAGTCCCCATCATAGCAGTCTCAGCGCACGTCAAAAGAAATAAGGCGAAACAGCACAGAAAGTGAACACAACCGTCTCTTCCCTGTCATACAATATCATCATTCATCGTAAAAAATCGGGATATTGAAACACGATCAAAACGGATGAAACGCACAGCTCACGGTGTACACAGAGCACCTAACTCAGTAGCTCCTGCAACTAGCCGGACTTGGAATATAACTGCAACAAGGAACACTATTCAGACATAGCCTTTAATGGTTCCTGCCGCCTATCCACCATATTGACCGGAAATTCACGTCCTCCTGAAAATAATGATCGTCATATTTTTTTAAAAACGTATAGTGCTTGATGATGTTAGGACATCGTTTTTGACTCCAAATCCGAACACATGAAACACAGTTAGTCATCGGATTATCCTCGTCGCACATCAAACAACGTATAGAGATAAATCAGCAACCAATACTACAGAAAATAGAGAAGCTGTGATTTTCGTACGCCTTGGAACACTGTTTTTTTTTCCGGGAAAATATTCAAGTCACTTTAAATTAGAGACAGAAGCTCTGAAAACTGCAGCTGAAACTCTTTAGGAGAAGATTAAATAAGAAAACATTGTATTCCTCACCGATATTCTGTTAGTAGTTACAACACAGAGGAGTCGTGGAAACAAAGACCTGAATGATCTCAGAGAAATACTCTACCATCATCATCGCGTGCCTTCTCCGCAACGAAGGTTGGCTACCATGGATCGCCATTCCACTCTGTTTCTTGCTTTGATGGTGCAGGCTGTCATAGATTGACTAGTCCATCTTTTGATGTTACTCGTCCATGTTAGTCTTGGTCTGCCTCTGGCTCTTTTACCTTGTATTTTTCCTTCCAATATTACTTTTAGTAGGCTGTTGTTAAAACAATAGTTAGAATTTCTCTCCATGGCTTTCTTTGGAGTATTTCGTGATGAGGCTCCAATCTCTTTCACGGTGGTCTGCCATATTCGTCTTTCGTGTTCTGAATGTGCCTCATGTGTACCACACACTTTGCTGTTTTCACTTTCTGGGCCGTTGATCATTTTTGATTCATCCGCCCCATCCACCGACACAGACTTTTTATATTCAGGTTGAACATACCCGACGGCGCCATTTTTTGTGGAACCATGTTCTTGACTATTAAACCGTGAACACACGAAACAAAGAAGAATAAATCATATTCCACTTAAATATCGGTAATCACAGTGTATCCACACGTCCAAAGTAAAACATACACCAAACGGGGAACAGCAACACATAATTTCATAACTCGACTGTCACGTAAATCATTTAAATATATCGGCAAGAGCCGAAATATAAAAACGACTGCACGTAGCCCCATGACACCGGAATCTGCCTCGGAAATACTCTATAAGCTCTGCCAAAGATGCAGAACTATGATTCAGTGGATTCCATCTCACTGCAATATTTCTGGAAACGAGAGGCAGATAAGTTGGCAAAGAAAGGTGGCAAATTACACCAGCCAGATACAAGCACAACTTATGAAGAATCAAAGAGATTTTTCAGGAACCAATACAAGGACAAATGGAATACAGAACACTAGGGTGACCAGAAAAATGATGCATGCTACTAGCTCAAAAGAGAAGTAACAATTTTTAGACTCGGAACAGGCCACAAGAGATTAATTTTTGTTGTTTGACAAATATATTTTCATCTTCATAGTTTGATTCCTCCATCGATGTTGCTCTTACCCCTCCATCATGAAACAGGACAGTCAAGTTGCATGGTCAAAATACTTTAACGCTAAAGAGGAAGAAGAAGAAGATCTCCGCATGAAAGATTTAGTTCATGTAGAAGATCGTTATTGTGTCCTTGCTTTTAGTGCTAGGCCTACAGCGACGTTACGCTTACAGTTCTTGCAGATATGCAAACAATAATTCTCATAATTCAAGGCAGCGCATTTCCTGCTTTCATCGCTTGGGAAGGACCAAGATAAATGAAACGGCCCCGAGTGCAATAAAGTCGATTCCAGTAAAATATGAATACTCGTTATCAGATTCATGTGACAGAGCAATACACAAAAATGACAAATTTGGTTACAATTAAAAACAGAAATTAAATTACGTGTCATTTCATTATCACCATTGATATGCCGTCTCCGCATCGAAGGTTGGCTATCATACTGCTTTGTTTCTTGCTCTGATGGTGCAGGTTGTCATAGGTTCACGACCATCTTTTGATGTTGCTCGTCCATGTTAGTCTTGGTCTGCCTCTGCATTTTTTACCTTGTATTTTCTTTTCCAAGATTACTTTTTGTAGGTTGTTGTGTCTTTTAACATGCTCCAAAAATCTAATTTATCTTGTTTGAATTGTGTTTAGTAGTTCTCTTTTCATTTTAGTTGTTTTAAGACTTCATCACTTGTTTTCTTTCTTTTATTTCCCCATCCAATGCTTCCTATTCTTCTATAAATCTACATTTCAAAGGCTTCAATTTTATGTTTTGTGTGTCATTTGTATTATTTGAAAAGGTTTTAATTTATAAAACACACACACATATACAGACACACACACACACACAAAGAGAGAGAGAGAGAGAGAGAGAGCTCAAAAAGCGTGAATCAATTCAGAGGATGAGGTATGTTTACAGCACTCAGAAAAAAAATGACAAATAATCAACAGAAAAAAACAACAAAGAACAATATATGGACCGAAGCAGGATCGAACCCGTACTCCTTGGCACATCCCCTTGCCACGAAAAGTCAAACAGCTGAGTGGCAGTATTCCCTAGCGTTTGGCTTTTCGTGGCAAGACACTGTGCCACTGAGTACGGGTTCGATCCTGCTTCGGTCCATATATTGTTCTTTGTTGTTTTTTTCTTTTCTTGATTATTTGTCATTTTTTTCCGAGTGCTATAAACATACCTCTTCCTCTGAATTGATTCACTGATTATCGCCTCGGAAGTTTCCCTCTGTAATAATATTCATTTATTATTATTTGTCTCAAATAGTGCGCCAGGTTCCATGTTTCAACTTTTATCGCTGGTTCCGATCTCCCACTCGGAGACCCAATGCTGTAAATACTGTCCCTGTCTCAGTGACCGGGTGAACTTTTGTTGATTCTGATCTGCCTGTTAGGAAACGCTGAGAACCGTTCACATTATCTAATGAAATAGCATATGTGGCTCAGGAAATGGAAGGGCTGAAACCAGAGCCTGATGGAAATTATTGCTGGCTAAAGGTTACATTATTTGTAAGGCACTAGACAAGAGAGAACCCGGTGACGTTGTCGTTTGTTCGATGGTTCGAAGTTCAAATGCTGCGGCTCACACAACAATTTTCAATTTGGCAGAATCCCAAGCCTCTTTAGATTACGATTTAAAAAAAAAGTGGTATGTTAACAGCTTTACGTGTTGATTAACAAAACAAAACAACCACCAACTACCAAACCATTTACCACGTAAAGCTGTTACCATACCAACTTTTTTCTTCTTGAAAAAAAAAATCGTAATTACCATCAGCTTTACAGCAGATTCGCACCTCTATGCATCTTTATCCATCTTGGTGCCTTTACTCCTCTTTAGATGAGTATCCGATACATACTCTTGGAAGGAAAGGCAGTGAGGAAGGGAACTGGCCTCTCCAAGCTATGAAAGATGAGACATAGTACAATGAAGTCACTGACACTTCATTACCCAACCACATTTGCTGTGGGTCTATCTTTACCACCAGCTTTACTAGATGAGAAGCGAAGAAAACGTGTTTATATTTCGTACTGTAGCAGTGAAAGAAGAAATGCATTTTACAAATCGTATCATTCAACATCACATGATTGGTTACCATTCAATACACAAGATGCAAAATTATGGTACAAAAGCTTCAATCTCTTCATATGCTTGCTTGCTTGCGTTCGCCCGATGACTTAAGGAGTGTACCTCGTCATCATCCGCCCTTAAAAGGACGTTAAGTAGGCGTGTCTGCGTTGTGTTGTGGTTTACAGCATAACTGTTTTATATATTTGCGCCTTTCGGCCCAACACATCCGACTTCAGCATGACATTTTTGAGTACCGGGTTGTCGTCCCTCTTCGGTCCCTACTCGCTTGGCCAGACTAGACAGGTTAGTCTGTTACTAGAGGCACCACGGAGAGGTGGAGAAGGGTCTTGATGGTTTTCTTTCACCAATCCTGGCGCAAGCCATCGGCTGTGGATAGCTGACAACTTCCAACTCTGGTGCTGTGAGGCGCGCCTTCAATCTCTTCATATAATGAATATAGATAGCAAGGTTGCTTATTTTAATCGTAATGTTGCATTTCATTTACAATCTTGGAAATGAAATCTTACAGTGTTTATCGATAACAAATCTTCTGAACTTAATACATTTCACTCATTCGTAAACTTGATATTTTATGGAAGGGGATCCAGTTTGTGACCCCAAACACAACAATTACAATTTGTAGGTAAAGTAAATGGGAGCCGCAATAGCTCAGTGGTTAGTGAACTGGACTACAAAGACCAAGAGGTAGGGTTCGATCCCAACCTACGGCTTCCGGTTCACCCAACCTTTAATGGGTACCGGATTTTTTTTCTGAGAAAGTTTAGCTGCACGGGCGTACTACCGACCACATTACCCCAAAAATCATGTGCCGAAGGTCTGTAAAATTTATGGTCACTAACATCATATTCCCTATACGCCAAATGGCGTGACGGGGTTACTTTACTTTTTTTTGTAGGTAAAGTAAATATTTGAATTATATTTAATTAATTATTAAATATTGAATGATATTTTAGTAGTTTGTACTCGCAACAAGAAGAACAAAGATTGGCAAATCCGAGTGGGAAGCAATATTCTGTTTTTTAACCACAAAAATTTTGAAATTTTTAGAACACAGAAGATACACCTTCTTCAAATCACGTTGAATGTAGAATAGAAGAGTCAGGTTTATTCTTTCTTCACGGAAAAAAAAACAAACAAACGAAAGAGCAAATGAACCAAAGTATCAATGACAACCAACCGTGACAGGTATGTTTCCAGTGTTGATTTTTATATGTGTTTGTGTAATATATATATGTGATATACAGAGAGCCCTTATGGTCATCACTGATACCATAATGGAACAAGCTGTATGCTGTATAGTGATATCACTAGCCTTGAACTGGCAAACGCTTTCTTTGAGTTAATTAATATTGACATAATGTACGCAAGATGCCATGTGAAGAAAGAACTACTAAACACAATTCTAGCAAGACAAATGAAATTTTTTGGTCATGTTAAAAGACATAACAGTCTAATAAAAGTAATATTAGAAAGGAAAATACAAGGTAAAAGAGGCAGAGGCAGACCAAGACTAACATGGACGAGTAATATCAAAAGATGGACAAGTCAGCCTATGGCAACCTGCACCATCAAAGCAAGAGACAGAGTGGAATGGTGCTCCATGGTAGCCAACCTTCGATGCGGAGATGATGATGATGATGATATTTACGCAATAGAAGAGAATTTCTTTATCAAATGTTCTGTTTTCTGGAATTTTAAGCTCTTATATATATATATATATATATATATATATATATATCTATATATATATATATATCTATATATATAAACTATAGTAAACGTGGTAGGGGTGGAGTGGGGAGACAGTTAATTCTTCGTATAATCAGGAAAAGTGTGGTCTAGTATTTGTATGTGATCTATATGATTTATTCGATCTATATGACCTATATGTGCAATGTATCGTAGGAGTGATAAAACTCTGTATGCCTCACTCCAGACTTGATGTAAAGCCTCAGTGATACCAACATACGTATACATATTTTACTTTGATTGTTTTGGTATATGCTTTCGTGTAGATGAATTCACTGTCATTTACTAAACAATGCAGTCATATTTCCTGTTAATCGTTGTCAATCTACTACGTCACATGTTATTTGTTAGGAATTACACTCATCTAAACATTAGTAATATTGCTACTTTGGGGGAAAGGGACGGGACAAATGTGTGACAGCTAATACAGTAACACTGCACAAAAGTGAAGAGTACCAGAGAGAAGCGGGAAGTGCTTAAAAGCCACAACGATACGAGAGGTGTCAAAGTAAAGTGCAACAAGGGAGGGCCAAAACTACGTGAGAGGTGTCAAAGTGAAAGTGCAACACGGGAGGACCAAAACTACGTGAGAGGTGTCAAAGTAAAGTGCAACACGGGAGGACCAAAACTACGTGAGAGGTGTCAAAGTAAAGTGCAACACGGGATGACCAAAACTACGTGAGAGGTGTCAAAGTAAAGTGCAACACGGGAGGACCAAAACTACGTGAGAGGTGTCAAAGTGAAAGTGCAATAAGGGAGGACCAAAACTACGTGAGAGGTGCCAAAATGAAGTGCAACAAGGAGGGCCAAACTACGTGAGAGGTGTCAAAGTGAAAGTGCAATAAGGGAGGACCAAAACTACGTGAGAGGTGCCAAAATGAAAGTGCAACAAGGGAGGACCAAAACTACGTGAGAGGTGCCAAAATGAAAGTGCAACAAGGGAGGACCAAAACTACGTGAGAGGTGCCAAAATGAAGTGCAACAAGGGAGGGCCAAAACTACGTGAGAGGTGCCAAAATGAAAGTGCAACAAGGGAGGGCCAAAACTACGTGAGAGGTGCCAAAATGAAGTGCAACACGGGAGGACCAAAACTACATGAGGGGTGCCAAAATGAAGTGCAACACGGGATAACCAAAACTACATGAGAGGTGCCAAAATGAAAGTGCAACACGGGATAACCAAAACTACATGAGGGGTGCCAAAATGAAGTGCAACACGGGAGGACCAAAACTACATGAGAGGTGCCAAAATGAAGTGCAACACGGGAGGACCAAAACTACATGAGAGGTGCCAAAATGAAAGTGCAACACGGGAGGACCAAAACTACGTGAGAGGTGCCAAAATGAAGTGCAACACGGGAGGACCAAAACTACGTGAGAGGTGCCAAAATGAAAGTGCAACACGGGAGGACCAAAACTACATGAGAGGTGCCAAAATGAAAGTGCAACACGGGAGGACCAAAACTACGTGAGAGGTGCCAAAATGAAAGTGCAACACGGGAGGACCAAAACTACATGAGAGGTGCCAAAATGAAGTGCAACACGGGAGGACCAAAACTACATGAGAAGTGCCAAAATGAAAGTGCAACATGGGAGGACCAAACTACGCGAGAGGTGCCAAAGTGGAAATGCAACACGGGAGGACCAAAACTACATGAGAGGTGCCAAAATGAAAGTGCAACACGGGAGGACCAAAACTACATGAGAGGTGCCAAAATGAAAGTGCAACACGGGAGGACCAAAACTACATGAGAGGTGCCAAAATGAAGTGCAACACGGGAGGACCAAAACTACATGAGAGGTGCCAAAATGAAAGTGCAACACGGGAGGACCAAAACTACATGAGAGGTGCCAAAATGAAGTGCAACACGGGAGGACCAAAACTACATGAGAGGTGCCAAAATGAAAGTGCAACATGGGAGGACCAAAACTACGCGAGAGGTGCCAAAATGAAAGTGCAACACGGGAGGACCAAAACTACGTGAGAGGTGCCAAAGTGGAAATGCAGCACACGTATTTGTCTGATCGTATTGCTACACACGTATTTGTCTGAGCACATCTTGAAAGGTAGCGCATTATCTCTACATTAAACAACAAATTAGCTAATGTAATGCTATTAACTGTAATTGTGTCTTGTAAACTGTCCAGAAAATATTTATCTTGAGAGCGTGCTATAAGGTTTAATATCTGGTTGCTTGCCTGCTTGCGTTAGCCCGATGACTAAAGGAGTACTCTTCGTCATCCGCCCTTAAAAGGACGTTAAGTGGGCGTGTCTACGTTTGTGTTGTGGTTTGCAGTATAACAGTGATTTTTACGCGTTTCGGCCAACACATCCGACTTCAGCATGACATTTTTGAGTACCGGGTTGTCTTCCCTCTTCGATCCCTACTCGCTTGGCCAGACTAGACAGGTTAGTCTGTTACTAGAGGCAACAGGGAGAGGTGGAGCAGGGTCTGTATGGTTCTGTTTCACAGATTCTGGCGCAAGCCATCAGCCGTGAGTCGCTGACAACTTTCAGCTCTGGTGCTGTGAGGCGCGCCTTCGCCTCCTAATATCTGGTTAAAATAGCATTAGCTTGCAGAGACGGCCTCTCTTGGTCGACATATTTTTAATTGGAAATAGACGGTCCAGTGTTAAGATAGAACCGGACTAGTAAGGGGGGGGGGGTTAACTTTTGGAGATGAAGGAGATATTTATGGAACCTATTTGCGTTATTAAATATGAATGGTCTGTTTGTTTGCGACTCTTAGCTGATCGTTGGAGTCGTGAATGTGAATCAGATTTGACGATTCATAATGAACGTCGGAGAAAAAGGAAACTAGATAGTCAATAAGTAAGAATGGAGGCGAAGGCGCGCCTCACAGCGGCAGAGCTGGGAGTTGTCAACGAATCATAGCTGATGGTTTGCGCCAGGATCGGTGAACCAGAACCATCCAGACCTTTCCGTGGTGCCTCTAGTAGCAGACTAACCTATCTAGTCTGGCCTAGCGAGTAGGGAGCGAAAATTGAAGACACCCGGTTCTAAAAAATGTGCTGAAGTCGGATGTGTTGGGCCGTAAGGCGTAAAATATCACAGTAAACTGCAAACCACAACACAACGCAGACACGCCCATTTAACGTTCCTTTAAGTGCGGATGACGAAGAGGTGTGCTCATTTAGTCCACGGCGAATTCAAGTAAGAATTAAGTTAGAATACAAAAATAAACTGGGAAATCAAGCCGAATCTACAGAATACATGGCGGTTGAAGACTAACAAGATCACATGGTTGAAAGTGGTCTTTGACTGACCACTTGCATTGTGATCACTGGACTAGACGTGATGGAGATTCTACTCCATCTCTTCGCGGTTGGTCTTGAGATGAGAACCGGACTTGTCAAGTAAGTAAAGTACCCCCGTCACGCCAAGTGGCGTATAGGGGAATATGGTGTTAGTGACCCTATATTTTACAGACCTTCAGCACATGATTTTTGGGGTAATGTGGTCGGTATTACGCCCGTACCGCTTTACTTTCCCAGAAAAAAATCCAAGTATCCATTTAAGGCTTGGTGAACCCGGAAGCCGTCGGTTGTGATCGAACTCTACCCGGACTTGTCAAGTGAGTTGGGAAAATAGTGGAGAGGCAATACGGCAATAAAGAAATGCCATTGTTAAGTGGGATAGGCCGAAAGGCGCAGATACGACCCATTTAACTGTTTTTTTCTATAATGGGGCACGATGAACAGTAAGTGTCCAAGGAAGAAGAAAGATGGAAAAATAAAGGAAAAATAAAAAGATCTAAGAAAGATAAAAATACAAAAGAAAGAAGGAACAAAAGAAAGAAAACATGCACTGGAGATGGAAGTGTCGTTGGAATGGTGGAAACAATCACAGGTCGGTGTAAACCACGGCACAGCGTAAATAAAAGTAAAGATCCCCGTCACGGCAAATGGCATATAGTGTAAAGTAAGTAAAGAGCCCCGTCCCGTCAAGTGGCGTATAGTGTTAAGTAAAGAGCCCCGTCACGCCAGATGGCATATAGTGTAAAGTAAGTAAAGAGCCCCGTCACGGCAAATGGCATATAGTGTAAAGTAAGTAAAGAGCCCCGTCACGGCAAATGGCATATAGTGTTAAGTAAAGAGCCCCGTCCCACCAAATGGCGTATAGGGAATATGGTGTTAGTGATCATAATTTTACAGACCTTCAGCACGTGATTTTTGGAGTGCCGCTTTACTTTCCCAAAAAAAATCCGGTACCTATTAAAGGCTGGGTGAACCGGAAGCCATCGGTTGGGATCGAAGCCTATGTTATGGTATGTTAGGATCCTCTTACGTTGCTATGTTATGTTATTTTATGATCCTCTTACGTTACTATGTTATGGTATGTTAGGATTCTCTTACTTTGCTATGTCATGTTATGTTATGATCCTCTTACGTTGCTATATCATGGTATGTTTATGATCCTCTTACGATGCTATGTCATGTTATGTTATAATTCTCTTACGTTGCTATGTTATGTTATGTTATGTTAGGATTCTTTTACGTTGCTATGTTATGTTAGGATCCTCTACGTTGCTATGTTATGTTAGGATCCTCTATGTTGCTATGTCATGTTATGATTCTCTTACGTTGCTATGTTATGCTATGTTCGGATCTTCTTACGTTGCTATGTTATGTTATGATAGGGTTCTCTTACGTTGCTATGTTATGTTAGGATTCCCATAAATCCCACTTTGCCCTCACAAGAATCAACAAAACCCACTTTACCGTAAAGAAACACAATAAACAGCAAAACCCACTCAACCGAAGAAACACCATAATCAGTAAAACCCACTTTACCGTAAAGAAAACCCTAAACAACAAACCCACTTTACCGTAAAGAAATTCCATAATCAGCAACACCCACTTTACCGTAAAGAAACACCATACACAACTAAACCACTTTTCCGTTAAGAAACAGTTAACAAAACCCACGTTGCAGTTAAGAAACACCACAATGAACAAACCCACTTTACCGTACAAAAACCCATAATCAACAAAACCCACTTTACCGTAAAGAACACCATTCACAACTAAACCTACTTTTCCGTTAAGAAACACCACAGTCAACAAAACCCACGTGCAGTTAAGAAACACCACAATGAACAAACCCACTTTACCGTACTAAAACACCATAATCAACAAAACCCACTTTATCGTAAAGAAACATCTTTAACAACTAAACCCACTTTACCGTAAAGAAACACCACATTCAACAAAACTGATTCTCCAATCCTTTTTTTTTTTTTTTGCGAAGGCGGTATTCGACCTGGTCTTTCGCTAAGGTCCAACTACAGCCACAGAAGATAGATTGTACACACTGGCAGTTATCGTGAGCTTCGTGCCGTGTCACTGTTGTTTATCAAAGCCTGCGAACATAAGCCTCGCATTATGTGCTGGCAGCTTCCATATTTATTGCCTTGTTTGAGTATAGAGTGCCTTTGAGTTTCGACAAAATAAGAGACACGTAGATAGAGAGGGGATTTGGAAGGGATAGATGAAAGATAAGATAGAAAGAGAAGTAGACGAATGAAACAGGGATATTTAAAGGAAATTAAAACTAGCGGGGTATTTTATTTTTTTTTTTTTTATTCGATATCTCAGGAGATATTGATATATTCCGCGTTGTTCGTGGCTATTCGTGGAGCAGTCGTGAATATTTTCTCTTGTTTATTTCTGCGATAGGAGAATGTAACTTATTTGTTGGACACGACATCTAACAGTATCTAGAGAGAAGCTGTCGGCGACTCAGAGCTGACTGCTTATGTCAGGATTGGTGAAGCAAAACTAGTCAAGCCTCGACTAAACCTTCTTGTGGTTGGCATTCTTCTTTCTTTTCTTTTCTCTTTTCACTGATCCACAAAGTGTGTGATTATATCATTGTTGTTCTTGAGTTGCTAGAACTGTCTGAATTAGTGATTTTCCTTTGTTGTTACATGTCTCTGTCACTGCATCTATCCATCTACTTCTAGGTCTTCCTCTTGGTCTTTTTCCATGTATTCTCGAGAAGAACGCCCTTGATGGTGATTGGTGAGGATTCATTCTGACCAGGTGGCCCAACCATTTAAGTTGTTGTTGTTCTATATATTCATGGCAGGGTTTTATTCCTACCATTTTTCTTATGGTTTCATTTGGTATTCTATTTCTTCTTGTGTTGTTTGTTACTTTTCTCAGCATCGAATCTCACATGTATTGATCTTTCTTAAATGTGATTGTGGTTGGCATTGAAGTGGATTATTCAGTCTGTTTACGCGAATGGCAATCAAAGAGTTATACTCTTACTACTACTATAGATTACACTATAGTTACTATAGATAACTACGCACTCAAAAGTGCCATGTTGAAGTCGGATGAGTCGGGCTGAAAGACATACCGTTTTGTATACAGATACTTGTTACTGATATTTTGTTGTTTTGCTAATTAATTTTTTTTCAGAAATATAAAGTATGTGTGCTTCTTCTGGTACAGTGACGATGATTTCTCTCTCTGCGATCAAGACTCAATCAGAGTAGGATTTCAGACTCTCTCATGTAGTCAGCTGTCTGTTTAAGCGAATCGATTGCCCCCTATAGTTTTTCTTCCAGGAAGGTGGGCGTGGACCACATTGCTCTTCTCAGGTCTGTTTACTGGGGGCAATCCTGTAGAACATGTTTTGTAGTCATATTGTCCTGTGTACAGTGGCATAGGCGGTTGTATCTATTTTGAATTTGGTGAACATGTGATTTCTCATTCTATTGTGGCCAGTGCGTAGGCGAAGTATGATTCCTTCTTGATAGTTGGTGGTATCCGTCACTCTCATTATGCTTTGGTGTTTCTCGTTTCCATTTTTCATGGAACTGACCTTGAGGATGGATTTACCTTCATCATAACTGAGCAGATGGTTCTCTTGTGGTAATCTCCCTCCCTCTTTAGCTAATTTGTCTGCGCGTTCGTTCCCGTGTATATTACAGTGATGGTATCCACTGAATGACTGCTCTCTAGAAGTTATTGCATAGTTGGTCCAGGGCTGTTCTCAAGTCATCTAGTTCATTGTTCTTGGGGCTTTTCAGAGCTGATAATACTAACAGTGCATCAGTCAGAATCACCAATTTATTGTGCATGTTATTTTTGTGTTCAGTAGCCAGTGTTGCAGCATCTCTGATGGCCTCAGTTTCTGCTTTAAATTGTTTGAGCATTTTCCAGTAACTATTGACTTGGTGATCTCCTCCTGGTTTTCAGCGTAAAGAACACCCCCCCCTCCATTTCTGGTGACATTTGTAGCAGAGCCATCTGTGTATGTGTGGGACCAAGAGTCCTGTGGGTAGGTATCGTGTATGTGTTTTTCTGCTACGTGTTTTCTTTCTGTGTCTGATTAGGTGCCTTTTTCATGATTCCTGTTATATTTTCCTTAAATTCTGATATTTATGTTTTCCATGAGGAGACATATCAGATGGACCAAGGGTTTCGATATTGTTTGGGAAAGTACTGGGTCTCCAGTAGTTAGTTCATTGGCAATTGCAGCGAAGTTGCTCCTCTTTAGTCGTACAATTCCGGAACCAGATATTCTTTGGTGCATGGGGTGGCTAAGGAGCCTTCTATATTCTCCGCTTGTTGCAATACTTTAGTGACCCGTCTGTCATCTAAGGGTTGTAAACATGTTACTGTTTCTAGAGTCTTGATAGGTATAGATTTCATAGGACCAGTGATGATACAGGCAGCTTGGTTCTGTTAATTTTGATATGTGTGATTTGGAAGCCATAGCCCAGGCTGTGACTCCATACTTTAGGACTGATCTGACTCTTCCTACGTATAGTCTTTTCAAAATATTGCTGTCTGCCCCAGTCCGTTCCTGCCAATTTCTTCATAATATTTGTTCGTTTTCTGGATTTTTTCCTTGCTCTGTCTACCTCATTTTGCAAGTCATTCTGCGATTCATGGTGACACCAAGATATGTTGGGTTTTGATCAATAGGGAGTGTATGATCTTTTATCTTCAAGTTTACAGAGATGTGTTTCTTGACGTTCATTTGAAGACATTTTATCTTGAACGTCAACAAGCATTTTGGTTCAGGTATTTGAATGTTGCCAGCAGCGATAGCTCAGTGGTTAGTGAACTGGACTGCAAAGGACAAGGGGTAGGGTTCGATCGCAACCGACGGCTTCAGGGTTCACCCAGCCTTAAATGGGTAACGGATTTATTTCTGGGTAAGTAAAGCGGCACGGGCGTAATACCGACCACATTACCCCAAAAGTCATGTGCTGAAGGTCTGTAAAATGTATGGTCACTTACACTATATTCCCTATACACCTCTTGGCGGGATGGGAGCTCTTTACATCTTTTTTTTTTTCTATTTGAATATTGCACAATATAAAAATTTGTCATTTGTTTATTTTAAATAAAATTTTATAAACATGATTTTTCTACTAAAATATAATCCATGTTAGTCTCTAGGACTTCGTCAGCGGTAAAAGCTGGCGAACGAAATAAATAATAAATTAAAAAAATACAAATTATTGAAGTCAGAAATTCCACATTTTTTGTGTGCATTGTCACAAACTAAAACCACATTCATAAGATATCCCTTTAAAAAAAAATAAGCAGAGTCTACTAGACTCTTCAATTGGAGGTCATAATATAAATAATCTAAGGTATGCTGATGATACAGTCTTAATCCTTAAGAGTGAAAATGAGTTACAAGAAATGTTGGACTTATAGTGAAAGAAAGCAAAAATAAAGAAGTAATGGTAACAAAAAAAAAATAGACATCACCTCAGTGCAAAATAAAGACAAGTGGATAAATATTAAAACAGGTAAATGAATTTAAATATTTAGGAACTTTGTTAACCTCAGACGGAAGGTGCACAAAAGAGGTGAGATGCAGAATGGCTCGGGCAAAAGCAGCTTTCCAAAAATGAGGAAGATACTATGCAATCCATTTTGACAATAGAAACAAGAAAAAGAGTTTTCATAGATGTTATGTAGAGCCAGTCTTAACATATTGATGTGAATCATGGACGATAGAACAGCGAACAAGAAAATCACTGGAGGCTGTAGAAATGTGGTTTTACAGAAGAATGCTGAGAACACCATAGACAGCTAAGAAGAGTAATGAAAATGTTCTGAAAGAGGCAAAGCAAAGAAGAGAGCTAATTTCCAATATTAGGTAGAAACAATCATCATATTTTGACCATGTAATGAGAAGAGAACAACTGAATTTATTGTAATAACTAGAAAATTGAGGGACAAAGAGATAGAGGGAAGCAAAGAGAAAAAATACAGACAGCTTAAGAGAATGGCTTGGCAGAAGGTCAACACACAGAAATGATAAATAATTGTCGAAATTGAAAGTTGTGGAGAGACATGATCATCTACGCTGCACGCCCCGTACTTGATGATGACTAAAGGAATTGATAGTCGTCTCTTTGTTATCTGTATTTACGAAGATGTTAAGTGGGTGAGTTGTGGTGTGGTTTATTTGTACCTTTCGGCCCAGAACATCCGACTTCAGTACAACATTTTTTGAGTACGGATTATCTTAAGACGGCACCTAGGGCAGAACCACAATCTCAAAAACAGAAACCTTGCGTGCCAAAATGGCACATATTTCAGAGATCGCTGCATCTAAAATCCATGGCTCTGTTTCCATAACAATACTCTTTTACAATGATAGCTTGTCAAGCCATCAATCAACCTCCTTAGTTGCCTCTTAGCTAGACTAGACAGTTTTAAACTGTTTCTAGAAACATCGCGAAGAGGTACAGTAGGGTATGGATGGTTTCTGGTTTAAACGATCCTGGCGCAATCCATTAGCTATGAGTCTCTGACAGCTTTAAAGCTATATTGCTGTCTGACGATCGATGTTCTGTCCAAATGTGACACTCCAAAGTCGCCCAAAGCTTGCAGTCTACCCTTGCTCACAGTCGACTCGAGCTCCCAGTCGGCCCCCAGCTCCCAGTCTACCCCAGCTCCCAGTCTACCCTAGCTCCCAGTCAACCCCAGCTCCCAGTCGACCCCAGCTCCCAGTCGATTCCAGCTCCCAGTCTACCCCAGCTCCCAGTCTACCCAGCTCCCAGTCAACCCCAGCTCCCAGTCGACCCCAGCTCCCAGTCGATTCCAGCTCCCAGTCTACCCCAGCTCCCAGTCTACCCTAGCTCCCAGTCTACCCAGCTGCCAGTCTACCCCAGCTCCCAGTCGACCCCGCCCCAGTCGACCCCAGCCACGTCACACGAGCATTTCCCTCCCGTCTCAAAGTACATAATACC
>JAVIAB010000139.1:79919917-80349917 GCA_032433765.1 Megaustenia siamemsis
TATCTATCTATCTATCTATCTATCTATCTCTCTCTCTCTCTCTCTCTCTATATTATATATATAATATATATATATATATATATATATATAATATCTGTCTGCCTGTCTATTTTACTTATGCTCTTTTGGGCCGTAGTCGGTACAGAAGACATACATTTTAAACTCTCTATGTCCGACGATATAGTTAGTCACAATATTCATTGAAATAGCTGCATGCTGTGTTATAAAGAACTGTATAAAGAAGAACTCAAATGTAGCCCTAAAATATACCAAATGTCAATGTTGGAAGATCTTGTCAATGCAGATAGTTCAGGGAACAGGCAAATAATTGCTATACTGCGGTTAAAGCAGGTATGAAGGAGCCAGTAGCGGGGTATAGTATACACTTCAAGGTATGGTGACCGCTTTACATTCAAGGAACACAACAAATACTGACGTTTCAGTCTGCGTCCTTCTTCAGAATACGGGGACAACGACAGCAAACGGTGAGGCACAGATATCTATAGCTACATGTTGGATGATGAAGTTAGGGAGAGGTGGGACAACGACAGCAAACGGTGAGGCACAGATATCTATAGCTACATGTTGGATGATGAAGTTAGGGAGAGGTGGACGGAGAGATAAGAGATAGGATGGTGAGATGAAAAAGAAATGTGTTACATGTGGGAAGATTGTTGAAGTGTAGAGACATATAATCGTAAGTATAGAGAAATGGTGAGGAGCTGACAACTAAAGAGTGAACAGTAAATAATAAATCTATAAAAGTATATTAAACATGACCTAGCTGGAGAGACTGTGTTGTCCTGCGTGGTGGAATTCATCCAAATGACCGGTCCAGGGAGGTCGCACGGAGAAGCCGTCACGTGGTATGACCACGCGTGGTCAAGCGAGACGCAGACCAGTAGTCGTGAGATTACAACTGTAAGTGGTCAGTGAGTAAGGGGAGAACAGGGGGGATAGACGAGCTGGGCAGATAGCGACGTAAACAATAGGAGTTGGACAGGAGATGAGGCAGTAGTACAATACACTAGCCCGATGGAGTCATGTCCGTGTGCAAATATGGATCCGAGGAGGAAAGAATGTCCGAGTTTAGGGGTCTATCGAGGGACTGGAACAATAAGGGAAGATAACCCAGGGAGATAACTAGCGAAGTCTGGAGATAAGGACAAGAGACTAACTGTAGGCAAGGGACACCTGGATAAAACTAAGAATAGCAAAATCTCAACATTCCTATATGGTGCAGAAACATGGACATTAGACACGAAAGCAGAACAGAAAATTAAAGCCTTTGAAATGTGGATTTACAGAAGAATAGGAAGAAGTGGGTGAAAGAAAAGAAAATAAATAATGATGTCTTAAAACTAAAAATGGAAAGAGAATTACTAAACATAATTCAAACAAGACAAAAGAGATTTTTAGGCCAAGCTAAAAGATACGGCAACCTACTAAAAGTAATCTTGGAAGTGAAAATGCAAGGTAAAAGAGTCAGAGGCAGACCAAGACTAACATGGACGAGTAACATCAACAGCGGGACATCTTCACCATTAATGCAAGGCACAGAGCAGAATAGTGCTCTGTGGTAGCTAACCTGGATGCGAAGACGGTACTCGATGAATGAATGAAAATAAAAGTGCGGAAAAAACGAGAAAGATGGAAACAAGGAATGTAAAGAGAATAGATACCAGCTAATGTAATAAGGTAAAGGTGTCACTTGACAGTGATTTTACTGTCTCAGGGGAGGGAGCATAGAGCCTCCACAATACGTGGGCGCATCCTGTGAGGGGGCCCGCCTAGTGCTCCCTCACCAACGGCCAGATACTGAGCTTAGGACCCGGTGTTCAGTGTGAAAAGCAGGCCCACTACAACTGTCATAATCAGTCCCTCCTCCCCTCCCCCACCATAATAGTGGATAATTTAAGGATTGTAGGAAGGACTTTCATTAATGTATGCTTACGCAGAATAAAAGGATGGAAATGGCAGGACAAAAAATCACTAACATAGAATTATGTAAATGTACCAGTCAAATACCAGTGGATAAAGAGATACAGTGAAGACGATGGCGCTGGATAGGACACACACTGCGGAATCCAACTGAGAGTATTACACAACATGTCTTTTTGGAATCCCCACGGGATAAGACAAAGAGGAAGACCAAAAAATTCTTGGAGAAAACAGATCGAAGCAGAGATGAAGATGATGGGGAAGACATGGAATGATCTTAAAAGAATGGCAAGAAACAGAACGACTTGGAAAGTGTTTGTTGAGGACCTATGCTCCACAGAGAGTTGAAAGATACAAGAAGAGGAAGAGAGCAACGGAATTGATAAACAGCGGTAGAGATGGAAAGTGGTTGAGAGACTAGATCATCTACGCTAGAGGGGCAAGTCATGGCTGGTTTACGTTTATCATAAATAAGCTTAGTAAAAAGTAAAGAGCCCCGGCCACGCAAAGTAAAGAGCCCTGGTAAAAAAATGGTTTTTGGGGTAATGTGGTCAGTATTACACCCGTGCCGCTATACTTTCAGAGAAAAAATATCCGATACCCATTTAAGAATGGGTGAACCCGGAATTCGTCAAACAGTATCGAACTCGACCTCTTGTCCTTTGTGGTCCAGTTCACTAACCACTGAGCTATCGCGGCTCCTGAGCTTCAGAATAGGGTCTCACAATCTGAGGGGACCTCAAATTTGTTTACATGGTAATTTCTAATAGAGACCATCTTGTGTACATTTTGTAACTGGTATCTCAGTTTTCTTTATCTTAGCCAACTTAGGGCCTCACGAAATCTTAATCCAGCCCTGGGCTAAGGTATTAGACGATGGTGAGCATGATGATGATGATAAGGCTAAGACACATATAATGCTAAACACTAAGTAAACATAAAAAAACACAGGCTGATTATTTCATGTATGACGTCACGACGCGTAGCTTTGGACACACAGACTAGAACTGTATCTTCATGAGATATGAAAATAAATGCCAGCAAAAAGAAAGAACTTCATAAGCTGAATACGAAATATATTGTTAGTTCCCCATATTTCTCGACCTTTGCACACATTTTTAGTTCACCTGGGCAGTACGATGTCAGTGCCGTCATTCTATCCCAGAATAAAATAGATGTATCTATATATAAATTATATATTATGTAAAGTAGTAAAGTACCCCCGTCACGCCAAGTGGCGTATAGGGAAATATGGTGTTAGTGACCCTATATTTTACAGACCTTCAGCACATCATTTTTGGCGTAATGTGGTCGGTATTTCGCCCGTGCCGCTTTACTTCCCAGAAAAAAATCCGGTACCCTTTTTATGCTGGGTGAACCCGGAAGCCGTCGGTTGGGATCGAACCCTATCCCTTGTCCTTGTAGTCCAGTTCACTAACCACTGAGCTATCGCGGCTCCCATATATATAATATATATATAATTGGACAATAGACAAGAAAATCACTGGAGGCTGTAGAAATGTGGTTTTGCAGACGAATGTTGAAAATACCATGGACAGCTAAGAAGAGTAATGAGAACGTTTTGAAAGAGGCTAAAGCAAAAAGAGAAACTATTTTCCAATATTAGGAAGACACAATAATAATTTTTTTGGTCATGTAATGAAAAAGGTCACAGCTTGGATATACTGAGACAACTGTGAAATTTGAGAGACGAAGAGATAGGGGGAAGCAAAGAGAAAAGATACAAGACGGCTTAAGAGAACGGCTTGGCAGAAGGTCAACAGCATAAATTATAAATACCGTCGAGATCAAAAGTTGTAGAGAGACATGGCCACCTACGCTAGCACATGGTACTTGATGATGATGATGATGATGATGATGATGATGATGATGATGATGATGATCTATATATACCCACACCCACCCCCACCCAAAAAAAAAAAAAACTCATGCAGCTGAGACTTCGTACAATGAAGTCATAAACTTGTCATATCCATCGGCAAATGCAATGATACTACCTTTACCTATTTGATGCAAGTGAACCCTGGTAGAAGCTGTTGATCTGAATCGAAAGATCTCTTGCACTTAGAGGACAGTTCATTGGCCACTATAATACTGCCACTCAAAACATGTCAACGAAGAAATATTTCACTTTCCAAAAGTTCTGTTTCATTTTCTAACCAATAGGACATCGAAGTTCACATCATCATTGAGTGCAGTCTCCCCATCGATGGCTACCATGGAGCGCCATTCCACTCTGTCTTTTGCATTGATGGTGCAGTTTGGCATACGTTGACTTGTCCATCTTTTGATGTTACTCGTCCATGTTAGTCTTGGTCTGCTTCATTTACCTTGTATTTTTCCCTTCCAATATTACTTTTATTAGGCTGCCCCAAAATTTCATTTATCTTGTTCTAATTGTATTTAGTAGTTCTCTTTTTCATTTTTAGTTGTTTTAAAACTTCATTGTTTGTTTTCTTTTCTTTCCATCCAATTCTAGATATACTTCTATAAATCCACATTTCAAAGGCTTCAATTTTCTGTTCTGTTTTCTAGTCTAATGTCCTTGTATCTGCGCCATACAGGAATATTGAGAAGATGTAACATTTTGCTATTCTTAGTTTTAGCCCTGGTGTTATTTGTTTTGATATTAGTATATTTTTCATGGCATTAAAATTACTTTTTGCCATACCTATTCTTTTCTTTATTTCAGTTGTATATTTTCCATCAATGTGTCCCAGGTAATTGTGGCTCTGAACTGTCTCTCCAACAGTTGTATTCCTTCAACTTTGATATTTAATTGTAGGTCTTAAGAATTTTCTTTGTTAATATCATAGTTTTAGTCTTTTTGTTATTTATATCTAGTCCATATTTTTTGCTTATCAAATTTATTACATTAAGTAATTGAGGTTCACACAACCTGGAAAATGAGTGCCAGAGGTTATCACATCGAAAATAAGACGATATGCCAGGATTCTGGCCACATCGCCCATATTATGTGCTGCTGGTCATGTTAAAAATAGACAATAACACTATATGCATATGAACCATAAGGCGCGCCATATACAGTCTACATTTTTACCTAAGTAAGAAATATGCACTGAATTTACATCTCCTATGTGCTGAAATGAGTAAATATGCAAATTCCTCTTCTGCTGTTTAATACCTGTAAGACCGGTTTGTGTTTCTTAGATGAACTCGAATGTATAATTTCATAGTTGTGTATGTGTGTAACAGCAACCAACCATGAAGTTTATCTTAAATTGTAAGAGAATTTGGGTGTGGCGAAACTGCTAACAATACACAACTGCAATGTTCTGTTGAATATGTTCAGGGGAGGCAACAAAAAAAAAAGGCTTAGAGTCATTTCAAGTTCAATTAAAGCACTTGAATTAAAGGCAAATTATTTTGTAAATTTATCTTGTATTTTTATTCTTAATTTTATACAAAACAGAACAGGCGGGGGGTGGGGGGAGGTGTTCGTTGGGGCACTCCTGGCAGACTTATTCAGCTTCTTCTTCAACATTAACTTTGATAAGTTTCGTTAAAAAAAAATCCCTGAATAGAGTTTCATAGAGAAGGCAATCCTGCACTCAAAAATGTCATCCTAAAGACGGATGTGTTGGGCCGAAATGCGTAAATTAAATGGCAGCACTTCGCACCTATCCCACATTAACGTTCTTTTAATGGCGAACAATAAAGAGGAGCAAGAAAACATCTCTTTAGTCGTCGGGTCTAGTCATCGCTAAACAACCAAGTTATAAATTATTTCAAATAGACGCTCAAGAGCTTCCCAATTGACCAATGAGACAAATATTTTAGAGTTCTACAATATCGCTATCTTATACAAAATATAAAGTTTGAGAATATTCTTTTTCTGCTGCGATCATGGCTCTTTCAGAGTAGGACTCTCTCGTGAAGGCAGCTGTCTCTTTAAGTGATTCGGTTGTCCCGTATAGTTTCTCTTCCAGGGAGATAGGTGTGGTCCACATGTGATTGCATGTTAGAACGTTGCACTGTGTTCCGCGCCACTGGCCCAGTGCATCCGATTTCTGCCAGCATTTTATTTAGGTTTGCTTTCCTTAGCCTTTGATTGTCCTTAATCTTCCTGCAAGGCAGCAGCTTGTTTTTTTTCTGTAAAGGGGGGGGGGGATTCTGCCCTTAGATGGTTTGCCCTCCCGGGTTTACGAGCACCATCTGCCCGAGCGAGAATATTCAACAATGCTACACTAAAATGGTTCAGTTTATTCTCTGGTCTGTAATTGTAATTTCAAAGCCTGTATATGTTAACATTAAACAGTCCAATTTGAAATATAAAAATAATAGATCTACCCATTCATGTTTACAAAAAAAAAAAAAAAAAAGAAACAGTGCTTGTAAGAGCCAGCCTTTCAAAGTCAGTGAAGTGTGACACAGAGATCTGTGACGTACACCAGATTTATACAAATAATATGATCTCATATGTGAAGATACTGTGCAATCCATTTTTTGACAATAGAAACAAGAAAAAGAGCTCTTAAATATTATGTAGAGCCAGTCTTAACATATAGTTGCGAATCATGGACAACAGACAAGAAAATCACTGGCGTCTGTGGAAATATGGTTTAACAGAAGAATGTTGAAAATACCATGGACAGCTAAGAAGAGTAATGAAAACGTTCTGAAAGAGTAAAAAAAAAAGTAAAGAGCCCCCGTCAGGCCAAGTAGCATATAGGGAATATGGTGTTAGTGACCATACATTTTACAGACCTTCAGCACATGATTTTTGGGGTAATGTGGTCGGTTATTACGCCCGTGCCGCTTTACTTTCCCAGAAAAAAATCCGGTATCCATTTAAGGCTGGGTGAACCTGGAAGCCGTCGATTGGGATCGAACCCTACTTCTTGTCTTTTGTAGTCCAGTTTACTAACCACTGAGCTATCGCGGCTCCCTATTTCTGAAAGAGGCCAAAGCAAAAATACAGCTAATTTCCAATATTAGGAAGAAACAATCATCATTTTTTTGGCCACGCAATGAGAAGGGAACGGCTGGAATATATTGTAACAAGGGGAAAATTGAGAGACGAAGAGATAGAGGGAAGCAAAGATACCAGACAGCTTAAGAAAATGGCTTGGCAGAAGGCCAACAACAGAAATGTTAACTAACTGTCGAGATCGAAAGTTGTAGAGAGACATGATCACCTATGCCAGCAGGCCCAGTACTTGATAATGATGATAATGATTGATTATCTCATCTCTCATTATGCGTGCTTTTAAAAATTGAGTGATCTTCTCTCACGCGCTTGATGCTCCTAGAAATCAAGTGATTTAGTCTCACCTGCTTGTTTCTAAAAATCAAGTGATTTTCTATCACTTGTGTAATGTTTATTTTTTTTTTTAATCAAGTGATCTAGTATCACGTGCGTAATGTTTATTTTTTGTTTATATCAATGTGTTCATATTCTTCATGTTCATAAAAAAAACAAGTGATATAGTTTTACATCTTACATTTTTTAAAACAAACAAAAATAACATTTAAAAAATAACATTTAAAAAATAACATTAAAAAAATAACATTAAAAAATCAAATCAAGAGTTATAGTTTCACCTGCTAAGTTTCTAAAAAAATCAAGTGATTCAGTTTCATACAATTGATGTTTCTAACACTCAAGTGATCTAATCCCAAGTGCTTGATGTTTTCAAATGTCATGCAATCTGGCCATGATAATACATGAGATCTTATAAATTATCAAAGTATCAGATCCCACATTTGTGAGGTTATTTTAAAAAATTTAATTTTCTTTTTTTTTATTTACTTTGAGTTATGAAAGAAGATAAATATATCTGATCTTTCTTGTTTGAGGTTTCTAAGTTATAAAATCAGCTTGCATCATGTCAAAGTGTTGTGATAGACACGTCTAGTGTTTACTCATGTTCTGTTTCTTTTTATTTTTCTTGCAATTTACAGGTGGTGACTAGGTCAGTTGTCACCTTCACTTTCTAAGTAGTAATGATTGTTGCTAGACACCAACGGGAACTCTCATAATCAAAGGGGACGTTATGAAACTACAGATGAGCGTATGTAATTGAGTGATGAATTGTTACTAGTAAATATAAATGTATATAATTAATTGATGAGTTAATCAAATGATGAGCAAATCAATTAATGAGTTTAGCCAAATGACGAACTAATCAATTGATGAGATAATCAAATGATGAGCTCATCAACTAATGAGTTAATCAAATGACGAGCTAATCAATTGATGAGTTATTCAAATGACGGGCTAATCAATTGATAATTTAATCAAATGACGAGCTAATCAATTAATGCGTTAACCAAATGACGAACTAATCAATTGATGAGTTAATCAAATGACGAGCTAAACAATTAATGAGTTATTCAAATGACCGACTAATCAATTAATGAGTTAACCAAATGACGAGCTAATCAATTGAGAAGAAACAAGTGAACTACTTTTTGCTGACGATCAGGCCCTAATATAAATTTCGAAGCAATAGAACTTCAACAACATCTGCTGTCCTTGAGCAAAGAATATAAAATGAATAACATTAAAATAAGCACTTAAAGAAAACAGAAGTTATATCAATAGGAATACAAAAGAACACATTAAACAAAGCTATGGAACACAAAGTTATAAAACAAGTAACAAACTTTATATATTTGGGAACAACATTCTCTGAAGATGGTAAAATCGATAAAGAAATGGACATACGGGGCAACAAGACAAACCAAATATTGGGACATCTATCCCCTGTACTTCAACACAAAGTAGTAGCTATTACAACCAAGAAACATCATATACAGAGTATATTCTTTCCAACATTGTGCTAGCCACACATAGTCACTTACGACGAAGCATAAATAAAGCTTTCATCAGAAAGATGAGATTGCTGGAAAAGACGCTTGGAGTGACTAGCAAAGACAATCAGGAATGATATTTAAGAAAAAGAGATTGAATCAATCCTAAACTTTGACAGATGCAAGATCAGTACTCCAGGAACTACAATCCAGAAAATTACCACATCTGCAGACCTTATTGACTGAACTCTGCAAGCACCACAGGGTTGCCCTGCAGTGGATCCCATCTCGCTGTAGAATACCAGGAAATGAGAAAGCAGATCAGCTGGAAAATGACGGTTCAAAAGGCATACAACTAGATGCACCGGTTACATACCAACATAAGAAACATAATCAAATCAATCAGAGGACTACAATCCCCAAATCAGGATGCCTTTCATAATATGAATAGATGTGAACAAGTTATCATTATACGCCTAAGAACAGGACACAATCGACTCCATAGTCACATATATACAAAATTCAAGATCGGCACATCAACTACTTGTACATGTGGATAGGCGCTCCAGACTGCTGAACACATACTTCAAGACTGCACTGACTATAGTAGACTGAGGAAAATCCATTGGTCCATAGATACAACACTACAGACAAGACTATATGGGCCACTGCAAGAATTACAAAAGACAGTAAAAATTTATACAGGAAACAACATCGCAGATATAAACAATACTTCAGACGAACGAAAGATAGATAGAATCTTAAACTTCATACAGAAACTAGCTTCAATAAACATTGCGTGAACACCAGACCCAAGGGTCGACCACGAAAATGATGGATATACAGGCTATTAGAAACACTAGAAAACATGACAACAGCAGAGCAAAAGACCACAAATTATTAACCCCCTTCACGCGGAATGGCAAAGGAGGAAGGAAAGAGGAAGAATATTTAACTATAGTTAGGTTTATATAAATTAATTCAAAATGAATTAAATGTATAGAGGTAAACTGAATGATTAATGAATTTGTTGAATTAAACATGATTAATGTATACCTTATAATAGTTTATAGAACAAGATATTTAGAAAGCACAGTTTTAATGCCTCGGTTACTTGTCTTTTTTCTCTCTTGATGATCCAGATCTAAAAATAGATTATGGTTTAAGTCCACTTGATGTGCTTTCTTTAGTTATTAAGTTGCGCAAGCAGCTCTAGCCCACATTCCTGCATCGCACTTGTTTGTAAACCCTATAGTTAAGATGTCAATGCTTTTCTTTGCTTCATAGACAGAATTGTATTAAAAATGCTGATATATTTAAAGAACAGTGCGGCCTATGAGAAGCTAAGCGAGCCAAAACGATTTACATTAGACTGGTAGTCGTGACAATAGCGTTTATTTTAACTCTAAAGATCGGAGAGTGTGTTCTATAGCTATCTAACGTGTAATGTCATTATCTATACTGAGCGGTGTACTTGAAAGGCAAGAAGTGTGTTCATCATGAGATGCGCACCTTTGTTCAAAGCGCATCATGTTCAATAAACAGTGTGAACGATCAGGGTCAACATTTTATTGGTTGCTAGAGCGAGGGTGTAGCAGACATGGGAATGCCCAACTTGCAGTTGCACCAGGCGGTTCTAAAGTCTAAAGGCTCGAAGAGAGTGAGAGAGAGAGTGAGGGAGAGACAGAGAGGAAAAGGCTGTTTTTTTAAGTAAATATGACAGACGGTTGGTAGCAATCAATCATGGTAAGTCAGTAGTTTGGTAAAACTGTTAGTGACTTACTTATGCTGGATGCCTCTTTTGCTGAAGAGCTTCTCTCTTTGTTGAATCTTCCAATATCAGACAGACAGATCCGGTCACAGAACGAACAAGATGTATTCCTGGAAAGTATAGCAGTACCGGCCTAATATCGACCACGTTACCCTGAAAGTCATGTGCCGAGGATCTATAAAAAAAATATGGGCACTAGCACCATATTCCCTAAGCGCCACGTGGTGTGATGAATCTCTTTACTTACTATTTTATATATATAGAGAGAGAGCTACCAAAGGAGTGCATGGGCATTTACAGCACGCTATGCAGGCAGAATAGCAAAAGAAGACAGTGGTGCATACGTTACGACCACGAGTAGCATGACTATGGAGGTGATGGTAGTAACCAGGGCATTCATCTGGTTAGAGTCACAACTCTACACCCACGCCTGCATACATAATTATTCGAAGAGCATTATAAGAAATGCAGTAAACAGTACAACCTGTGGCTGCCATGCTGCCTTGCAGGTAAGCTCGGAAGAGTAAAAGGCTAAGGGAGAGTACCCCGAAGTAAAACAACCCCACTGCCTTGTGGGAGAGACTTTTTAATCAAAGGCTAGCGGAGCCAACCGTAAACAAATCGACGGAAGGCAACAGAAAACCACCGTCGTAATTTCTTTGTACAATCATGAATCGATAGAAACAAGAAAAATAGATCTTAAGTGTTATGTAGAGCCAGTCTTAACATATGGATGCGAATCATGGACAATAGGGCAACAGACAAGAAAATCACTGGAGTCTGTAGAAATGTGGTTTTACAGAAGAATGTTGAGAGTACCATTACAGCTAAGAAGAGTAATGAAGATGTTCTGAGAGAGGTCAAAGCAAAATAAGAGCTAATTTCCAATATTAGGAAGAAACAATCATCATTTTTTTGGCCATGTAATGAGAAGAGAACAGCTGGAATATATTGTAACAACTGGAAAAATTGAGGGATGAAGAGATAGAGGGAAGCAAAAAGAAAAAAATAACAGACAGCTTAAGAGAATGGCTTGGCAGAAGGTCAACAACAGAAATGATAAATAGCTGCCGAGATCGAAAGTTGTGGAGAGACATGATCACCTACGCCAGTAGGACAATGGTGTCATTGCAGAACTCAAAAATACATAGTCACTTTTATCTACGTCCCTCGGCATGTGTGAGTTCGGGGAAATTTTAAAAAAACGGATAGGTTGGCTAGCTGTGCTGTCGTTGAAGACGGTCAACCAATGCATCAGGCTGATGCCATCAATGCCCTCTGAGATGTGGGAAAAGTACATGACTTCGACAGCCATGAGTCCACTTCACTCCTTCGCATGAAGGAGTGGGAGTTAAGATGGGCACAGCCAGAAACGAGAAACTTAGTGGGCGTGTAATAAGACTTATCAACCAACACAGAACTGGAGTCATCAGTCGCTGGACACTGCGGGACTTGCTGAGGAGGGGGTCTGAGCACCTATGGACATGTTCGGAGTGTAATGATGATGACCCGCAATTAACTCAATAACTCGATTTATATACATTATTATATGCATATATTTATCTGAGTTCGTTATCACATGTAGCTTGTGCCAGTGATATGTGTTGCTTGTTAACGAGTAATCACAATTCCAGTCAAGGCTGTCAACTAAGACAGTTTTTTTCTCATTTGGAACGTCTTTTTATTTCACTAACTCCCGCTTGCCTGTGTTCCTAAACGTTTATCATGCATGATTGTACTACATCCTCGGATTTCTCAATTGCTGGATTTATTGTATGTCTAAAGTAAAGTACGAGACTTGAGCCGGCGTCTTAGCACGCGAATTTCCACCTATATGTGCTCGGCCGCCTATCCAGAAATGTTCGGAGATTTCTGGATAGTGTCGCCTCAAGCATCGAAACTCACGATGCGAAGCGACATTCCTCACCTCTCCAGGGTAATACTCTGGTAATCATTTCTGCCAACGGCTGGGTCGACCGTGGGGGTATTTTTTTTTCCAACCATGAGTACAACTCACACTGCTCCCAGCGGGAATCGAACACGGGTTGTCCGAACGTCGGTAGTCCAGTCGGTGGTTCCCCCCCCCCAAACTAGGCTACCGAGCGCCCCCCCCCCCCCACACCGTCCATCTAATCAGCTGGAAGATGCATCTGGTTTTTGTTCATGTCATTTAATATATTGCCACAAAGAGTAAACCCGTCGTCAAATATGTTTGTTAGTTGTGACATTTTGATTAATAAATTATGCTCATAAATCTAGTTTCGTTTCATTTCCAAATCACTGAACCTGTGTTTTGTGGAATACGAGTGTTTTGTGTACAAGGCAATAATAACAATTTTTTTTAAAATATTTATTCTTTTCACTGTTTGCTTTAATCTAAAGTGACATTTTAGTTAAAATCGTGGAAATTGTGCGGAATTTATGGATGAAAATGACCTGATCCTAGTACATTTATCGTTAAAATATCTTAACACTTAACGTTAATTGATATTTAATGGAGGTGCTCTAATGTGTGATATCAGACACAAAACATAAATTTTGTTTAACTATAGTCAATATTTTGTATGAAATATATCTTAATACTTAAAGCTCGCATATAAAATGATTGTTAAAAATGGTAAATTTGAGAGTTTCATGGACACAATATTCCCCAATTAACCACAAACGTTTATTTTTAATTTAAAAAGAACAGCTTTTGATAATCCTTTTTGAATGTATAATAGAAGAAGCGTAATTGTTTTATCTTCTTGAAAAGACACAAATAATCAAATCAACTAAAGTATTAATAATAAACAACTGATTAGAAACTTGTTGATTTTTTTATTTGTAAAAATACGTGAATTCCTGCGGCTGTTATATTCGTATTTTTAGGCAAACAGTGCTGGTCGGTTCAGCTGTCACGAGAAGAGTGGCTGAATTGATGAGCCACTTAAGTTCAAGGACAGATCTTTTTTAATACATGTCAAGGCCAAGCCTCTCCGACAACATCGACAGCCTAAAATGAACAGACTAAGGCCATCGTTTTTAGACAATGTACCAGTCATGTACCCCTGAACAACCACATCAACAGACTTCAACGAATCAATACTCCAGCATGTCGCTCTGTGAACACCCACATGAAACATTAAAACCTCCCATGTTTGACTGTCTAAAGTTCACATAGAATCTCTACTTCCTGAAAAATTTGATTAATGGAAGACCTTGTAGGGAACTATAAGGGAACGCATAAATACCTATAACTTACATCATTACATGGGTTAGGCTGAAGGGCGTCAGCTCACAGCAATTTGATACATAAAAAACAACAGCTACCACGTTTGTCTGGCGACATTTCTTATTTGATCTCATGAAAATCAGGTGACAGACAGGCTATGAGAACTACTGAAAATCAGGTGACAGACAGGCTATGAGAACTACTGAAAATCAGGTGACAGACAAGCTATGAGAACTACACGAAAATCAGGTGACAGACAAGCTATGAGAACTACACGAAAATCAGGTGAGAGACAAGCTATGAGAACTACACGAAAATCAGGTGAGAGACAAGCTATGAGAACTACACGAAAATCAGGTGACAGACAAGCTATGAGAACTACACGAAAATCAGGTGACAGACAAGCTATGAGAACTACATGAAAATCAGGTGACATACAAGCTATGAGTACTACACGAAAATCAGGTGACAGACAAGCTATGAGAACTACGTGAAAATCAGGTGACAGACAAGCTATGAGAACTACACGAAAATCAGGTGACAGACAAGCTATGAGAACTACACGAAAATCAGGTGACAGACAAGCTATGAGAACTACACGAAAATCAGGTGACATACAAGCTATGAGAACTACATGAAAATCGAGTGACAGACAAGCTATGAGAACTACATGAAAATCAGGTGACAGACAAGCTATGAGAACTACACGAAAATCAGGTGACAGACAAGCTATGAGAACTACGTGAAAATCAGGTGACATACAAGCTATGAGAACTACATGAAAATCGAGTGACAGACAAGCTATGAGAACTACGTGAAAATAAGGTGACAGACAAGCTATGAGATCTACATGAAAATCAGGTGACACAAACAAGCTATGAGAATTATCGGGCACTCCTTAAGACCTCGCGTCGACCACTAGACTCATACAAACAACAATCACTATGTGTGATTTGCTGAGAATATGAAGAAAAATCTTTGTAATTTAAGAATAATGATGTAACGACACATCTATTCTTATATATTGCGACGTATAATGGAATAAAGGAAGTGTAAATAAATTAATAAAGTGTTAAGCTATATCCTTTCTGCTTTGCATAGCGCATCTTGTAGGGAATGAGCAAAGAGCGAACCAATCGTGGAAGCCAGAATGTTAATCCATTTTTACCTGGCAGCCGTGTGCACAGGGGTCCCTCGCCACACAGGCAGATAACTCTGACTTCGGAGGTTCTCATATTTTTTTTTCCGTCGATGAGTAATTGACGTTACAAGCCGTGCCTCGCTGCTAAGACCAGGGGTGGTTGTCGCAGATTAAAAATCATAAATAAAAATCCCAACCAACGGGAACCTACAATATTTGAACCCACAACCTCTCTGTCTCGAGGCCGGCTGTCTTGCCTCGAGACCAACCAGTCGCCCGAGTTGCTATATGAAAAAGGATAATATCGTTAACAATAGATTTAACTCCAAATTTTCTCTTTTATATCGTCCACTAACACGGTGTTCTTATCTAGCTCGCCATCCACTATCATAGTGTTCTTACCAAGCTCGAACACTAAGAGTTAATATAATTTCCAGTGCACAGTTGACATGGATAACCTGCTACGTTAGTTATTACCAGAAACAGACGAGCAGTCTATAAACAGGGTAAGATTCGTGCAATTATTTGAAGGCAGGTTTGTTTCTTTTCTACGTGTTTCGTGAAGTGCGACTTTAGGGCTAACAACAAGTAAGTGTTTAACAATTATTTTTTATTTTATTTTATAACATTTACTTACAATGTGTCGTAAGAGGCAACTAAGGAGTTTGAAATCGTCGCCTGTGCAATAAAGTAAGATGTGCATGAAGCGACCTTGTCAACACAATTTACCGATGCATTTTGGGAAATGCTACGACAAGTAGGGATATGAGGATTATGATGAATTCCTGCAATGAAACTGGAAAATGGATAGAATAGAACCGTACTCACAATCAGTGTAAAATGAGCATATCTGTAGATCTTATTAGCAATAAACAAGAAAAGAGTTCTTAAATGTTATGTAGAGCCAGTCTTAACATATTGATGTGAATCATGGACCTTTATTTGAGGAAAAATCCGGAAAATGCATACAATGTAAACATCCTGGCTATACCTGTAATGACACTTGTCCCGATGGTAATTTTGGGATACAGTGTGAACAGACGTGTTCTGATGGCTGTAACATCATATGTGACCCGGAAAGTGCAGACTGTACGTGCAAGGAAACGTACTACGAGTCAGATTGCACTCTTAAATGTCCGGACAACTGTTTCAACGACACCTGTGAACAGTCAATCGGGAACTGTACATGCAAGAGAACGCTCTAAGGGCCAGACTGCACTCTCAAATCTCCGAACAACTGTTTGAACGAAACCTGTGATTCCCACGTTCAGAAGAGTCTGCCGACTACAACAAGCCCAAGCATATGGACACTTTAATGTGTTTCTTTGCTAGACATGGTTCATTTCTTGGTGTTTTTCCGTGAAGCCATAGCTCATATCTTGATGTGTTTCTGTGCTAGCCATGGCTCATATCTTGGCTTGTGTGTGCTGGCCATGGCTCATATCTTGGTGTGTGTCATGTTAGTCATATCTCATATCTTGGTGCGTCGTATTAATCATGTCTCATATCTTTATGTGTGTCTGTGTTTAGTCATATCTCATATCTTAGTGTGCACCAGTGCATGTCATATCTTTGTGTGTGCATGTCTGGGTTAGTGATATCTCATATCTTTGTGTGCATGTTTATGTTAGTCATATCTCATATCTTTGTGTGTGCATGTCTGTGTTTGTCACATCTCATATCCTTGTATGTGCATGGCTATGTTAGTCCCACCTCATATCTTTGTGTGTGCATATCTATGTTAGTCATATCTCTTATCTGTGTGTGCATATCTATGTTAGGCATGTTTCATATCTTTGTGTGTGCATGTCTATGTCAGTTATATCTCATATCTTTATGTGCATGTTTATGTTAGTCATGTGTCATATATCTTGATGTGTGTCAGTGTTAATCATGCCTCGTATCGCTGTGTGCATGTCTGGGTTAGTCACATCTCAAATCTTTGTGCGTGCGTGTCTGCGTTAGTCACATCTCACATCTTTGTGTGTGCATGTCTGTGTTAGTCACCTCTAGTGACTCGGGCAGATGGTGCTCGTAAACCTGGGAGGGCCGACCATCTAAGGGCAGAATCCCCACTACAGAAAAGACAACCTGCTGCCTTGCAGGAAGATTGGGGACAATCAAAGGCTAGGGAAAGCAAACCCGAATAAAATGCTGGCTGAAATCGGATGCACTGGGCCACTGACGCAGAACACAGTGCAACGTATTAACGGGTGTTCAATCAGAGTGGATCTGGTGAACACTACTTGTGATGTTCTGTCTGTGGGGGCGATCAACACACTTAGCCTGACAGCTGACTTCATGTGGGAGTCTGGAATCCTACTGTGATTGAGTCCTGATCGCAGAGAGAGAGAATCGTGGACAATAAGACAACAGACAAGAAAATCACTGGAGTATGTAGAAATGTGGTTTTACAGAAGAATGTTGAAAATACCATGGACAGCTAAGAAGAGTAATGAAAATGTTCTGAAAGAGGTCAAGCAAAAAGAGAGCTAATTTCCAATATTAGGAAAAAACAATCATCATTTTTCGGCCATGTAATGAGAAAAGAACAACTGGAATATATTGTAACAACTGGAAAAATTGAGGGACGAAGAGATTAAGGAAAGCAAAGAGAAAAAATACCAGACAGCTTAAGAGAATGACTTGGCAGAAAGTCAACAACAGAAATGATAAAGAACTGTCGAGATAGAAAGATGTGGATAGACATGATCACCTACGCCAGTAGGCTCGGTACTTGATGATGACGATATATATATATATACATATATATATACATATATATATATATATATATATATATATATATAGTGAACTGGACTACAATGGACAAGAGGTATGGTTCGATCCCAACCGACGCCTTCCGGTTCACCCAGCCTTTAATGGATACCTGATTTTTTTCCTGGGAAAGTAAAGCGGCACGGGCGTAATACCGACCACATTACCCCAAAAATCATGTGCCGTAGAATTTATGGTCACTAACACCCTATTGTTGAAAAATTTAATTAATACGCCACTTGACGTGATGGGAGTACTTTACTTATATATATATATATATATATAATACGAGTTTATGAAATGTTTCTTTTAACTCTCGGTCGAGAATTAAAATAAGAAACCCGTTTAGACGAGCTAATTTTATGCGCAATTTTTCTTGCATACATTTATGTTAAGATGTCACTTCCATTAAATCTTCACAAAGAACCAAACTGCGTTTTAAGTGTCACGTTGCGAAAACACAACATTGTTAAATGGCAGCATTGTCGTCCTGTTTTTGCAGAGACCAACGAAGTCGCTTGAACTGTTTCGGTTGCTCTCTTCGTTTTAAATGTCAGTTTTCGAGGTAACTGGAGTAAGGAAGTGACTGTACACTCATCCTTTGATGGAGTCACTTCGAATCGTCGCCTGTCGATTAGGGCTGCACAGTAGTCGACCTTGTAAACAGAATTTGCAACGCGCCCTGCAGAAGATGTACCATGTCGTGGAGCGGATATGGGAAACTTTTGCCTGCAGTAAACTTGATTCTGAAAATTGACACTTCGACGCTGAAAGAAAAATGGGGAAGGAAACTTACCCCGTCCGCGTACCGTGGCGTCCATTTTCCTTTGACCACAATTTGCAAGGAAGATCTTGTATTTTTATTTTTATTTCTCAATATAGCTCGAAATTATTAGTATTTATTATTATCTTCTTTTTTGTTTTAAATACATTTCTCTGTGTGTGTTACTTGTTTGTTCCTGCTGAAGGCCTATTGAATACAGTTTTTTTTCCCGTTCTTTTTCTATATATTTTTGGTTCATTTCTTCTTAAAAAATTCGCCACATTTGGAAATGTAACCTGGACCCTTCGGATCAGTTGGGAGCCGCGATAGCTCAGTGGTTAGTGAACTGGACTACAGAGGACAAGAGGTAGGGTTCGATCCCAACCGACGGCTTCCGGGTTCACCCAGCCTTAAATGGGACCAGATTTTTTCTGGGAAAGTAAACTGGCACGGGCGTAATACCAACCACATACCTCAAAAATTATGTGCTGAAGGTCTGTAAAATGTATGGTCACTAACACCATATTCCCTATACGCCACTTGCGTGATGGAGGCTCTTTACTTTGTTTTTATTTTTCTTAACTTCGGATCAGTTCAGAGCGCATTAACTACTCAGTCACCTAGATTCCAAAGCGACCTTCCTTCTTCCTCACCCGTGTAACCATGATGGTATATGAGGCACACTGACAGACAGGAAACAAGTAATAATAAATGCATGTTATATTATGGAGGGAAACTTCCAAGGTGATAGATCAGCGAATTATTTCAGGGGAATAGGTATGTTTACAACATTCGGGGAAAAAAAATCACACAAAAAATCAATAACAGAAAAACAAACACAGAACAATAGATGGACCGAAGCAAGACTGAACCCGTACTCCTCAGCACAGCGCTTTGCCACGAGAACCAAACGCTAGAGCACACGCCAACTAAGCTATCTGAAAAAAAATAGCTATCATTGGCGATGTTTTTCACGACTGTGTACTCATGACTATAGCATAATGTTATGAACACAACTCGGGAATAAATTGTATATCTTTATTTTTCCTATTACGACAAGTATCTCCCGAATAATGTAGGGCTGCAGCCCTATATAGACCTGCAACCCTGTATAGGGGATATATAGAAAAAGTAATACCAGTATTTTCTTAAACAGGAAATATTTCTAAAATGAGCAAATGAGAAAAAAAAATAACTAAAATACCTGTAAAACACAGCTGTGATGTGATAGTTTATTGGTGAATATCATTTGTTTCATCTTACAGCTGTGAAGAGTCAGTAACTAAGCACTGACCGTGACTCAACATGGTTGTTACCGGCGTCGTTAAAGTGATGAAATGGATCTTAATAATCATCAACATACCACTCTTGGTAAGTTGATCTCAAAAACAGATTAAATGTTAAGTTGCCAACAGTAAAACGCACTACTTCTATCATCATCAACATATCACATCTTGGTAATTTGATCTCAAAAGCAGATTAAATAACAGTATGATAGCAGTAAGTCGCACTACTTCTATCATCATCAACATATCACATCTTGGTAGTTTGATCTCAAAAACAGATTAAATAACAGTATGATAGCAGTAAGTCGCACTACTTCTATCATCATCAATATCACATCTTGGTAATTTGATCTCAAAAACAGATTAAATAACAGTATGATAGCAGTAAGTCGCACTACTTCTATCATCATCAACATATCACATCTTGGTAATTTGATCTCAAAAACAGATTAAATAACAGTATGATAGCAGTAAGTCGCACTACTTCTATCATCATCAACATATCACATCTTGGTAATTTGATCTCAAAAACAGATTAAATAACAGTATGATAGCAGTAAGTCGCACTATTTCTATCATCATCAACATTTCTAAACAAAGTTAAGCACTGGTCTACAACAAACCTTTCTCATTTGCGCATGCGGGATTTTTATTCTACAATTTTTAACCCCCTTCCTTCTTCTTGTTCTGCCACCTAGCAGATTATGAATCAATAATGAACATAGGTAAGATGCACATCAAGAAAATCGGATACCAGCATAGCAAAATATGGTTTGTCATAAAACTGTAAGGAATACGGAAAAGGTAAAGTCAAAGAATATATAAAAGAAGATACAATTTTAAAAAAAATATTGATCTTGTCTCCAAGGAAATAGAGGGAAAAGTGAAGTAATAAATAAAAAGATGAATGGGAAGATCTAGGTCATGGATTAAGTTCCAAAGAGGTCTGAAGAGCTTTGTTCTATTTATGATATATAGGAACATTATGTTGGTTACATCAAGGGAGATAACTCTCAAAACATTCTGAGCCTAAGTGGCCATATTGTTACTTCAAAAACATACAAATTAAATAAAATTAAGTGAATTTGATTAAAATTCTGTTACGAAACAATCTTTTCTTTCCTTTGTAACGTATATATTAACCTGATCATCAATATAAAATATCCTGTTCTGAGTTTCATTTCATTCAATTTCTACAATAACAACTAAACTTAGCAGTGTCAATGGAGTGAGATCACTCACAGGAGAAAAATATCTTCAAGGTGTATTCAAGTTTCTGTTTACATCGGCCATTACTGAAAGTGGAGCCGCGATAGCTCAGTGGTTAGTGAACTGGACTACAAAGGACAAGAGGTTGGGTTCGAACCAACCGACGGCTTCCGGTTCACCCAGCCTTTAATGGGTACCGGATTTTTTTTTCTGGGAAAGTAAAGCGGCACGGGCGTAATACCGACCACAATAACCCAAAAATCATGTGCTGAAGGTCTGTACAATTTATGGTCACTAACACCATATTCCCTATACGCCACTTGGCGTGATGGGGGTACTTTACTTTTTTTTTTATTATTGAAAGTAGTGAGGGCTTTATTAGCCGGTAATAGACCAGTACACAAATATCTTAAGTGCTTCTCAATTTTGCATGAGCTCATCATCATCAGGTCGCATGCCCCTTGCAGAAAGTAATATTCACTACAGACCGTCTGAAAGTATCTCTTTCTCAAGCAAGGTCTCCCACTTTTTCTGTTGTCATATTCAAGGTCTCATTGATGTCTTGAAACCACCTTCTTCTTGGTGCACCCATGTCTCGTCTTTCTGGACCATGCCGGCCATTATTGTTCTTCCCAGTCCGACGTTTTTTTAAAATGTGGCCATAGTATTTTAATTTCCTTTATAGAATGTTGTTTATGAGCCAGTTCTTCATTATAACAGGGTCTTTTAATATGTCTTCATTGCTCTTGTTCATTATTCAACGTATCTTAAGGATTTTTCTATATTTTTTTATTTCGAATGAATCAATTTTCTTCCTTGCTTACTTTTCCTAAACATTTGTTGTTATCGAGAAGAGACAGTCACTTGGTAGTTTTTATTTTACTGCCTTCCAGATATTGTATCACATGTTCATCGTGGCGTTTAATTTGTGTACTGCTAATCCTTTTTTTTTTTATCTTGCTATAACATTCTACATTGTTAGTTATTACTTATTCAAGATATTCATAGTTTGCTACGCTTTCAAGTTCTTCGTTGTTGATGATGATTTGGGGTTGGCCTTTTGTTTTGTCAGTGGACATTATCTTAGTTTTCTGAATATTTGGAATATTTATTTCGTTGTGACGGGGTCAAACTTCACAAATGTATCTTCTTTTTTAACCTTTCAGCTCCCTGTGGAGCACAGGTCTTCAACAAACACTTTCCAAGTCGTTCTGTTTCTTACCATTATTAAAGTATCATTCCATGTCTTCCCCATCATCTTCATCTCTGCTTCTGTCTGTCTTCTCCAAGAATTTCTTGGTCTTCCTCTTTGTCTTTTCCCTGGGGATTCCAAAAAAGGGCCTTTTGTGTAATACTCTCAGTTGGCTTCCGCAGTGTGTGTCCGATCCATCTTTATCTACTGGTATTTGACTGGCAAATTTCCATAATGCTATGTTAGTGATTTTGTCCTGCCATTTCCATCCTTTTATTTTGCGTAAGCATCCATTAATGAAAGTCAGTATCTTCATGATTGTCAATTTTTTTTTCTCTGAAATTTTTCATGATCTTCTCACCATAGAAGATGAACAGGTGTAGTCTCATCCTTTTTGTACTTCAAACCAGTTTCTATGTTTCGTCAGCTACTCTGGAGCTGCTCTATTCGTGATATAGTGATTTAATAAATTGTATTAGGTGTGTTAGAAAGTCCATATTTGTCATGATGTTTCACAGTCTCTGATATTGTATGCAGTTAAAGGCTTTCCTGTAATCTATGAAGCATGAATGCATTAATATAGCACAAACTTACACAAACATGAAAAATAGACTCCGTTAAATAATTCATCATCATTGCGTGCTGTCTCCGCATCGATGGTTGGCTACTATAGAGCGCCATTCCGCTCTGTCTCTTGCTTTGATAGTGCATGTTGTCATAGGCTAGTTCTCTATCTTTTGATGATACTCGTTCATGTTAGTCTTGGCATCTGGTACCTTGTATATTCCCTTCCAATAATCCTTTTAGTAGGTTGTCGTGACATTTAATATACACCAAAAATCTTATTTGTCATGTTTGAATTGTGTTTGTTGTTCTCTTTACATTTTTAATCCTTGTAAGACTTCATTTCCAAAATTAGGAAGAAACAATCATAATTTTTGTGGCCATGTAATGAGAAGAGAGCAGCTGAAATATATTGTAACAGCTGGGAAATTGAAGGACGAAGAGATAGAGGGAAACAAAGAGAAAAGATACCAGACAGCTTAAGAGAATGGGCTTGCAGCAAGTCAACAACATAAATGATAAGTAACTGTCGAGATCGAAAGTAGTGGAGTGGCGTGATAACCTACGCCAGCAGGCCCGGTACTTAATGATGATGAAGAAGTCATTATATGTTTTCTTTTCTGTCTAATTTTACCTATTCTTCTATAAATCCACATTTCAATGGCTTCAATTTTCTATTACGTTTTCTTGTCTAATGTCTATGTTTCTGCACCATACAAGAATATTGAGAAGCTATAACACTTTGCTATTCTTAGTTTTAGCCCTTGTGTTATTTGTTTTGATGTTGGTATATTTTTCATGGCATTAAATTGAATTTTTATTACATTATCATCACTATGTCCAACACACACAAAAATGCTCTAAGAGACAAAAGTGGCACTCTACAATATAATCTTCATCCCACCGTTGCGTTACCAATTCAGTCCTGGACCCTAGATGCAAGAACAATAAGAAAAATAATCTCTAAAGAGATTAAATGTGTCACACAAATGACAGGAAACAGCCTGAAACATATCTATCATAAATTAAGAACTGAGAATAGAACTAGGAAAATCTTATTTTAGAAGCAGGACTATTAAATATATAAATTTTAGACATTTGTATAAGAGACAACATGGAATTAATGTTGGCCTATAGAGGACGAAATATATACATTTATATATTCAGGCAACACAACAGAATATCACAGAGGTGTAGAAATATCAAATAATTAATGTTTGCATTATTTCTAAAACACGTAAAATCAACTCTTACTCGCAGTGTGCAGGTGCAATAGCGATCGGCCTTGGAGCTTGGGGTCTTGGCTCGGAATATGGCGCCGACAAATTGAAAGATCTCACCGGAAGTGAACTTTACCGGGGTGCGGCCATTGCTATCATTGTTGGAGGAAGTGTCCTGGCTACCATTTCTTTCATTGGTGCACTGGGAGCGTTTCTAGAAAACAAATGGTTGCTAGGCATTGTAAGTTGGTTGTGAGTAACTATACTTGTAATTACGACATAAAGTGTGTGTTGAAGAAAATAAAACATATAGCTACAAATGTATTTATTATTTCAATTTTGATTTATATTTCACTAATTTTGAAAAAAAAAATTCAACTAATTCTACTTACCAATTAGCATAGGAGAGAGGGGGCGGGGGTAACTAGCGGAGACATGGTAGTATGTGAGCTACACTAGTCCTGAGATAGGCAAGTATGTGAGTTACTCTAGTCCTGAGATAGGCAAGTATGTGAGTTACTCTAGTTCTGAGATAGGCAAGTATGTGAGTTACTCTAGTCCTGAGACAGGCAAGTATGTGAGTTACTATCGTCCTGAGACAGGCAAGTATGTGAGTTACTATCGTCCTGAGATAGGCAAGTATGTGAGTTACTCTAGTCCTGAGATAGGCAAGTATGTGAGTTACTCTAGTCCTGAGACAGGCAAGTATGTGAGTTACTATCGTCCTGAGACAGGCAAGTATGTGAGTTACTATCGTCCTGAGATAGGCAAGTATGTGAGTTACTCTAGTCCTGAGATAGGCAAGTATGTGAGTTACTCTAGTCCTGAGACAGGCAAGTATGTGAGTTACTATCGTCCTGAGATAGGCAAGTATGTGAGTTACTCTAGTCCTGAGATAGGCAAGTATGTGAGTTACTCTAGTCCTGAGACAGGCAAGTATGTGAGTTACTATCGTCCTGAGACAGGCAAGTATGTGAGTTACTATCGTCCTGAGATAGGCAAGTATGTGAGTTACTCTAGTCCTGAGATAGGCAAGTATGTGAGTTACTCTAGTCCTGAGACAGGCAAGTATGTGAGTTACTATCGTCCTGAGACAGGCAAGTATGTGAGTTACTATCGTCCTGAGATAGGCAAGTATGTGAGTTACTATCGTCCTGAGACAGGCAAGTATGTGAGTTACTATCGTCCTGAGACAGGCAAGTATGTGACGTCCTGAGACAGGCAAGTATGTGAGTTACTATCGTCCTGAGACAGGCAAGTATGTGAGTTACTCTAGTCCTGAGACAGGCAAGTATGTGAGTTACTATCGTCCTGAGACAGGCAACTATGTGAGTTACTATCGTCCTGAGACAGGCAAGTATGTGACGTCCTGAGACAGGCAAGTATGTGACGTCCTGAGACAGGCAAGTATGTGACGTCCTGAGACAGGCAAGTATGTGAGTTACTATCGTCCTAGGACAGAACAGTATATAATTTTGCTTGCGTCTTGAAACAGGCAAGTGAGAGAAACCAGTGCCTTAGGTAAGACAAGTTTATACACAACCTGTTTTTTTTTAAATATTATATTTACTTTGTTTTTGTTCTGTTTTGTTTTTTAACATTACGCCCCTATGATTTAGTTCCCCTCATACTATGTGAAGAAGAGGTCTTCAACAAACACTTTCCAAGCCGTTCTGTTTCTTGCCATTCTTTTAAGACCATTCCATGTATTTCCCATCATCTACATCTCTGTTTCCATCTGTCTGTCCCTCGCCAAACAGGCAGATATTCTCCGGTTTTAGAAATATTCTCATATTTTTATCATTGAGAGTTTACGGTAGATTTTTTCCGATTAAATTTTGCCCGGGCAGCGACCATTTTTGGCCAACTCTTTTCGATTTTTCAACTACCAATGGTTCTTCAACGTGCGTAGAGCACACACGGGAACTCGTTTGTTTTTGCCGTCTTCCATGAGAACTAGACGTCAGATCTTACTACCCAGAGATCAGGGGAGAGTAAATTCACGAAAAAACCACGAATTACATTTTTAAAATATATATAAATTTGCACACCGTCTGTGATGAGAATCGAGCCTGGAACCTTCTTGAGTAGAGGCTGACGTTTTACATCTAGACCACACAAGCCCACATCAGTTTTTATTGTTTATATTTTGTTGTGTGACATCGAAATTCGCATTGTGTGGGACCAAAATGTCTGTAATTTGTGAGCCATTAATAATGAGCATTCAACTCGAAAGATCTCCAATAAAAAAAAAAGCTCTGACCTGTAATCACAAATGGATCGAATATTAAGGACAGAAAGGGAGCCAAATGAAGAGTTGTTGAAACTGGAATGACAAGACTACGGAAATACGAATAAGGCAGAAAAAATTCCGTAAACTTAGCGAGAGGAGGAGGGGTGAAGTGGGGTGGGGGGGGGGCTGGTGACAACGGGACACCATTAAAAATGGGCTCACAAAAAAACACTTACACGCCCAATTAACGGCCTTTAAAGGGTAGATAGAACAACAACAACTTAAATGGTTGGGCCACCGTGTCAGAATGAATCCTCACCAATCACCATCGAGGGAGTTCTTATCAAGAACGCATGGAAAAAGACCAAGAGGAAGACCTAGAAGAAGGTGGATAGATGCAGTGATAGAGACATGTAACAACAAAGGAAAATCACTAATTCAGATATTCAGATGATATAAACCACGACACCTTTGCCGTATCAGTGAAAAGAAGAAGAAGAAAGGATAGATGACGAGGTAGTCAATTCTTTTAGCCAAGCAAGCAAGCAAAATCGGAAAACAAGTCAAGGAAGGTATACGGAAAAGATCTGGGACGGATTGAAACAATATTTGAGAAAGCTGCGGTCAAAGAAAATGTGTGATCTTTAGAGGGTATCATTTTGTGATGGGAAATGGTCGGTTGTTACTAATACCAGGCAGAAAAAGTAATGGTGACAATATTCAGGAGATAAATGGCTGATATATAGTAGACTTGCTTGAATTTATTGAGAGCGTCATTAGCATGGTAGTGCGTTGACCTGGCTATAAAGTGAACAAGAGTTTTAATCGCTGTTTCATACTCTTCAGACAACATTGACCTTGTTTGTTCAGTAGTTCGGAGAGATACATTGTGAACGGGGACAGCTCGGATTCAAATCACGCCACAGACATTGGTGGGTTTTTTTTTTAAATTGAAAAAATCATTCGTGGAATTCTTTGTGACGTTACCCTCACTTGATCTCTTGAACAGTGAGATTATTTGTGACGTTACCCTCCCTTGATCTCTTGAACAGTGAGATTATTTGTGACGTTACCCTCCCTTGATCTCTTGAACAGTGAGATTATTTGTGACGTTACCACCCCTTGATCTCTTGAACAGTGAGATTATTTGTGACGTTACCCTCCCTTGATCTCTTGAACAGTGAGATTATTTGTGACGTTACCCTCCCTTGATCTCTTGAACAGTGAGATTATTTGTGACGTTACCCTCCCTTGATCTCTTGAGCAGTGAGATTATTTGTGACGTTACCCTCCCTTGATCTCTTGAGCAGTAAGATTATTTGTGACGTTACCCTCCCTTGATCTCTTGAGCAGTAAGATTATTTGTGACGTTACCCTCCCTTGATCTCTTGAACAGTAAGATTATTTGTGACGTTACCCTCCCTTGATCTCTTGAGCAGTGAGATTATTTGTGACGTTACCCTCCCTTGATCTCTTGAGCAGTGAGATTATTTGTGACGTTACCCTCCTTGATCTCTTGAGCAGTGAGATTATTTGTGACGTTACCCTCCCTTGATCTCTTGAGCAGTGAGATTATTTGTGACGTTACCCTCCCTTGATCTCTTGAACAGTGAGATTATTTGTGACGCTACCCTGCCTTGATCTCTTGAGCAGTGAGATTATTTGTGACGCTACCCTGCCTTAATCTCTTGAGCAGTGAGATTATTTGTGACGCTACCCTGCCTTGATCTCTTGAGCAGTGAGATTATTTGTGACGTTTCCCTCCCTTGATCTCTTGAGCAGTGAGATTATTTGTGACGTTTCCCTCCCTTGATCTCTTGAGCAGTGATATTATTTGTGACGCTACCCTCCCTTGATCTCTTGAACAGTGAGATTATTTTTGACGCTACCCTCCCTTGATCTCTTGAACAGTGAGATTATTTTTGACGCTACCCTCCCTTGATCTCTTGAACAGTGAGAAACCTTGTCTGTCCCTGTCGAGTAACAGCAATAAACAGGAGGTCCCGTATGCATGGCAATTAGAAGGGGAAAGAGTAGGCTTTAAATAAAATGTGACCGCTGCTGGAAAAAATTGTCAGCGGAACCCTATCCACATGTCAGTGATATGGGGAAGGGGTGTGGCCTCGTTGGTGATATGGGGAAAGGGGTGTGGCTTCGTTGGTGATATGGGGAAAGGGGTGTGGCTTCGTTGGTGATATGGGAAAGGGGTGTGGCCTCGTTAGTGATATGGGGGAAGGGGTGTGGCCTCGTTGGTGATATAGGGAAAGGGGTGTGGCTCCGTTGGTGATATGGGGAAAGGGGTGTGGCCTCGTTGGTGATATGGGGGAAGGGATGTGGCCTTCTCTGGGCTGTGGGAAAGGGGTGTGGCCTTTTCGGGGCTGTGGGGAAGGGCTGTGGCCTTGTCGGAGCTGTGGGGAAGGGGTGTGGCCTTGTCGGGGCTGTGGGGAAAGTGTGTGGCTCGTCGGTACTATGGGGAGGTGGTGTGTCCTGGGTGATGCTATGAGAAGGGGATGTGGCCTCGTCGATACTATTGGGAAAGAGTGATGCCTCGTCGGTGCTGTAAGGAGGTAATGTGGCCTCGTCGATGTTATGGGGCGTGTGCACAACACTTACATTTTCCTACAATGCCAGCAAAGAGATCGAAGTAAGATAATTGGCATTGTCAGAGTGTAGGGATGACGACTACAAGACAGTGACAACAGAATTAGCCAATGAGATGATTAATTTCGATCAACAGTAACTAGCAAACCACGTGAACTTGCATACCATTCGAAAAAGATCAATTAAATGTAATGTGTTGAGTACATAAAAATACATAACAACTACTAACATTCACCTTGGAGGTTGGAGAAAATATAAGGTAAACATAAAAAAGGCCAGCAATGACTAAAATTGTCTGACGGTATCAATAACATAATGGAAAGGAGAGTCTTAGACAGTTGGTACCATTAAAGCAGGAAACAAAGGGGGATGGTGATCAATCTTCGATGCGGAGACGATACAAAAAGGTGATGATGAGGGCCTCGGTGGCCTAGTTGGGAAAACCACCCGACTGGACTACCGACGTTCGGACAACCTGTTTTCGATTCCCGCTGGAAGCAGTGCGAATTGTACTCGTGGTTGGAAAAAAAGTACCCAGCCGTTAGCATAAATGGTTACCAGGGTATTACTCTGGGAAGGTGAGGAATATCCTCTCGCATCGTGAGTTTCAATGCTTGAAGCGACACTATCCAGAAGTCTCCGAACACTTCTGGATAGGCGGCCGAGCACATATGGGTGAAAACTCGCGTGCTAAGACGCCATGAAAAGACGTCTCGTACTTTACCTTGACCTTTTAATGATGATGATACTTTGTGTCATCTGACGGAAAGTACTGAGCACCTTTATGTGTCTTGAGTGCAGCGAGATCGATTATAATGTGGTAACAAACCACATATTTTAATGTTTAGCGTAATCTTTAACACTTTGAATTTCCACAGTATTTTATTATCGTGCTCCTACTTCTGATCCTGTTTGTGACGTCAGCAGCAGTTGGATTCGCCTACAGGGACGATGTAAGTAGCAAATCATCTAATCTTATGCTTCGTGTTGATGATCCAATTTTGTCATAGTTTTCTATCTTGTGGATATCACCTGGAAACTGTGACCAAGCGGTCCTCTAGTTCATACATGAACGAAAGTGTAACTCTTACGCTAAGTGGGACACTTCTGATGATCAGATTCCCACCTTTTGGTATACTTCGTAGAAAGAAAGAAAGAAAGAAAGAAAGAAAGAAAGAAAGAAAGAAAGAAATGGGAATCACAACTCAAGAAATGTTTCAGAACATTATTTTAAGGGGAACTGGGGGAGAGTGGAGGCAAAAGAGCCACTTGAGTCATATACTGGTAACAAATAATAATACATAAATATTATTATATGGGGAACTTCCGAGGCGATAATAGGGAATAATAGAACATCCAAGGTGAATGTTAGTAGTTGTTATGTATTTTTATGTACTCAACACATTAAATTTAATTTATCTTTTTCGCATGGTATGCAAGTTCACGTGGTTTGCTAGTTACTGTTGATCCAAATTAATCATCTCATTGGCTAATTCTGTTGTCACTGTTTTGTAGTCGTCATCCCTACACTCTGACAATGCCAATTATCTTACTTCGATCTCTTTGCTGGCATTGTAGGAAAATGTAACACTACTACAATAGCCAATTTTTTAGTTGGCTGAGTGGCAGTGTGCCAAGCGTTCGGCCTCTCGTGGCAAGGCGCGGTGCCAGGGAGTACGGGTTCGATCCCACTTCGGACCATATATTGTTCTTCGTTTTTTTCTGTTGTTGTTTGTCTGTTAATTTTTCCGAGTGCTAACACATACTTATTTGTTCTATTATTCCCACTTGAGTCATAACTTGCAGATCGTTCACTGGTGCCTGACTGGATAAATCACCACTCTGTTCAATGAAGAACAAATGACTGAGTGGATTGGACCTGTTGTTACTCAGTCAGGCCAATGCGGTTCGTTTCTCAGCAATGTAGGAAAAATAATAATGTGTTTATATCGGGGGTGAAATAAAATCTTTTACCTGTAGACCACGTTGCGACGGCACTGGGACGTGTGGCTTTTATTCTACAGATAGTGTTCACAAGTCAATCTATGTCAGCCTGCATCATCAAAGCAAGAATCAGAGTAGAATGGCGATCCATGGTAGCCAACCTTCGTTGCGGAGAGGGCACACGATGATGATGATGAGCGTTCACAGAAATAACTTGCCAGACCCAGAAAATAGAACTTGTGTAATAAAGAAAAATTGTTGGTTCAGAACGCAGTGCTCAAGAAAGACACACACACACACATAAATATATATAAATATATATGCCCCCTTGAACACCTTTCGATAAATTCATGGGCCTGTTTACTGTGAATAAGAACAAAGATTATCATCATCAAGTATCATGCCTGCGGGCGTAGGTGATCATGTCTCTCCACAACTTTTGATCTCGACAGTTATTTATCACTTCTGTTGTTGACCTTCTGCCAAGCCATTCCTCTTAAGCTTTCTGGTATATTTTCTCTTTGCTTCCTTCTATCTCTTTGTCCCTCAATTTTCCTAGTTGTTACAATATATTTCAGCTGTTCCTTTCTCATTACATGGCCAACAAATATTATGATTGTTTCTTCTTAATATTGGAAATTAGCTCTCTTTTAGCTTTGGCTTCTTTCATAACGGTTTCATTACTCTTCTTACCTTTCCGTGGTATTCTCAACATTCTTCTGTAAAACTACATTTCTATAGCATCCATTGATTTTCTTGTCTGTTGTCCTATTGTCCATGGTTTACATCCAGATGTTAAGATTGGCTCTACACAACGTTTAAGAACTCTTTTTCTGGTTTCTAGTGTCAAAAATGGATTGCACAGTATCTACCTCATTGTGTTAAAGCTGATTTTGCCTGAGCCATTCTGCATTTCACCTCTGTTCTATACCTATCATTTAAGCTTAACATTGTTAATATATATTTAAACGGAGATTTACTGCTATGATGGCGACTACATCTACCTTTCTTTGCTTGGGAGATGAGATAGTAATTCAGATGATTACACTGGCAAGGACAGTTGAGGAATTATGGATTTTAATTCGTTTGCAGTGATACCGGGGCCTTCCATAACCACAGAACCAATTTAAACGCACTTATCTGTTTTAGTGTTGTTCCACTTGTCTTTATTGTGCATTACGGTGAAGGCTTTTTCCTTGTCACTACCATTACTTCTGTCTTTTTACTATTAAGTTCTTTACATTTGCCTTTCTTCACTATAATGTCTGACATTTCTTGTATATCATTTTCACTTCTAACGATTTAGACCGTATCATCAGCATACCTTCGATTATTTATTGCATGACCTCTGATTGTTATTCCAAGCATGCCCTTTATGGATCTTAAAATAATCTCACTATACATATTAAATAAATCACACAATCTTGCCTAATACCCTGTCTTATTTGTACGCAGCACAAATACACTATATAACATACTTTGCGGGACCGCGAGTAGAGCTGCAGAGAAAACAACGTCATGTTATCGTTATGTCACATTATAGTGACGTAAAACAACGTCATGTTCATTTTAATGCCTGTTTACTGTGTTTGTTCTCTTCATGTTACACTACTACTGCGGGTGTACGAATTTGTTCAGCCGTGTCCTAGACATGTTCTGTGACATATTTCTTCTCAGAAACCCTTTGTGCTGATCCCAGGAGTCTTACCCCCAGTAGCAGGCTGGATGTTTTGGACAGCCAAATATAGATTTATTTAGACCTGCGGGGGGAGAAAATAAAACCAGAAGGGCCTCCTAGCTTGACGATTTCAGCTATAGAAGCTATAGACTGCTGACGTTACTCTACCTATATATATATATATATATACTGTGTTTACTTCTCATTGACTTACTGTCCCGATAATCCTAGATGTAGTAGAATTAACTGTATTTCACCGTTTCTTGTTGTTCTCGTTTTTAGAAGAAGGCCGCATGTAGGCCAAAACATCGGTATGCTGTTATGTTTCTATTTTGTCAAGCTGTCATCATACCTTGTATGAGTGTACGTTACACCCCACTACTAGCTCTTCTACCTATAACCGTTCTTGCTCGAAAAGCTGAAAAACGTCACACTAGATGGAGGTTTTCCGAGAATTTTTTTCAGCCTACAGGCCTTGGTAAGTCTATAGTTGGTTGTGGTTTGGCCCACGGTCAGCTGGTCAGCGTGCAGGGATGGAAATCCCGGAAAATCCCCCCCCCCACCCCACAATCGCGCCATCGTCAGCTTTTATAGCTGGTGACAGCTTTATCGAAGGTCTGCTAATGATACAGTCTTAATCGCTAAGAGTGAAAATGAGTTACAAGAAATGTTGGACATTATAGTGAAGGAAAGCAAAAATAAAGGACTCAGCCTTAATAGCAAAAAGACAGAAGTAATGGTAACAACAAAGAAAAAGTCGTCACCTCAGTGCAAAATAAAGACAGGTGGAACAATATTAAAACAGGTAAATGAATTTAAATATTTGGGAACTTTGTTAACCTCAGACGGAAGATGTACAAAAGAGGTGAGATGCAGAATTGCTCAGGCAAAAGCAGCTTTCCAAAAAATGAGGAAGGTACTATGCAATCCATTTTTGACAATAGAAACAAGAAAACAAGTTCTTAAATGTTATGTAGAGTCAGTCTTAACAGATGGATGTGAATCATGGACAACAGGACAACAGACAGGAAAATCACTGGAGTCTGTAGAAGTGTGGTTTTACAGAAGAATGTTGAGAATACCATGGACAGCTAAGAAGAGTGATGAAAACGTTCTGAAAGAGACCAAAGCAAAATGAGAGCTAATTTACAATATTAGGAAGAAACAATCATCGTGTTTTGGCCATGTAATGAGAAGAGAACAGCTGGAATATATTGTAACAACTGGGAAAATCGAAGGACGAAGAGATACAGGGAAGCAAAGAGAAAAGATACCAGACAGCTTAAGAGAATGGCTTGGCAGAAGGTCAACAACAGAAATGGTAAATAATTGTCGAGATCGAAGGTTGTGGATAGACATGATCACCTACGCCAGCAGACTTGGCACTTGATGATGATGATGACAGCTTACGTCATTCTACCCACAACCGTCTCTGTCAAAGCTGAAAACGTCACAAAATTTGGGGTAACTCCCCTCTTCCTGCTACCTTACTACCATAGACGGCTGTGTCTGGCCTTGGGTTTCTCCCTCTTTCCTAAACGAGAGACGGCCTGTTCGACCTCATTCACATCTGCATTTTAATGATAAAATCGTAGCCGACAAATGTTACCACTGCTGTCTAACAAGGAAATTTGACCAGCGGCAAAACGGGCTCTTTACAACACAATCTTCTTTCTAAGATACACCAATTAAAAACTAAAACAAAGAAAAACAAAATGTTATATCCTCTCAACATTCCTGTATGGTGCAGAAACATGGACATTTAACAAGAAAACAGAAGAGAAAATCGAAGTCTTTGAAATGTGGATTTATAGAATAATAGGAAGAATTGGATGGAAAGAAAAGAAAACAAATGATGAAGTATTCAAATAACTAAAAATGACAAGAAAACTACTAACTGCAATTTAAACAAGACAAATGAGATTTCGGTGGCATGTTAAAAGTTTAAAAAGCACACTAAAAGTAATCTTGGAGAAGAAAATACAAAGTAAAAGAGGCAGAGGCAGACCAAGACAAATATGGACGAGTAACATTAAAAGATGGACAAGTCAGCTTATGACAGACTACACTTTCAAAGAAGGAGACAGTGCGGAATGACGTTCCATGGTAGCCAACTTTTGATGCGGAGACGGCACCATATGATGATAATGATGACAACACAATCTTCATTCTAAGCTATACCAAAAACAATAAGAAAAATAATCACAACCAAAATGAAATGTGTTAGACGCATGACAGGAAATAGCCTGAGATAAAAGATCAGAAATGTAGAACTGAGATAGAAAGCTAGAAGTGATTATTTCTATTGGATACATAAAAAAACGTCTGGTGAAAAGGTTTGATTACGTGTTAAGATAGAAAAATTAAAACACAGTACAACGAACCTTTAATAAATGTCACGAGAACATCAGAACCAAGCACCGACCAAGAAAATATGGAATGATGGAATATTAGAAAGACTAGAAAATAAAACAGCAGGAGACGCCATCAGAAGAGCAACAGAACGCAAATCAGATCTCACTTCGATACTGGAGGCGAAGGCGCGCCCCCCCAGCACCAGAGCTGGAAGTCGTCAGTGACTCATAACTGATGGCTTGCGCCAGGATCGGTGAACCAGAACCATCCAGACCCTGCTACACCTCTTCGTGGTGCCTCTAGAAACAGACTAACCTGTCTAGTCTGGCCAAGCGAGCAGGGATCGAAGTGGGAAGACGAACCCGGTACACAAAAAAGCGTCGGCTGAAATCGGATGTGTTGGGCCGAAAGGCGCAGATATCACAGTGTTACACTGCAAACTGCAACACAACGTAACTACGTCCACTTAACGTCCTTTTAAGGGCGGATGACGAGGAGGAAGTCTACGGTTCGTATCCGTTAGAATACCTCAAATCATCGGACGAACGCATCATCATCATCATCATCATCATCATCATCACTTCGATACTGAACTTAATGAAGAAAAAAAACTACTCGCTACTCCTATTTTAAGAACATGGAAATAAAATGTATTTTTAGGGCTAAAAACATTCGTGGTGGAAATTCCTGTGCCGATGATTGTAACGAAAATAAAGCACCACGATTCGGCTGGAAAAAACACTCAACGACCCACGTGGACGGTCACAGTCCATGTCAGCCGTGTTTTAGATTGTCCTGAAGCTTAGGGGCTCATAAAATATATAGATACAAATACATAATAATAAATTAATAATATTATAGAGGGAACATGCGATGGGATAGATCAGCGAACCATTTCAGAGGAGGAGGTATATTTTCAGCACTCGGAAAAAATATCAAATCCTCTTCTTCTATTCTCTTTCACTGATACCTAAAAGGTGTCGTGGTTTATATCATTTGTCGTTCTTGAGCTGCTCGAACTGTCTGAATTAGTGATTTTCCTTTGTTGTTACATGTCTCTGTCACTGCATCTATCTATCTTCTTCTGGGTCTTCCTCTTGGTCTTTTTCCATGCATTCTCGAGAAGAACGCCCTTGGTGGTGATTGGTAAGGATTCATTCTGACCAGGTGGCCAAACCATTTAAGTTGTTGTTCTATATATTCTTGGCAGGGTTTTATTCCTACTATTTTTCTTATGGTTTCATTTGGTATTCTATCTCTTCTTGTGTTGTTTGTTACTTTTCTCAAGCATCGCATCGCACATGTATTGATCTTTCTTAAAAAAAAAGATATCAAATAATTAACAGAAAAAAAACAAAGAACAATATATGGTCCGAAGCAGGATCGAACCAGTACTCCTTGCAACAGCGCCTTGCCACGATGATTATTTGTGAATTTTTTTTCCGCGTGCTGTAAACATACCTCCACCTCTGAAATGATTCTCTGAAATATTTAGTGCTGTAAACATACCTCTACCTCTGAAATGATTCTCTGAAATATTTAGTGCTGTAAACATACCTCCACCTCTGAAATGATTCTCTGAAATATTCAGTGCTGTAAACATACCTCCACCTCTGAAATGATTCTCTGAAATATTTAGTGCTGTAAACATACCTCCACCTCTGAAATGATTCTCTGAAATATTTAGTGCTGTAAACATACCTCCACCTCTGAAATGATTCTCTGAAATATTAGCTCGGCGGAGGTTCTCTGATTGCAGTGTTCTGTGTGGTCTCAGTGTATTGAGTTTCTTAAAGATTTAAGGGGTCTTAGTTTTCTTAGTCATAAAATTGTCCAATCATTTGTTTTTCTGTCATTTTTTTTTGGCTTCGTCTACAGTTGATTTGTCTTGTTTTTATTAAAGGGAACGGAGGAGAGTAGTTTGTAAGTGTAAGAAAGAGGGCGGGGGAGGTGGAAAAGGGTGGGAGAATGATGAGATAACGATTGATGAAAGGAACAGAAGGAGATAGCCGGTGAGGTATTGAGTGAATCGATTTGATATTCTGTGAGTGAGTATGTTAGTGAGTGAGTGAGTGAGTGACAGATTGAATGAGTGAGTGAGTGAGTGAGGGAGTGAGTGAGTGAGTGAGTGAGTGAGTGAGTGAGTGAGTGAGTGAGTGAGTGAGTGAGTAAGTGAGTGAATGAGTGAGTGTCTGACTGAGTGAGTTAGCGAGCGACAGAATCAGTGATTGAGTGAGTGAACGAGCGAACGACCGACTAACGGAAAGACTCAGCAACTGAATGAGTGAGTTAGCGAGCGACTGAATCAGTCATTGAGTGAGTGAACGAGCGAACGACCGACTAACGGAAAGACTCAGCAACTGAATGAGTGAGTTAGCGAGCGACAGAATCAGTCATTGAGTGAGTGAACGAGCGAACGACCGACTAACGGAAAGACTCAGCAACTGAATGAGTGAGTGAGTGACAGATTGAATGAGTGAGTGAGTGAGTGAGTGAGTGAGTGAGTGAGTGAATGAGTGAGTGTCTGACTGAGTGAGTTAGTGAGCGACAGAATCAGTCATTGAGTGAGTGAACGAGCGAACGACCGACTAACGGAAAGACTCAGCAACTGAATGAGTGAGTGAGTGACAGATTGAATGAGTGAGTGAGTGAGTGAGTGAGTGAGTAAGTGAGTGAATGAGTGAGTGTCTGACTGAGTGAGTTAGCGAGCGACAGAATCAGTGATTGAGTGAGTGAACGAGCGAACGACCGACTAACGGAAAGACTCAGCAACTGAATGAGTGTGTTAGCGAGCGACAGAATCAGTCATTGAGTGAGTGAACGAGCGAACGACCGACTAACGGAAAGACTCAGCAACTGAATGAGTGAGTTAGCGAGCGACAGAATCAGTCATTGAGTGAGTGAACGAGCGAACGACCGACTAACGGAAAGACTCAGCAACTGAATGAGTGAGTGAGTGACAGATTGAATGAGTGAGTGAGTGAGTGAGTGAGTGAGTGAGTGAGTGAGTGAGTGAGTAAGTGAGTGAATGAGTGAGTGTCTGACTGAGTGAGTTAGCGAGCGACAGAATCAGTCATTGAGTGAGTGAACGAGCGAACGACCAACTAACTGAAAGACTCAGCAACTGAATGAGTGAGTTAGCGAGCGACAGAATCAGTGATTGAGTGAGTGAACGAGCGAACGACCGACTAACTGAAAGACTCAGCAAATGAATGAGTGAGTCCAAACAAACAAATAATAATAAGAAACATTTCCCTTTTGCTTTGTTTCAGTATCCATTTTTATCATTTTCACACTCCGCAAGTATTTTGCAATCTGTCCACACCTCTTACACAAACACCCACAGATTATTTCAAATGACCGTCTAGTTTTTCGCTCTAAACATATCCACACACAAACCTAACCAACACACATACACTGATCACCAAAATCATTCATGTATTTATCGATCTCCATCAACTTGTTAAATCCACGAACACAGCTGAAGAGAGAACTGGTCAGGCAGATGGAGAACACGTTGGTTAATCAATACATGGTTAACGTTGACAACAACAATAACAACTTTGCTGTCACTAACGTGTGGAATGACATACAGAAAAAGGTACGGTGAAGCTATTTTTAAAAAATAATAAAGTTATATGTGGGTGTGTTTGTAAAAGATAATAGAAAAATTAAGTGTATAAGTGTTGTGTAAGGTAAGTAAATATGGTGGGTAAAATCCTAGTTTAAGCACATAAATTAATTCAATTCAGAAGGGTAAAGTCCCCTTGAGTGGCATTGAACTTTATTCATTGGTTCTCCAGTCTGTTATTAGAAGACCCCTAATTATGGAGAAAAGAGAAACATCGCGAGAGTAAAGTCCCATGTTTCCTAACCCAAAACCTAACTCAAAACCAAAAGTAAAATTATCATCATCGTCATTGAGTGGCGTCTGCGCATCGAAAGTTGGCTACCATGGAGCATAATTCTGCTCTGTGACTTTGCTTTGATGGTGCAGTTTGTCATAGGCTTACTTGTCCATCTTTTGATGTTACTCTTTCATGTCAGTCTTGTTCTGCCTCTGCCTCTTTTACCTTGTATTCCCCCTTCCAACAATCCTTTTACTAGACTGCTGTGTTTTTAAGACGCCCCAAAAATCTCATTTGACTTGTGTAAATTGTGTTTAGTTGTTCTCTTATCATTTTAGTTGTTTTAATTCTGCCTACTCTTCTGTACATCCACATTTCAAGGGCTCCAATTTCTCAGTCTGTTTTCTTGTCTAATGTCCATGTTTCTGCACCATACAGGAATGTTGAGAAGATAAAACATTTTGCTATTCTTGGTTTTAGCCCTGGTGTTATTTGTTTTGATGTTAGTATATTTTTCATCACATTAAAATTACCTTTTGCCATTCCTATTCTTTTATTTATTTCATTTTCATATTTTCCGTCACTGGTTTATATAATATGTCCAAAGTAGTTGTAGTTCTGAACTGTCTCTATTTCTATTCCCTCAATTTTGATATCCACTTGTCGGTTTTGAGTGTTATCTTTTTATGATCATAGTTTTAGTCTTTTTGATATCTAATCCATATTTTTGCTTATAATATTTATTTCATTAAGTAATTGTTGTAGATATTTAGGATCATCTGCTAGTAATACAGTATCATCATCATTTATTAGGTTATTGATTATCTTTCCATTAATGTTTAGGCCTGGCATCTCTGTTTTTAAAGATTTGCTCAGTGTGTAGATTGACAAGCTTCGAGATTGGAGCCTCATCACGTACTATTCCAAAGAAAGCCTTGGGGAGAAATTGTAACTTGTGTCAGAGGAAGGATCTACCATTGTGTACATACAATGTTAGGACTCGTTACCAAGAAGGAAAATGGGAAAATATTATTTTAGAAGCAGAACGATTAAACATAGATATTTTAGGTATGTCAGAGACAAGATGTAAAAAATGTGAGTACATACAGAACGAAAATTAGACATTTATATATTCAGGAAACACAACAAAGAGGCGTAGGAATACTAATAATAATAGAGCTACAAAAATATAAAAGTACACACTGGACAAACAATGGTAGCATTATACTACTCAACATGAAAGTGAAAGCAAAACCATTCGACGTAGCAATAATACGAAAGTAAAATAAATTGCGTTAATGATGAATATTAATGAACAAAGAAATAATTTTTAGTGTTTGAAACCACTGTAGTTTTGTTGTGACGCCAACTAAGAAAAGATCACTCTAATTGATGTCCCTAAACCAGGAGTTAACCAATCTGGTTTTAATTTTGGTAAATCTTTATCCGGACATTTATGGATGTTGTGGTCTGAATTACGCCAAGCCGCTCTTGTAATCCCCAATAAAATCCCTAAAACAGATTTTCAGAAGCTTGGCGGGCGATTTAAGAGTTATCAATTTCATTATAATAGGCCACATTTCTTATGTAGAGTAAATATTTTGATGATGCAAAAATTGTAAAAATTTTTTTTTTAATTTGATGATGTAAATATTAACAGAATTAAAAACAATTTGATGATGCAAAAATTGTAAGAAAGAAATAATATTTTGATGATGCAAAAATGGTAAAATGAAAGACGGTTTACAAGTGAAGGAAGATTATAATTAGCTGCTGATTTACATTTAGTATATTTATTGAAAGTAGAAATATTCTGTTGATTTGGCCACGCTATAGGACAGACAATCAAAACACAACATCAGGAATCAATAGACCTGGCAAGAATACCAGACCCAAGGGCCGACCAGAGAAAAAATGGAGTGATGAAATGTTAGAAGCACTAGACAACGTAGCGGTAGGAGATTTCAACAGAAAAGTAAAAGACTACATATTATATAACCCCAACAATACTAAAAATCAAATGAGGAGGAAAGAGGAAGAGATACTACTCTTTTGTGGCTGTTCCAGCATATTGTGCTAACTAGACTTCTCTTGTTAGCCTTTTACGTCCGTAATGCATCATTCATTGTCAGGTCGGGTAAATTTACCTGCTACTGTATGCAGTAAACAGTACAACCTGTGGCTGTCCTGCTGCCTTGCAGGTGAGCTCGGGAGAGTAAAAGGCTAAGGGAGGGTACACCGAAGTAAAACAACCCCACTGCCTTGTTGGTGAGACTTTTTAGTCAAAGCTAGTGGAGCCAACCCTAAACAAACCGACGGAAGGCAGCTGAAAACCACAGTCGTAACTTCTTTATACAATCATGAATCGCAAGATGTAGAAAAGAGATGACATGCAGAATTGTTCAGGCAAAAGCAGCTTTCCAAAAAATGAGGAAGATACTATGCAATCCATTTTTTGACAATAGAAACAAGAAAAATAGTTCTTAAATGTTATGTAGAGTCAGTCTTAACATATTTAACATATGGATGTGAATCATGGACAATATGACAAAAAAAAACAAGAAAATCACTGGAGTCTGTAGAAATGTGGTTTGATAGAAGAATGTTGAGAATACCATGGACAGCTAAGAAGAGTAATGAAAACGTTCTGAAAGAGGCCAAAGCAAAAGGAGAGCTAATCTCCAATATCAGGAAGAAACAATAATCATTTTTTGGCATGTAATGAGAAGGGAACATCTGGATTATATTGTAATAACTGGGAAAATTGAGGGACGAAGAGATAGAGGGAAGCAAAGAGAAAAATTACCAGACAGCTTAAGAGAATGGCTTGGCAGAAGGTCAACAACAGAAATGATAATTAACTTTCGAGATCGAAAATTATGGAGAGACATGATCATCTACGCCAGCAGGCCCGGTACTTGATGATGATGATGATGATGAATGCACCAGTGGTGTTTTGTGGTTATATTTCAGTGATATTACGTATGTGATGTCATCATCGAGTTGCGTGTTCTTTTTCGAACGTTGAACTCATTCGTCATCACAGTCGGTCGAAGTGAATCTCAGATTTTAGGCCCGATCTCCAACTTCTTCTATTGTGATGTACAAGGTCTCTGTGATGTCTTGAAGCATCTTTTTCTTGGTCTGTCCCTGTCTCGTCTACCTGGAACTATGTCTTCAATTACTGCTGTTTCCAGCCTGTTGTGTCTTTTAAAGTGGTCGTTGTATTTATTTTTTTTCTGTAAGATTTTATTTCTGTTTTCAATGTTTTGATATTTAATATGTGCGTGATTTATCAGTATTGCTATGTGGATATATATTAGTGATATTATGTATCGTGTAGCAGTGTTGATATGTGGATGTGTCAGTGTTATTATGTGGATGATGTATGAGTGTTACATGTGGATGACGTATCAGTGATATTAAGTGGATGATATATCAGTGTTATTATGTGGATGATGTATGAGTGTTATATGTGGATGGTGTATCAGTGATATTATGTGGATGATATATCAGTGTTATTATGTGGATAATATATCAGTACTATTGTGTAGATGATGTGTCAGTGATATTATGTGGATAATATATCAGTACTATTGTGTAGATGATGTATGAGTGTTATATGTGGATGATATATCAGTACTATTATGTGGATGATGTGTCAGTGATATTATGTGGATGATATATCAGTACTATTATGTGGATGATGTGTCAGTGATATTATGTGGATGATATATCAGTACTATTATGTGGATGATGGTCCGCACAGAGCACTAAACTCTGTAGCTCCGGCAACAAACCGGACTTGGAATATGTGGAAATTGCAACAAGGACCACTTTTCAGACTGAGCCTCAATGGTTCTTGTAGTCTATCCGCCATATTGATTGGAAGGAATTAGAAGAAGGTTAATCTTAAAATTAGAAAACATTTATCGTTAAAAATTGGATATTGCACTCTCCAAAACTCTCAAATATACCATGCGTTGATTTTTAGTTTGTAAGAGTTATCTTCTTCTGCCTTTCAACTCCCTGTGGAGCATAGGTCTTCAACAAACACTTTCCAAGTCGTTCTGTTTCTTGCCATTCTTTTAAGATCATCCCATGTCTTCCCCGTCATCTTCATCTCTGCTTCTATCTGTCGTCTCCAAGAATTCTTTGGTCTTCCTCTTTGTCTTTTCCCTGGGGATTCCAAAAAGGGGCCCGTTGTGTAATATTCTCAGTTGGATTCAGCAGTGTGTGTCCTATCCAGCGCTATCGTCTTCACTGTATCTCTTTATCCACTGGTATTTGACTGGTACATTTCCATAATTCTATGTTAGTGATTTTGTCCTGCCATTTCCATCCTTTTATTCGGCGTAAGCATCCATTAATGAAAATCTGTATCTCATGATTGTCAATTTTGTTGTTCTCAATGTTTCACAGCCATATAATAGGACTGATATAACATTGGAGTTGAAAATGTGTATTTTTGTATTTAACCTAATTTCTTTGGACTTCCATATGTTTCACAGTGCAACAAAATCTCCTCTTGCTTTTGATATCCTTATTTTGGTATTATTTGAATTTAATATCAATTGAATATTGCACTCTCCGAGACTCAAATATACCAAACGTTTATTTTTAGTTTGTAAGACTAACTAGTTTATAAGAGTTATCTACTACAATATAATTCACACATTGATTTAGCTAGAAATATTACTTTTTGTGTGTGGTTTCACAAATTGAAACCACTTCCATACAAAATATCAAATTTTAGAATGCGAGGAATGTTCTGGCGTCATGATGTCTTCATCCATAAACGATGCTACATTTTCTAAATTAGAACTAAAATACGATTTTGGGATAAAAGCAAACAACTGTGGTACTGGTGGAATTGTTGTGTGTGTTTTTTTTTTTTTTTTTTTTTTTTTTTTTTTTTTTTTTTTAATTAACAAGATATTTTTTGTGAACATTTTACAGCTCGACTGTTGTGGTGTTATCGGCGGACTAAGCAGTGAGAAGTCATGGTTCCTTTGGCAAAATAGCACATGGTACAAACAGAAATCTGGTAAGTGAATCTTGGTGGTTACTGGAATGGAGTCATATTTATTTTTTTTTTATGTATTCTCAGACAGACTTTCTTTAGAGAATAGAAAGCAAGAATTTTGACTTAGAAGACAGTATCGGGCTGAATGAGGCTTGTAGAGACAGATGAGGATTTTTAAAATGTAACTCAAAATGAGCTTTCGAAAACTACGGTCAAAATAAACTTTTGAAAATAAACCTCAAAATTATATAATATTTTTTTTAATGAAGCCCACAATTATCTATTATTTAATGAAAGCTTAAGTGGTCTCTTTCAAAAGTTCACAGCAAAATCACCTTTAAAAAATTTAACTCGAAATTAAACTTTTAAAAATTAAAAAAAAAAATTATTGCAAAAAAAAAATTAAATTAAAATCATAAACGATTAATGTTATCATTTTTCGTTATCTCCGGTGCTAGTGAGCAAAACCATCCACGTCGAAATGCAACGATCTAAAGAAACGGTTCTCAAAGTGTGGGCCGCGACCCGCAAGCAGGTCGCCAAAACTTTGGCAATGGCACCGCGATGAGGATAATGTCGTGTGCCTGGTCAGTGGTTAGAAGTCGTAAATTTATAACATCCACATAAACTTAATAATGTTAGTACATACACGAGTTTCTATAGGACAATCCCTTGTCATTTAATCTCATACATCATAATAAATAAATATTAATGAAAACAAAGTCAAATCGCGCGCTAGCTTTTCCAAACTTGTCACGGTTCTTTCTGTTTGTTACATTCTACGTGTCAAATCAGCGTCCTTGACTGCGGGGGAGCATTCAGGAAGTAACTGCACATTTTTTCTTTTAATAAACAGACATTTGTACATTCTGGGTAAATGAAATTATTATCTGTGTGTTTGTGAAATTTGTGAAAATGTCATTTTAAAACACTAGTATGCTGTAGTTTTTTTTTATCTTGCTACATAAAAATCACTTTTTTGTTATTGGTTATTTGGTTATGGAAGGCCCGGTATAACTGCAAACGAATTAAAATCCATAATTGCTCAACCGCCGTGTGGAATCATCCGAATCACTAACTCATCTCCCAAACAAAGAAAGGCAGCTGTAGTCCCCATCATAGCAGTCTCAGCACGCCAAAAGACATAAGGCGAAACCGCACAGAAAGTTAACACAGCCAACTGTTCCCTGTCATACGATATCAGCATTCATCGCAAGCAATTGGAATATCGGAACTTGATCAAAACGGATGAAACACACAGCTCACGTATGCACGGAGCACTTAACTCAGTAGCTCCTGCAACAAGCCGGACTTGGAATATGAGGAAACTGCAACAAGGAACACTTTTCAGACACAGCCTTCATGGTTCCTGCGCTATCCACCACATTGCCCGGAAGATCACGTCCTCCTGAAAATGATGATCGTCATAGTATTTAAATGTATGGCGCTTGATGATGTTAGGACATCGTGTTTGACTCCAACTCGAACATACAAAACACAGTTCGTCGTCAGATTATCCCGGTTGCACACCAAACAACAGATCGCAAGATTAGCGCATGGTTGGTCTTGGGACACACGATGAAACAATATGATGACGTAGCACGCACAATATGGCTGCGCCCATATATTCATGATAACTCTAGTGAATGCAGTCAACTTTTTTTGTCATTATTGTTAATGAACTTCATATATGTACCTAAAGTAGTATCCTACAAAAAGATGTCTATAAGAATCAGAGTTTACCCGAATTATACGATCGTAACTGCCATGAGTGAGTAGCCGGTATGTCAGCAGCCGGTATGTGATCAGCAGTGAATTGTAGACGAGGGTGTCACAATTTTTAGAACCTCTGATTTAGAAGGATGAAGCTTCCTTGTCGATTATGACAAATGACGTAGAAAACATGGTTTCTTCTTCTTCTTCTGTGATCATGGCTCATTCAAACTAGGACTCGATGATCTCGTACTCTCTGTTTCCATAGTTATTCACCACTTTATTTTTGATAACCTCATACTCTCTGTTTCCATAGTTATTCACATATTTACTTTTGATGACCTCATACTCTCTGTTTCCATAGTTATTCACGTATTTACTTTTGATGACCTCATACTCTCTGTTTCCATAGTTATTCACGTATTTACTTTTACTGATCTCGTACTCTCTGTTTCCATAGTTATTCACATATTTACTTTTGATGACCTCATACTCTCTGTTTCCATGGTTATTCCTGTCTTTACGTTCGATGACCTCATACTCTCTGTTTCCATATTTATTCACGTATTCATTTTGAATGATCTCGTACTCTCTGTTTCCATAGTTATTCACGTCTTTACTTCTGGTGACCTCGTACTCTCTGTTTCCATAGTCATTCCCGTTTTTACTTTTGATAACCTCATACTATCTGTTTCCATAGTTATTCACGTCTTTACATTTGATGACCTCATACACTCTGTTTCAATGGTTATTCACGTATTTACTTTGATGACCTCATACTATATGTTTCTATAGTTATTCCAGTCTTTACTTTTGTTGACCTCACACTATCTGTTTCCATAGTTATTCCCGTCTTTACTTTTGTTGACCTCACACTATCTGTTTCCATAGTTATTCCCGTCTTTACATTTGATGAACTCATACTATCTGTTTCCATGTTTATTCCCGTCTTTACATTTGATGAACTCATACTATCTGTTTCCATAGTTATTCACGTATTTACTTTTAATGACCTCATACTTTCTGTTTCCATGTTTATTCCCGTCTTTATTTTCGATGATCTCATACTCTTTGTTTCCATAGTTATTCCCGTTTCCATGAACTAGTTAGTTGATTTCTTTGCCTTGTTTTTTTCACTTGTACATGTTTTAATTTTGTTTTACAAATAGTAACTAGTTGGCCTGTTCCTCTATCCTCCTTAGTCGCCTCATACAACAGACAGTTGTTCTGATCTTTTCTCCCCTAATCTGTCAGGGCCCTAGTAGTCAAAATGTTTTTTTTTAACTCCCATTCATTTTTAAAATTAAATACAACTAAATTGTAGAAAATGTATTACATTTAACATCTGTTAATCTTTGCACAATTAATTGTTTTGTAGATGTCAATAAGGACCTAGTTCCCAGCAGCTGTTGTGTGTCAGAGACAGCAAATGAGAACTGCCAGAAAGCCAGATTTCTTAATCCAAACATGCCACCACAGCTATATGCAAATTCTATCATCACTCAAAAAAACCCAGAACTTAATGAACAGGTAAGATTCCTCATTTGCGACAAATAAGGCAAACATAATTAAACTTGTCAACAGCTTCTGTATTTTTAGAAGTGAAGAAGTCGTTAACAAATCTTTCTTTAGTACACGAGAGTTCATTGCATGACAACTCCATTTGTTTTTAGAACGGACATTAACTGAATGACAACTCCCTCTAATATGAGAGTAGATTGCATGACCATTGCATTTACTATAAGATGTCAGTATGACGGATATGCGACAGGGACCGTTGAGACACTGAATGAAAACTGTCCCATGTTGCAGTTTCCTTATATTCCGATTTCGGCTTGCTGTCGGAGCTAGTGAGATTAGTGATCTGTGCACACATTGAGCTGTGTTTTTCATTCGGATGGTGTTTCTAAATTCAGATCGCTTACGATGAATGATAATATCGTATGACGAAGGACAGTTCTGCTGCGTTCACTTTCGATGCTGCTAGGGCTTTTGTCTTTTAGCGTGTGCTGGAGCGGTCATGATGGAGATTGCAACTGTCTTGCTTTGGATATTCGATGAAATGTTAATTCGGATGATTCCGCTGGCACAGGCGGTTGTTTTTATTATGGATTTTATTTCGTTTGCAGTGATACCGGGGCCTTCGAATAACTATAATTATTTACTATAATAATTGAGTTCTAAACCTCAGTCATTATAATCTTTTACCGTTGAAGAGTTTCAATCATTAGTACTCTGAGTCAACTTGTTCTGCTTTAGTGTGTGTCTTGTATGGTATGGAACTATGCATATTCTCCCCAGATGGGCAAACCATTTCATTTGCACTCCCTGTATATAGTTCAAGACAAGTTCTGTGTCAGTTCATGATCTATTACTCACACTCCTGACTCTTGTTTCTTCTGGCCACTCCATCCACTTTCCTAAAACATTCCGTGTTCTATATGTGATGACTCCAACTCAGACTCGTCATGAGTGACCACCTTTGGCAGTGGTAGCGATATTTTTTAAAAAGTAAAGAGCCCCCCCCCCCCCCGTCAACCAAGTGGCGTATAGGGAATATGGTGTTAGTGACCATAAATTTTACAGACCTGCAGCGCATGATTTTTTGGGGTAATGTGGTCAGTATTACGCCCGTGCCGCTTTACTTTTCCAGAAAAAAATCCGGTACGCATTTAAGGATGGGTGAACCCGGAAGCCGTCGGTTGGGATCTAACCCTACCTCTTTTCCTTTGTAGTCCAGTTCACTAACTACTGAGCTATCGCGGCTCCAGTGGTAGCGATATGTTCTATATAAAAATGCTTTTGTACACAATGTTTCTTGTGTTAACAGGCACCGCGTTCTGCGCTGTTTGAGAGAACCTCATGTTCTAATATTTTATCAGCTCTTACATATGACAATATTTGTAGGCCTAGCTCTCGCTTAACTACTGCCATTTTCGAAATGCGAAGCTGATGTATGAAACACCATTTCAAAAGAGAGAGTATTAGAGAATTTTATTACAACAATTGATGTGTGTTTAAAAAAAAAAGAAAAGAAAAGAAAAAGGTCCCGTCTCTTCACGTGACCATACGGAATAATGTTTTAGTGCCCACATTTTTTTATAGACCTTGGACGCATGGGGGTAATGTGGCCAGTATTACGTACGGCCGTTTTTCTTTCTCAGATAAAATCCGCTTACAAATTAAGTCTGGTGAACCTGGAAGCCATCGATCAAGACTTAATAGTCCAGTTCACTAACGACTGAGCTGTCGCGGCTCCCGTGTACTGTTAGAGATTCAGAGAAAGTATTGTAAAGTTTATTACAACAAGTGATGTGCATTTATGGTATCTAGATTGCAGAAGAAACTTCACGACTGTTTATTCGTTGGTGGGGGGTTGCGAAAAAATAATTCATAGCATTAATGAAATCTGCAACAGTCTTATACAAAAGAAGAACACCAAATGATTATGATGAATGTGTTTAATTAATTAATTATTATTATTATTTTTTTTTTTGCGTCCACCAGCTTTTGCCTCTGGCGATGTCCCTAGAGTGTAAGAAATTTCGCGTGTTAATCCGTTTTTCCCTGGCTGCCGTGTGCTCAGGAGTCCCTCGCCGAACAAGCAGATAACTCCCACTTCGGAGGTACTCACATTATTTCCGTCGATGAGTAATTGACGTTTCAAACCTGAGACCAGGGGTGGTTGCCGCAGAGAGAAATCACACACAAATAAAAATCACAACTGGTGCAGCCAAGATTTGAGTTCACAACCTCTCTGTCTCGAGACCGGCATCTTGCCTCGAGATCAACCGGTTCCCGATTGCATCTAATTTAATATTTATTGATAATCTATTCAACTTTTGCTTCAACAGGGCTGTGTAGATAAATTGAGGGACTTCATCTTTGAACGTGCTATTGCTATTGGAGGCATTGCTATTGCTATTTTGGTCCTAATGGTGAGAGTTTTGTTTCGTTTAGAAGTGCCGGTAGAATAGACCTTTTTTTATATACTTAAGTACGTATTCAAAACGTTATGTTATTTTTGTTAGTTGTTTTTGTGCTTTTTAAATTTAGTTCTTTTTTTGCATTTTAAATTTAATTCTTTTTGTGCATTTTAAATTTAGTTCTTTTTGTGCATTTTAAATTTAATTCTTTTTGTGCATTTAAAATTTAGTTCTTTTTGTGCATTTTAAATTTACACAGCTTTTAATATCTATGAATAATCTCTTCACATCATAAAAAAAATAAGTACAATTTTAGTTGTGTTTTCTTAGTTTACTTCATATTTTTGCACTTCTGTTTCGTTTCCGCATCTAAACAAAAAGAATGTGTTTTCTGTGTGTTGCATTTTACAGCAAGTGTAATGTACAGACAATGTGCTGTAGCAAGGATGACAACGCCAACACATTTCTCTTTAGTGTCTCTATAACAGACGAAGAAATATAGGGAACAAACTTAACTAGAGACCTATGTAGGAGTCATTGAACTTCACCTTAATATCCAGATTGAGAGAGCAAGCAGCAAATGGTTATGGTTAATGGTCAAATGGTTAAAATGCAGCATATAATTGTGGGGTTGGTGGTACAGTGAACGGAGGTTTTAATCACAGCTTGACATTATTTTGCTCCTTCCTTCCTTCCTTCTTTCCTTCCTTCCTTCCTTCCTTCCTTCCTTCTTTCCTTCCTTCCTAATCCAATAACACTGGGACCTTTAGAGTATTGTGATAGACTTCACAGCTTGACGCTCTCTTATATTCCTTCCTTCCTTCCTTCCTTCCTTCCTTCCTTATTTCATTCCTTCCCTTCGTTCCTTTCGTTCTTCCTTCTGTCATTACTTCATCATCCCATAACACCGTGGGTTTGTTGGGACATTACTGATAAACTTCATCAACCTTGACCTCAACTACAGAGGCAACTACAGCGATCTCCAACTAGTCACTGGGAGTCCTGGTCAGTATTGAGGTCCGTTAGGTTATCTTAGCCGGCATGATTCGAATGACAGATAAATTCTCTCATTCATACAAAACTGAAAATGAATGAGTGACTGGCTTATTGAGTTGAGAAGGTAATAGACCTAAAATTGTTATTATTGTTACTGTTGCTGTTAATGTTATAATTATTATTGTTGTTGTTGTTATTGTGGTTGTTATTATTGGTGTTGTTGTTTTTCTTCTTATTATTTTTAATATTATTGAAATTGTTGTTGTTGTTGTTGTTGTTAATATTATTGCTGTTGCTGTTGTTATCGTTATTAGTATTGTTGCTATTGCTGTTATTGTTATTAGTATTATTGCTATTATTGTTGTTATTGTAGTAGTAGTAGTGGTAGTTGTAGTAGTAGTAGTAGTAGTAGTAGTAGTGGTAGTAGTGGTAGTAGTGGTAGTAGCAACAGCAGTAACAGTTTTAGTTGCAATAATAGTAGCAGTTGTAGTAGTTGAAGTACCGGTAATAGTGGCAGTAGTAGTAGCGGTAATAGTAGTAGTAGTAGAAGAAGTAGTAGCGGTAGAGTAGAAGTAGTAGTAGTAGTAGTGGTGGTAGTAGTGGTAGTAGTAGTAGTAGTAGTGGTAGTGGTAGTAGTGGTAGTAGTAGTAGTAGTGTTAGTAGTGGTAGTAGTAGTAGTAGTAGTAGTAGTGGTAGAGTAGAAGTAGTAGCGGTAGAGTAGAAGTAGTAGTAGTAGTAGTAGTAGTAGTAGTGGTAGTATTGGTAGTAGTAGTAGTAGTAGTAGTAGTGGTAGTAGTAGTAGTAGTAGTAGTGGTAGTAGTGGTAGTAGTAGTAGTAGTAGTGTGCTGACTCTTTATACCATCACTTTTAACAGCAGTTTTTGTTTAAGTTAAATCAATGTAATGATTACACGTCAAGCTATTTGTGTTTTAGGGATTGTGATTAATACAAATTTTAATACAGTTGGCAATAACCAAATAAAACTAGGAGAAATACCTCTATTAGATGTACAATCTTACACATATCTGGGCAGTAATATAGATAAAGATGGAGGAACAGAAAATGATACTAAAATAAGGATATCAAAAGCAAGAGGAGCTTTTGTTGCACTGTGAAACATATGGAAATCCAAAGAAATTAGATTAAATACAAAAATAAAAATTTGCAACTCAAATGTTAAGGCGGTCCTATTATATGGCTGTGAAACATGGAGAACAACAAAATTGACAATCACGAAGATACAGACTTTCATTAATGGATGCTTACGCCGAATAAAAGGATGGAAATGGCAGGACAAAATCACTAACATAGAACTATGGAAATGTATCAGTCAAACACCAGTGGATAAAGAGATACAGCGAAGACGATGGCACTGAATAGGACACACACTACGGAAGCCAACTGATAGTATTACACAACAGGCCCTTTTTTGGAATCGGCAGGGGAAAAGACAAAGAGGAAGACAAATGAATTCTTGGAGAAGACAGATAGAAGCAGAGATGAAGATGATGGGGAAGACATGGAATGATCTTAAAAGAATGGCAAAAGACAGAACGACTTGGAAAGTGTTTGTTGAAGATCTATGCTCCACTGGGAGCTAAAAAGGTAGTAGAAGAAGATGAATGTAATGATTACACGTCAAGCTATTTGTGTTTAAGGATTGTGATTTTAATACAAACATTTTACTGTAACCATCAGCCATATCAGCACGTTTTGAGTAACATGGTCAACACAATATCCCGTGCTGATAAACTACTGTTCCATAAGAAGACCTCTGGTCCCTGTTTTCTGTGGCAGGACGAATCCATAGAATTGACTCAGTCCAAAACGAATGCCACAATTGGAAGTCGAAAATCCAACTTTTTCCACCGTCGAGCTTTTTGAGCAATTCGTTCTGTTAACTTCCTTCCAGTCTAGTCTTTCCCAGAAGTGCCCAGTCTATTTTTTGTATTAACAAATTATGAAGTTTAAAAACCGATTAGAGGCCACAGAGATGGGATTTCTCAGAAGAATGTTGAAAGTTCCCTGAACAGCTAAAAAGACCAATTAGAAATTTTAGTTTTCAAATAGGCCAATACTAAAAGGGAGCTCCTAAGAAACATCAGAAAGAAACAATCAACATTTTTCTGGTACATCATGAGAAGAGGAAAGTCGGAATACTTGATTACAACTGGCAAAATACAGAGAAAGAGAAATCGTGGACGACAAAGAGAGACAATACTAGATAGCTTGGTGTCATGGCAACGAAAACAGGCATCAACACAATTGATATGATGCAAGGTGGATTGAAAATTGTGTAAATACATGATCGCCTATGCCAACTGGTATGGCACGTGATGATGATGAAATTATGAAGAGTGCTCTAATAAATACTGTAGCTGGTAGTTAAGCACACTATTCATTTTCCACTTAATTCTATATAAAGTAATCTTGTTTTCACTTTTTTATGTGGGGTCTTTTATATGTATTTCTTCGATTTAGTTGCTACCACATGCGTTTTACATCACAGAAATTTCAGCTTAGGTACTGTTTTAGCTTCTTATGCACGCTCATGTTTTAAGCACCTATTATAGCTGGTACATTTAAAATAATATTTCTGGAAATATCTCATAAAATAACAATCGAACCTGGAATAAAGATTAGATAATTAACGAAAAATTGAGGATGCAGGTAAAGTAAAAGAGGGTACACTGAAACTCGAGAAATAAAAATGTAGACTGCCATAAACATTTTGTTGTTTCTTTTCAGCTTTTTTGCCTTCTCCTGGCTGTTTGCGTGTGCACTAACATCAAGAAGAAAAAGATATGAAAGAAAAAGGATGGTGTTAGTTACTTTGCATTACATACATAATTTTGCATCATTTATTATTATTAGACTACAATTCATTAATATACTTTTATACGGATCAGAAGCTTGGACTACCTATGCAGGGCAGTTCCAAAGATTAAACAGCTTTCATGTACGTTGCCTTCGAAAGATTGTGAACATTCAATGGCAGGACAAAGTAACCAACTGTAATATCTTAAAACGAGGCAAACGCCCATTTATCACGGCAACAGTTACGAGTCGTAGATTAAGGTGGCTGGGTCATGTCAGAAGAATGGCAAATAATCGTATTCCCAAACCAAACTTTTATGGCGAACTTAAGGACGGAAAGTGACCAAAGGGCAGACGAGTGCTGAGATAAAGGATATTTGCAGTGCTTCCTTGAGAGAATTCTCTATAGATGAAAGAAACTGGATAAATCTGGTTGTAGATCGTAGCACATGAAGAACACAAAAAAATGCCACAGCAACTTTGGAGGTAGTGCTGATATAAAATTCAGAAGACAAAAGGCGCAGGAGAAAAGAGACTAGACCAGCCACCACGAATACATCTTTCCGTTCTGGGGATGGATTTATCTGTCCAATATTGGCAGAATCAGTCACGAAAGAAGCTGTTCAGCAAAGCAAAATGCAACATAAGACACTAAAATATTTGTCAAACTACTGACTCAGCAAGATTGCTTCTGTCAAGACACCAAAGGCAATACATATATATATATATATATATATATATATATATATAAATATATATATATATATATATATATATATATATATATATATATATATATATATATAATTCATTGTTTGGGTGATATTAAATGTATACCTACACACACTTCATGCTAACTAATTTGTTTATACGCATGTGCATGTAATATTTTGGTATATTCTAAGCACTCTGAAAAATCCCTGCACATTGTTTTGATAATATAAGCTGTTTAAGAGGCCAAAAATAAAAACTATGCATACATTTCTTTTATTGTTTGTTTAATTTGAGTAGCTTGCTCGACAGCATGTGTTTATGGATAATGTTCTTGTTACTTCAATTTTCGATCGATCCGAATATCATAAATGGTATTTGTCTACTTCTTCTTCTACCTTTTTAGCTCCCAGTGGAGCATGGGTCTTCAACAAACACTTTCCAAGTCATTCTGTTTTTTGCCATTGTTTTAAGATCATTCCATGTCTTCCCCATCATCTTCATGTCTGCTTCTATCTGTCTTCTCCAAGAATTCCTTGGTCTTCCTCTTTGTCTTTTCCCCTGGGGATTCCAAAAAAGGGCCTGTTATGAGAATATATGTTTATTTATCAGAAGGGAACAATCGACGTTTTTCAGGCACATCATCAGAAGAAGAAAGTTGGAACACTTGATTATTCTTCCTCTTCTACCTTTAAGCTCCCTGTGGAGCATAGGTCTTGAACAAACACTTTCAAAGCTTTTTCTTTACATTCTTTTAAGATCATTCCATGTCTTCCCTATTTTCTTCATCTCTGCTTCCGCTTGTCTTCTCCAAGAATATTTTGGTCTTTCTCTTTGTCCCTTCCCATGGGGATTCCAAAAAGGGCCGGTCGTGTAATACTCTCAGTTGCCTTCTCTCATTTAGTGTGTCCTATCCAGCGCCATTGCTTTCGTTGCATTCATTGTCCACAGGTATTTCACTGGTACTTTCTCATAGTTCTATGTTAGTGATTTTGTCCTGCCATTTCCATCCTTTCATTCTGCGCATGCATCCATTAATGAAAGTCTATCTTCGAGATTGTCACTTTTGTTGTTCTCCATGTTTAAAACCATATAATGGATTTAAAATTGGAGTTAAACATGTTTATTTTTTTAACCTAATTTCTTTGGATTTCTATATGTTTCCTAGTGCAATGAAGGCTGCTCTCGCTTTTTCTATCGTTATTTTGGAATAATTCCTGTTCCTCCTTCTTTGTCTATTTAAAGCCAAGATATATGTAAAATTGTACGTGTAGTGGAATATTTCTCCTATTGTTATTTGGTTATTGCGAACTGCATTCATTCTTATGATTTAGGTCATCTTCATTTATTTTCAGTCCTAGCTGTTGTGATCTCTCGTCAAATATGCTCATTTTATCTTGCACTTGTTCATGATTATTTGATAGAGAGGAAAATCATCAGGAAAGTCTAATTCATCAAATTGCTTATTCCGTGACCACTGGATTCAAATTCCATTGTCTTACCCCTGTTCTTATTTCAAATGCTTCTTTAAGCTGCCCATCGTGCACACCACTACATTTCATCCTTTCATACATTGTTTTTATCAGGTTAATAAGCTTTATTGTAAATTGATACAATTTTCCAAGACTACAGAGAAAGAGACGGTTGGCTTACCACGGCAACAGCCGGGGTTCGTACCCTGGCGAGGACACCTGAGTTTTACTAATTCCCTAAAAATTAGTGGGAGCCGCGATAGCTCAGTGGTTAGTGAACTGGACTACTACGGACAAGGGGTAGGGTTCGATCTCAACCGACGGCTCCGGGTTCACCCAGCCTTAAATGGGTACCGGATTTTTTCTGGGAAAGTAAAGCAGCACGGGCGTAATACCGACCACATTACCCCAAAAATCATGTGCTGAAGGTCTGTAAAATATAGGGTCACTAACACCATATTTCCCTATACACCACTTGGCGTGACGGGGGGTACTTTACTTTTTTTTTTTTTACAGAGAAAGAGAGATTGTGGACGATAAGGAAAGAAGATACAAGATATCTTGGTTTCGTTGCTCGGTAAACGGTCAACAACATAATTAATACGATGGACTCAAGACAGAGGGTGCCGCAATAGCTTAGTGGATAGTGGACTGGAGTACAAAGGAAAGAAGCCGGGTTCGATCCTGATCGACGGCTTCCAAGTTCACCCAGCCTTAAATGGGTACCGGATTTTTTTCTGGGAAAGTAAAGCGGCGCGGTCGCAATACCGACTACATTGCCCTAATAATCATGTGCCGAAGGTCTGTAAAAATTATGGTCACTAACACCATATTCCCCATACGCCACTTGGAGTGATGGGGCACTTTACTTTACTTTTACTTAGATATTCTACGGTATGGCACATGATTATGATATACACATGCATGCACGCACCAACACACACACACACACACACACAGACTGTGCACATATGAAAGGATTTGTTCTGCCTAACAAACCTCAACAAAGCGTAATAGCCACTGACTATTTTGACAATCTGTGGTTAAGAAAAATAAGAGATGAAGCAACCCTACGACGACAACAGTTGTGATGTTTTTTTTTTATAAGATGAAAACCGTCGATGACAGGTATCACAAATCTAGTGACGTACTAGGACATTTCAAATGCACTCTTGCGCTGACTAATTTGAATAAAATAAAATAAAAAAGTATGTGAAGCAGTAGAATGGCTGAATTGTGTTGAACACCAGCAACGATTCTCGTCATGGTGTCTGTGGACACTAGTTTGAGAACCACTGAGTTATTAATAAAAGAAACCTGTTTTCTGTGTGTAAAGATTCAAGCGGCAAGCTCTTAGAAAATAACATTTCTTTCTGTCGCGACGATTTTAGAACACCCTCTATTTTAGTTATAAACGAATACGTGTATCTATTATGCACCTTCTTTTGCTTTTAAGATTTCACCGAGTCGTGAAGTGTTTAAAGGCGCTTTAAGTAATTTGTTAAAATTAAATGTTTATATATAGTTTATGGTATAGTATAATCATAGACCTATTTGCAGTTCTTATCCAGCTATGTATTAGTTCCTCTATCCGTATGTCGATCTGTCTGTCCATTTATCTTTTTGTCTGTTCCCCCAACAACCTGTATTTCTATCTATCTATCTATCTATCTATCTATCTATCTATCTATCTATCTATCTATCTATCTATCTATCTATCTATCTATCTATCTATCTATCTATCTATCTATCTATCTATCTATCTATCTATCTATCTATCTATCTATCTATCTATCTATCTATCTATCTATCTATCTATCTATCTATCTATCTATCTATCTATCTATCTATCTATCTATCTATCTATCTATCTATCTATCTATCTATCTATCTATCTGTCTGTCTGTCTGTCTGTCTGTCTGTCTGTCTGTCTACCTATCTATCTATTTATCTATCAGAGACAGACAGAGACAGATAGATAGATGCTGCTGACCAGGCTGCTTAGAAAACATGGCTATTGCGGAAAATGTTTGTCAGAACACCACATACCTAAAAACCACATTCGAGACGTGACAGTATGGTTTGTTTAATAAACTCTTTATGTACGTTATAAATATTCATTCTCTTTAGCGGCGCAGACCCAGGGCGTATTTTACCTAACTTCTCTAAATGTCAAAAATTCTCTGCACGTCTTTACATTGTTCACGTGACTTTCTTACATAAAAGCCTGTATGAATTTTTATTTCATCCATCTATGAGTACGCAAGTGTATTTCAGCTAGGGAGAAAAATGCATTATCGTGACTTTTTTTTTATCCAGCTACATTAATAATATTCAGATTTCAAAATGTCGTCCGGTGCACGTACAGAATATTTGTAAAACAGCGTCATGAATATGTTATAAGATAAAATGTTATCTGAGACTGGCTGTAGAAAACACGTCATTTATAACAAAAAGTAGTTTTTACTAAGGACAAAGAGCCTCGCTGACTGCGCGATATCCAACTGTCCATCTCCACACTACGTAGTATCTTATATATTATCCCTCAGTCCACTTCTCCTTAACTTAATCATCATAGATGGGGTTAAGGTAAAGAAATGCAAATGAATGCATAAAAATGCGAAGCTGCAGTAAAGCCGAATGCGAGGAAAAATTGAAAAAAATAAAACAAATGGTATGTTAGAAGCTTTACGTGATTAGTAGACGACACAGATTCGAACGATGTTTCGGCCCAATAGGCCTTCAGCGGGAACAAACACAAACACACACACACACTCACGGATATGTAAGTAAAACTAATCATACATAGATAACCAGTACCGAAACATCCAAAACAAAAATAATCGAAATATGTTAAAGAAAATAAAAATGGCTTCCCTGTGTGTCCTGTGTTTCTCGGACCGAGGTCAGAGTGAATAGGAAATGGTAACCCGAGTGTGGCTGTAATTATACCAAACTCTGGTCAGGTAAAGGGTTCTAAAAAATCATAGATGTAGTCATAGTTACCTGTGTCTCATCGTTTACTGTAATTGTTCTCGATTTCTGAAGAAGGCCAAAACGTCAGTATTTTGTTGTGTTCCTTTTTTATAAAGCTGTCATCGTAGCTTATAGGAATGTACGATACACCCCACTACTGACTCCTTACTAACAGCTTTATCGCAGCAATGCAATTAATTGCCTGTCCCGTGCTCGCTCCTTGATCTGATTAGGAAGGTCACGGTTTCGAATCTCAGATTGGCAGATATTTTTTTTTTTTGTTTTCTGACAAAATAGGCTTCAGGATTCACCAAACCTCTAAAAATAGGTACCCGAGATTTTTCTGAGAGTAAATACGGCCTGGTGTGATACCGACCACATCACCTAAAGGGATGTCGGTGTTAATGAAAAAATATGGTCACTACCATTACAGACCTACCAATGCGTTGAGGGAACCTTTACTTTTACTAGAAACAAGAGGTCGATTGAGGACTAGTTCGTCCAGCTATAAATGGGTACCGACAGTTTGTAGTGATGATCATATTCCTCTTCTTCCCTTCAGCTCTGTTGGAGTCATGGGATTTCAACGACCACTTTCAAAGCCGTTCTGTTCCTTGCCATTCTTTAAGATCATTCCATGTCTTCCCCATCATTTTCATCTCTGCTCCCACCTGTCTTCTCCGAGAATATGTTGGTCTTCCTCTTTGTATTTTCCCATGAGGCTTGCAAAACAGGGTCTGGCGTGTAATACTCTAAGATGGATTTCGCAGTGTGCGTCCTATCCAGCGCCATCGTCTTCGTTGAATCTCTTTGTCCACTGGTTCTTGACTTGTACTTTTCCATAATTCTAAGTTAGTGATTTTTGTCCTGCCATTTCCATCCTTATAGAGGTGCTCGTGGCCGTACGGCTAAAATCACTGTTTCGCTGGCCGAAAGTCGTTCGAATCACGCGGTAGACATAACGGATTTTTTCTATCGGGGGTGAAATAAAAATTCACACGTCGTGGCGACCGCTTGATCCCTCTGGTTCTATCGTTGAACCCCCCCCCCCCCCCCCCGACATACACCAGCAATTGTACTATGTGTCGCAAAGAAGATAGTTATTTTCATCCTTACTGTAAACAAAAAAAAGTAAAGTGTCCCCGTCACGTCAAGTGGCGTATATGGAATATGGTGTTAGTGACCATAAATTGTACAGACCTTCGGCACATGATTTTTGATGTAATGTAGTCGGTATTACGCCCGTGCCGCTTTACTTTCCCAGAAAAAAAATCCGGTACCCATTAAAGGTTGGGTGAACCGGAAGCGGTCGGTTGGGATCGAACCCTACCTCTTGTCCTTTGTATTCCAGTTCACTAACCACTGAGCTATCGCGACTCCCCAATCCTTACTGTACTGATGATCATATTGCTAGATTATAAGGCACCGGTGGTCAGTAAAATATGGACATAACGGCTTATTTCCGTTTCTCAGTGTCCAATGCATGATGGGGTTCTTTTTTCTTCTCCTTTTTAAAAAGTTAGCATAGTTAAATTGGAACGTTGACAGTATTAAACATCAGAAAAGATGTGTTAAAACTAGACGATGTATCAAATATATAGACAGACAGGAGTCGCTTAATCATTTCATGATTTAGGAGGCTAACTAGCAACCTCTACAAGCAATCGGACTTCTAGACAAGTGGATGATGATGCAGATGGATAGACATCACGAGAGACGTCCGTGTGGCTAAAAAAAGAAAATAATTGAGTCATTGTCACCTGCCACGCCTGTTTTAAGAGGCGACTAAGGATGTTGGAGTCTTCGCCGATCTTACGGCGTTCGTACATCTGAGCTGAAGCCATCTTCAGTGCTTTCACTAGTGTGTGGTGAGCATGCTTCATAGCGGGGAACGTGCTGAGGAGATGATCTGAGCAATATAGAGTTGTCCTTTTTACAGTGAGGGTGCTCTGTCGACTAGACTATCTATCTATTGACCTTTCGAGTCGTGGCCGTCCCATAGGGCATAGAACATGATGCTCTTTCACTTTTAGTAAATTTTATTTCTAGCAGTCTCAATCCTTGCAAAGGTCTTTTATTAAATCTCAGCATTTTTATCTGTCCTGTGCATGCATCTCGATCTCATTGAGGGAGCCGATTCCTGCAGCCTTTGCGTCTCTGATCAATGTACTTCTCAGTGTTTCTATGGGTCGGCCTCTTTTCTCCTGCCTGTTGTTTCTCCCATGACTTTTACCGTGATAATTTACACATTCTGTATCAAGTCTACGTTTCATTAACAAAGGCGTTTTTACGATAGCGGCTTGTTATACCTCTGATCAACGGTTCTTTACCAAGCGGGAGAAAAACAAATCCTTCATCTTGGATCGAAATCGAAAACCCCGACTAGACTAGATAGACTAAAAACTAACCTTAAATATCATAGACATCCGACAGTGGCGACAGTTAACCATTAATCACACGGTACTTAAACAAGATTTCCCAGCAAACCATAATTTAAGTAGACAAGACACAAGATTAGCAGCAGTTGACGTGACGCTAGAGAAAGAAATTATGTTAAACAAAATCTTAGAAGAAGATTACACATTTTTATCCCTTAGCGTTGTCATCACTTTCACAAGCTTCCTCACCCCACGTGACAGCTTTAGCACAGTCCCTTATTGTAATGTCAAAGTGAAGTTTTAGTTCTAGTTTTAGAAATTTTGCAACATCTTATAGTTGAAGAGGCCCTAAGTGACTAACTTTCCCACACAACTAAAACTGGTTTTTTATTAAAGTGGTTCCAATTTGAGACACTTATCAAGTACCATGCCTGCTGGCGTAGATGATCATGTCTCTCTACAACTTTCGATCTCGATAGTTCATTCTCTTAAGCTGTCTGGTGTCATTTCTCTTTGCTTCCCTCTATCTTTTCGTCCCTCAATTTTCCCAGTTGTTACAATGTATTCCAGTGTTCTCTTCTCATCACATGGCCAAAAATGATGATTGTTTTTCCCGAATATTAGATATTAACTATCTTTTTGCGTTGGCCTCTTTCAGAACGTTTTTTGGAGGCGAAGGGGCGCCTCACAGCACCAGAGCTGAAAGTTGACAGCGACCCACAGCTGATGGTTTGCGCCAGGATCGGTGAACCAGAAACATCCAGACCCTGCTGTATCAGAAAAACTGTATCTAGGTCGTATCTAGAAGACATTGTATCAAAAGGATCTGCAATGTCTGGAACGATCTCGTTTGTTCCATAGTAATCGTAGATTAGGAGATTATTTTCTTTCTGACTAGGGTCCAAGCTTCGTCGCCTTGGGCGGTCCCAATCTGCGACCGGCAGCCCGCCCCTGCTGTTCAACTTTCTCAGATGGTGGTACTGGTTCTGGGTGGAGCCGCCGAATCAGCTGCTTGCTTCGCTGATCTCTGGCCGTACGATAAGACAGGCGACACACTTTCGCCCGTGGCCCTGACCTTACTTGACATCTGGATCTTGGTCAAGCCCGAGATCATTTGCTTGGGAAACCCCGACACGCCGTAACGTGTCCCGTGTTAGAGTATAGTAGTTTGTACTTCGTGTTGTGCTGCGACTTTTTTATGACTAGTCTGAACTCTCTACATCTAACGGTTCTTCATCTACACTTATTTAATCACTGCTTACTAAGTTGGCTATGGTTAGCCCCTATGGCGGACCACACATGTGGCCGCTCTCTCTACACCTACGCGAGTGGCATCTCTAATGTCCTCTTGGAAATCCTTTCGTTTCTTTGTGTCTCACCTTTAAATATTTTTCGTCTCCTCCAATCAGATCAATCCACGTGTTTAATTTCTCGACTAATTCATCCCCGCACTTCTCGAGATGTCTGTTTCATATATTTCTTCAATTTCTCGTGGGCTATCACTTCTGGTTTGCCTGTCATCTATTTCGGACACTAGCTCTTTCTCCCTTCCTATCCTTCTTTCTCTTGGTGTCTCTCCCACATTGCTCCACCTCTCCGTGGTGCCTCTAGTAACAGACTAACCTGCCTAGTCTGGCCAAGCGAGTAGGGATCAAAGAATGAAGACAACCCGGTACTCAAAAATGTCATGCTGAAGTCGGATGTGTTGGGCCGAAAGGCGCAAATATCACAGTTATACTGCAAACCACAACACTACGTAGACACACCCACTTAACGTGTTTTTATGGGCGGATGATGAAGAGGTATACTCCCTTAGTCATCGGGCGAACGCAAGCAATGAGCAAGTACGTTTTCATTACTTTTCTTAATTGTCCATGGTATTCTCAACATTCTTCTGTAAAACCACATTTTCTACGGTCTCCAGTGATGTTCTTGTTTGTTGTCCTATTTTCCATGATTCACATCCATTTGTTAAGACTGGCTCTACATAATATTTAAGAACTATTTTTCATGTTTCTTTTGTCAATAATGGATTGCACAGAATCTTCCTCGTTTTTTTTTTAAAATCTGCTTTTGCTTGAATTATTCTGCATCTGATCTCTGTTGTACATTTGTGACACTAAAAGAACATATTTTTTTTTCTTAGTTTAAATAATTGACAATAAAATGGTAGTAGAAATAAAACTATCATCATCATCATCATCGTGTAACTTCTCCGCAACGAAGGTAGGCTACCATGGATCGCCATTCTACTCTGTTTCTTGCTTTGATGGTGCAGGCTGTCATAGATTGACTTGACCATCTTTTGATGTTACTCGTCCATGTTAGTCTTGGTCTGCCTCTGCCTCTTTTAACTTGTATTTTTCCTTCCAATATTACTTTTAGTAGGCTGTTGTGTCTTTTAACATGCCCCAAAAATGTCATTTGTCTTGTCTTAATTGTATTTAGTAGTTCTCTTTTTATTTTCAGTTGTTTTAAAACTGTATCGTTTGTTATCTTTTGCTTCCATCCAATTCTACCTATTCTTCTATAAATCCACATTTCAAAGGCTTCAATTTTCTGTTCTGTTTTCTTGTCTAATGTCCATGTTTCTGCCCCATACAGGAATATTGAGAAGATGTAACATTTTGCCATTCTTAGTTTCAGCCTTGTTGATATTTGTTTTGTTGTAAGTATATTTTTCATGGCATTAAAATTACTTCTTGCTATACCTATTCTTTTGTTTATTTCAATTTTACATTTTCCATCTTTGGTTATAGTATGTCCCAGGTAGTTGTAACTCTGGACTGTCTCCAGATGTATTCCCTCAACTGTGATATTTAATTGTAGGTCTTCAGAAATAAAACTATATACAATCAAATATACAAAGCTTAGTGAAGCACTTCAGACTATTGGCCAAACTGCACTATTTTTAGCCATCAAAGAAATCATAATTAAAAATAAACAGCAACAGCAACTTTCTATACAGTTGTCATCAAGACTTTTGAGCTATGAATGTTAAACTTGGTCGCTAGACTCTAGAACTAGCAACAAAATAAATAACACCCAACTGAAATGCGTCAGCCGAATGAAGGGAGACGGCTTGAAATATAAATTCAATGAAGATATTGCAATGAAATTTGAACAGGGGTGTATTATTTGTGTGAGAAATTAAAAGAAGTGCGCGTGTGTGTGTGGTATTTAATTGTTTGTCATAATGAGAACCGCAGCCTGCATGACTCGCCTCTCGGCTGATCTTTGTCATCTATGTGAGGATGTCAACAAAATACGGTTGTTGTTCGTGACTGTTAGTATACAGCATGTGTAAGTTCACACAGGAGAGCTGAGAAATCTGATAGTATGCTCTGAAGGAAGAAAACCTATTCATTCTAACCTAAGATACCTTGGATAATGTAAAAGAGCAACGAAGACTTATTACACTTAATGAAACAATTAAAAAAAGAATTGGCATATAAATACCATTCTACAGAGGAAATTAGAGTATTGGATAATGTAAAAGAACAACGAAGACATATTACACTTAATGAAACAATTAAAAAAAGAATTGGCATATAAATACCATTCTACAGAGGAAATTAGAGTACTATGACCACGTCAAAAGACCCAAAGAGCTGGAAAGAACAATAATAGGAAGCTAGGTTACTAGACGACGTATCAAGGGCAGACCAAGAAGAATGCGGTTTCAGGTTTCAAGACATCAAAGAAACATTGAACGTGCCAACAGATGAAATAGGACACCTGGCAATACACAGAGATTTTTTTTTTCAGGCGGGATGTGGTAAATGCAACGTTTTGCGATTGATGAAGATGATGATGATGATGATACTCTGAAGGAGCAAGTGTTTAGTACTAAAACCCATTAAAGAGGTACCGACCTCGATAGCGTGCGGGACAGTCTATATTGTGTGTGATATCAGTCACCCTCTTAAGCATTTTGCCTTCACATTTCATTTTAAATTTTCACAGTTGACCTATTTTCAAGTGCCGACTAGACTGTCATCAAATGAAGGTGACTTAAAAAGATTCCTTCACACGGGAATGTCTTTTTGTCGACGGGTCTTTCCATGCCCGAAGTTGATACTGAGGAGTTTGTTGTTGGGTGTTAGCTGCAGTGGCGTAACGAAGAAAATACGGGAAGTAAACGAGCTAGCGATGAAAGTTAACAACAAAATTATATGGTGCTTTTTCTTAACGTTGAGATTGTATTCTTTCTATTCTTATCTCCTGCCTCGTGTTCCCGTCAGGTTTGAGGGGAGATTCAGTTTACGGTCTTATGCTTCTCTTTCGTTATCATCATCCTCATCATCAAGTACCATGCCTGTTGGCGTAGGTGATCATGTCTCTCCAGAACTTTCGATCTCGACAGTTATTTATCATTTCTATTGTTGACCTTCTGCCAAGCCATTCTCTTAAGCTGTCTGGTATTTTTTCTCTTTGCTTCCCTCTCTTTTTTGTCCCTCAATTTTCCCATTTGTTACAATATACTCCAACTGTTCCTTTCTCATTGCATTGCCAAAAAAATATGTTTGTTTCTTCCTAATAGTAGATATTTGCTCTCTTTTTGCTTTGACCTCTTTCAGAACGTTTTCATTACTCTTTTTAGCTGTCCATGGTATTCTCAACATTCTTCTGTAAAACCACATTTCTACAGCCTCCAGTGATTTTCTTGTCTGTTATCCTATTGTCCATGATTCACATTCATATGTTAAGACTAGCTCTACATAGCATTTAAGAACTCTTTTTCTCTCTTTCGTTATATTTCCTATTAATTCTAATATTCTATCAACCCTTTATATTTTTTTAATGATTGGCTCCTGGAGTTGTGTTTCGCATTGTTTATTATACTTTGATATTTCTGTCTTCACGTGATTCGAAAATTTTATTGAAAATATGAACTTTCAGAATTGTGTTTAGAATTACATTCACCCTCATATAACTGACAGCACGAAATATCAACGAAGTTAAGGACACTTTACATGAACTGAAAGAGGTCAGGGAATCAAAACTGACTGTTGTTGTTGTTATGATTAGTGAACCAAAACTAACCAAGATCATTCTTCCCATCTACGTATATAATTAATTAATAATTATAATTAATATATTATAAAATTATGACAAAAAGAGCAGACAAACCCATTAACCAAAAAATGTGTGATTCAATCAATGCATCCTCGGTCGAAACGCGCAGATATCGTGTCTTCATATAAATTACGACCCAAAACACTTTGAACTCATTTTAAACTGGTTTATGCGCTTTTGATTAGTAAGATAGTAATCAAACTAATCTAAACATGCAGAGAAATTATTTAGAGTTGATTGATTTTGCTGTAAGACCTGTTACGAAGAAGCTAAATCCTGTTGTCAAAGACCAGTTTCAGGCACAATGGAAACAAGAACACCCTAGGTATAATGAGAAGGACGGATACCTCCAATTATCAAGGAGAGATCAAGTCATATTTTGCCTACGATCTGGCCATAACAGAATGATAAAATATGTTCACAAAACTCAAATTAGGAACTACCAGTCTAGGTCTCTGTATCTAAGATGATATGATAAAAAAAAAATACACACACAATTCTACAGGATTTCCCCTACTATATAGGCATGAGGAGGACAACGTGGTCCACACCCACCTCCCTGGAAGAGAAACTATACGGGGCAACCGAATCACTTAAATAGACAGCTGCCTTCATAAGAGAGTCCGGAATCCTTGTCTGAATGAGTCATGATCGCAGAAGAAGAAGTAGAAGAAGAAGAAGTAGAAGAAAAGAAGGAGAAGAAGAAGAAAATGCAGAAGAAAAAGAAGAAAAGAAGAAGGATCCACTGTGTGGGTAAGTTTCTGCTGACAATTTTACCCGGGCAGCGGCCAAAGATATGACCTACTCTTTTCTATTGTAACGGTTCTTTAATGTGCGTGTGGGCACACGGGCCCCCCTGTTTATTGCCAGTATTCGAGAGGGCTGGACATCGGAGCTGACTATCCATGAGATCAGGGGTAGGTAACTTCAATAAGAAACCACAGATTAATTTCTCGTAATTTTGACAAAATCACCACCACTTCTGATGGACTTTAAACCTGGATACTCTCTGTCCATAGCCCGACGCCATACCTCTAGACTACCCAGCCACCATGTGCTGTGGGTTTTTTTTTCTCGAAATAGACCATAGAAGCAAAGATCGTTACTTAGTCTATGTTTGAATTTATACAGCATGTGTTGTGTGTATATGTTGTGATTGATCTAAGTCTGCGAATGTTCTAAATATGTTGCACCCAGATCTCTGTCTCAAAAATGTGATATCTAAATCTGTTGTGTACACGTCTCAGTCTAAAACATGTGATATCTAAATCTGTTGTGTACACATCTCAGTCTGAAACATGTGATATCTAAATATGTTGTGTACACTTCTCAGTCTGAAACATATGATATCTAAATCTGTTGTGTACACGTCTCAGTCTGAAACATGTGATATCTAAATCTGTTGTGTACACATCTCAGTCTGAAACATGTGATATCTAGATCTGTTGTGTGCACATCTCAGTCTGAAACATGTGATATCTAAATCTGTTGTGTGCACGTCTCAGTCTGAAACAAGGGATATCTAAATCTGTTGTGTGCACGTCTCAGTCTGAAACAAGTGATATCTAAATCTGTTGCATCTAGATCTCATATTAAAAATAAAAACAACAGCTTTACCTTTACTAGGATGAACGTAGACAGCGACACGTCTACGAAAAGAAAAGAAAAAAAAACTGAGTAGAGATCTTTCAATTAATTCCAAGTGAGACCGTTATGCCAGTTACGATTACTTTTTAAATAAAAACAGGACTAGTTTGTTACCCCACCGCTTTTTTTTTTTTTTAATCGCCTCGATCTATGTTACCGGCTTGACACGGTCGACGTTTCATTGCTTGTTCCTGTTGAGCTTCTTTCTATTTCGTCCTGTCTACATTTCTCCTGGTCTATAATGGTTTCTTTTCCCTCGTGTTCAGCTGTCTTTCTCTCTCTCTCTTCCAGCGAGCTAAATTATATTGACTTCTCATTTTCCAGACTCACCCCGGGTTCACAAAATATTAACCAACGCCACTGGCGAGCAATCTAAAAATGACTCTGAATTATAAGTGAATAGCGTTGTGTGTAGTTTCGTAACGATCACGTGATAGCAGACTGAGTGTATTACATTCTTGGCTTGGGACCTGCCTTATCTAGTGTTTTATATTTCTAACCAGTTTTAATAAGGTATGGACTTTAATTTCTACTACCCTTGTGTTTGTTGTTGTTGTTGTTGTTTTTACATTGAAATTAACGTGATTTGATTACTTGAAATGCGAGATACTAATAATTATTGTCTCTTCCTAGTCGCTCATTTCCTATTTAATTTAAAAGTTGAAAGTATTAATAATTAATAATTGAATCAGTTAAAAACGATTACTTGAACCTTGCTTGAAAACGAATTATAATCATTCATGGCTAATCAAACTTAATCGGGTATTTTATGCTATATTGTGTTGGCAATCGTTACATTTTGTGGCAGCCTAGTATTTTAAAAGACTATATTTTTTTCTTCTTCTTCTCTACACACTAGAAATGTCATTTCTGTACACACCACGCCTTAGACGTTTTAAAAGAGTGTTCTTCGTGTGTTGTTAGACTGGCTTTTGTGATATTGAGTTACCACAACTTTCCGTCACAGTTGTTAAATATTATCTCCCACTGTTGTCCATTTCTCGTTTATACCATGAATTGTACGCTTTTACCCAAGAGAAAAATAAAATTAACTCAAATGCATGAACTAGATAGCTTGGTGTCATGCCATGGTAAACAGTCAACAACAGAATTGATACGATGCTCGGTAGATAGAAGATTATGGAAGAACATGATTGCCTGCCCCAACCGGTATGGCACATGATGATGATGAAAATGTTTGATGATGTTATTAATGTTATTTCTTTATTATGTTTTTGTTTTATGCCTGTTGTTTACCTGGGACCTTTAAAGGCAACAAAGACAGGCCCATAGGCAGCTGCACCACAAACCAACCAATTTAAATTCCCTTTTCAGCTAGGTCGTATTTTATTAATTTCACTCTTTTTACATTTGGTGTAATACATGTTTAAAATGTCTATACACTTTGATTATTATGTCTAAGAAAAAAGAAACATTATTTTCCAAGAAAGAAGAATCGGTATTTAAGAGCGGTTTTCATTGTTTATCAAAACTGTTATTTGTATTATCAAGTTGTATTTTAATGTCCAATAAGTTGGAGGAGTTAAAATTGACTTTCTTTCAATGGAAGCGTTGTCGTCCATATTGTGACAACCAGTCTCAACATATTCGTTCTATTTTTGTTTAATCAATTTGTGTGTTTGCTTGAAGTTCAGTGTTATTGTTGTTGTTTATGGATCCAGCGACACGTGAGCTGACGCCCTACGCTCCATTGAAGTTAAATCAATACTTATTTGCATATCGTTAAATCAATTCTTATTTGCTTCTTGTAGAATCATTTCTAATCGACTTCCCACCTCCGATCTTGCAAAAAATGGGAATTATTACCACACCCACGTTGGTCACTGTTATTGTTGGAGTCGATGGTTCTCAACCTATGTAGTCCAGCCGGTACTTCAGTCGTATACAGAAAACCATAGCGTGTGAACTCTCCAACTCAAACAAGAAGCAGAGAGATTCATAGAAAAAGAGAATGCACGGCGAAAAAAATAACAATTCGAGGGGCGCTGAAAAAGTTTAGTCAACTATGACTTACGGAGGCTACTTCCTTTCTTTACTTATTTCTAATTGTCTGTATATTCTATATAAATTACTCCTTTCTTTACTTATTTCTAATTGTCTGTATATTATATATAAATTACTCCTTTCTTTACTTATTTCTAATTGTCTGTATATTTTATATAAATTACTCCTTTCTTTACTTATTTCTAATTGTCTGTATATTTTATATAAACTACTCCTTTCTTTACTTATTTCTAATTGTCTGTATATTATATATAAATTACTCCTTTCTTTACTTATTTCTAATTGTCTGTATATTATATATAAATTACTCCTTTCTTTACTTCTTTCTAATTGTCTGTATATTATATATAAATTACCCCTTTCTTTACTTCTTTCTAATTTTCTGTATATTCTATATAAATTACTCCTTTCTTTACTTCTTTCTAATTTTCTGTATATTCTATATAAATTGCTTCTTTCTTTACTTCTTTCTAATTGTCTATATATTCTATATAAATTGCTTCTTTCTTTACTTCTTTCTAATTTTCAGTATATTTTATATAAATTACTACTTTCTTTACTCCTTTCTTATTTTCTGTATATTCTATATAAATTACTACTTTCTTATTTTCTGTATACTCTATACAAATTACTCCCTTTGTTACTCAGAAACATTTTATTCACCAAATTTTAGAACATGATTTGTTTCAATATTAAGTCTTTTAACATTGCATTTTCTATGGAAATGAGACTCAAGTCACTCAAACGTTCTTTACTCTGAGTGCACCTACAGTAACTATATATCCGTTCCAAAGAAACAAGTAATTGCTCTGTTGAGCTTCCATTAGACCTTCAAGGAATAGTCAAAATAATTTCGCTTAATTTGGACGCTTCTTAATAAGTTCAAGAATAGACAACCCATTAAATTCAGGACTTGCATAAAATTAGAGCTAGTTCGCTTTTCAGACGAATATAACAAAATGTTATTCCATAAGCCAAACTTATTTTACGTTAGATCTCATCATTTAAGGGTTCATCATTTGAGAACGGTAAGGCTAGTAGGAAAGTGTGTTTAATTGTGTTCAAATCACTAGTGATCCAAAGAATTAACTGATGTCATGTACGGGAAACATGTGGAACATTTTCCATTTTCTTGCTTTTATGCGTTGTAAAATAAAATTCGGTAACTTTAGGTACGATCGCCCAATAGTCATTGTTTGTAATCTCTTTTGTAAAGTTTTGGATGAAAATTTATTTGACGGAAGATCTTCCGAATTACAACTGGGAAAAAAAATGTAGTAAAGTACCCATGTCACGGCAAGTGGCGTATAGGGAATATGGTGTTAGTGACCATAACTTTTACAGACCTTCGGCACATGATTTTTGGGGTAATGTGGTCGGTATTACGCCTGTGCCGCTTTACTTTTCCAGAAAAAAAATCCGGTACTCATTAAAGGCTGGGTGAACCGGAAGCCGTCGGTTGGAATCGAACCCTACCTCTTGTCCTTTGCGTAGTCCAGTTCACTAACCACTGAGCTATCGCGGCTCCCTTCGCCGCTGATATGCATGTATCTAATTCCATCGTTTTGTACACAAATTGTAAATGCTAGTTTTCATCAACATTTCTTTCACGAATTATGTTCATAAGCTGCAATGTAGCAACGATGTCAAACAATTGTAGAATTTTGTTTATTCTTCTCGTGGAGCCTCCTGCTCCAGTTTTCGTGCTCTTTGTTCCAACATTATTTAATTTAGTCTGAAACAAAATGTTAAGTTGTATTTTTATTGTAACCATTACTGTTCTCCAGATATTGGTTCTGACCATAATATCTGCCTGCAGCTTTAGAAAATTTAATTATCATTATTTTCTTGAAAGGTATATCAATCAAAATTGTTGAGAACCACTGCCCCTATAATTTAAAAGATGGTTATCGATTTGTTCGACAGCGTGAATAGTTGGTCTTCAGACACAGTGGTATTCATCCTGGAGTGTGCGGACCCTGAAGTGTAAGAGAGACCAAGAAGTACCCGGAAAACTAAATTTATCATCATCATCAAGTACTATGCCTGCTGGTGTAGGTGATCATGTCTCTCCACAACTTTCGATATCGACAGTTATTTATCATTTCTGTCGTTGACCTGCTACCAAGCCATTCTCTTAAGCTGGCTGGTATTTTCTCTCTTTGCTTCCCTCTATCTCTTCGTCCCTCAATTTTTCCAGTTGTTACAATATATTCCAATTGTTCTCTTCTCATTACATGGCCAAAAAAATTATGATTGTTTCTTCCTAATATTGGAAATTAGCTCTATTTTTGCTTTGGCCTCTTTCAGAACGTTCTCATTACTCTTCTTAGTTGTCCATGGTATTCTCGACATTCTTCTGTAAAACCACATTTCTACAGACCCCAGTGATTTTCTTATCTGTTGTCCTATTTCCCATGATCACCATCATCAAGTGCCGTCTCCGCGACGAAGGTTGCTACCATGTATCGCCATTCCACTCTGTTTCTAAAATTACATTATTCACAATTAAGGTTGACTAACTATAATTAATCGTTTCTTTCTTTCATTGAAGTTAACATTATGAAATTAATTGTAATACAATCTTCGCTGTTTAATCCAGCTCCTATTTAGATGATCGCCTATTTAGATGATCGCCTATTTAGATGATCGCCTATTTAGATGATAGCCTATTTAGATGATAGCCTATTTAGATGATCGCCTATTTAGATGATCGCCTATTTAGATGATCAACTTCCAGCTTGTTGGCTGACTTGTAGTGTATGAAATTATGATCGTTCTCCCAAACCCAATTTTTCCAATCACTCAAGAGTTATTCTTTGCATGGTTTTAACGTTATTTTGTTTGTTGGATTTTGATTGCTTGTTGTATGCCTTTGATTTGTGTTAATTTATTTACAAAATTATTTTATCGGAACAAATTTGTTGTACTAGAAGTCTCTGAATGGGTGCATATGCCTTGGTCAGGAGATAACGGGAAATATAAGATTTTGATTGTCCCAGTCACTCTCTTCATAAGGCTACTTATTTGTTATTGATGGTGATGAAGTGGTTTCGAGATGTTAAATAGGCTTTGAGCTGGACACAGCATTGGGAGATTTAGAGAGGTACAGACGGACTGTAATGAGTGCAACGTTCTGCAAAGAACACGCAACTCGAAGGTGATGAAGATGCTATTATCATTGATGATAATTGTGGTTATTGAGTTATTTGCGGGTCATCATCATTGCACTCCGAACATGTCCATAGGTGCTCAGATCCCCTCCTCAGCAATTCCCTCAGTGTCCAGCGACTGACGACTCCAGTTCTATGTTGGTTGATAAGTCTTCTTACACGGCCACCAAGTTTCTCATTTCTGGCTGTGCCCATCTTAACTCCCATTTCCATCATCCGAAGAAGTGACGTGGATCTGTGTTTGTCGAAGTCCTGTGCTCTTCCCACATCTCGGAGGGCATTGATGATGTCCGTCCGATCCATTGGTTGCCCGTCCTCAACGACAGCGCAGATAGCCAACCTGTCCGCTCTTTCATTTCCCGTACTCCCGCATGTCCAGGGACATAGACAAAGGTGACCTTACGTATTTTGGATTTCTGCAACGACTCTACCCATTGCATGCGTACAGAGCCCGCCTCCACTTTTTTTATCATGCTCATCGAATCACTTAGTATACATGCATGGGTGTAGTCTTGTGACTCTAACCATTTGAATGCCTTGGTCACTGCCATCACCTCCATTGTCATGCTACTCGTGGTCATGACGTATGCATCACTGTCTTCTTTGACTATTCTGCCTGCCGAGCGTGCTGTAAATGCCCATGCACTTCTTTGGTGTCGTCATACAGATCCGTCTGTATAGATGACTGCATCTTTCTCATCGGTGTTATCACTGATGAGACCGTTAACCTCAGCATTAACCACGACCGGGTTCTGTTCCCTACTTTTCCTGTCGAGTGTGACAATACACGAGAAAGTCCCCTTGAATGACGTAGGCACCGGTTTCCACTCCTCACCAACGCTGATATTGGTAAGCCCACAGACCTGTTTGATGACATCTTCTGCTTGGCCCACCCTTGATTTGCCTCTTTTTAGCCTGGCACCTTTCCCTGTGTTGAGTACGTGGTGCAATGGGTGCTCTTTATCTGTACTAATCTTCAGGTATGCTCGTGCTCTCCAGATCTTGATTCTGTCAACCATGGTTGGAAAGTCAAGAAGATACCTCATTGCTACACAGGTGGACCTGTAGATGTTCCTTGTACATCCAAAGATAATGCGCTATACTTCATTTTGTATTTTCTCCAGCCTGTCAATTTGAGTCGTACTGACAGTAAGAATTGCCAGGGCATACTCGATTGGTGCGAGGACTAATCACTGGAACAGAAGAGTAAGTAGCCTCTGCTCGATGTTGGCAGCTGCCATGACCTTCAAGGCGGCTAATCCTTTGCGGGATTTTGTTATCACATGGTCGACGTGGTCCCGAAAATACAGGCTGCGATCAAACTTAACTCCGAGGTATGTCATCACCTTGTCCCTGGTCACCTCATCAGGTCCCATTCGTACTACCGATGTGGTCGTATTAACGATATGATTGTTACGGGAGAACCATGAAACTGATGCTTTATTAGGATTAACCAAGGCACCTGAAACCCCACATCAGGAAGAAATATGATCGAGTTCGTCTTGCATTGTGGAGGCGATTCCCCGTCTGTCTCTTCCCTGTCGATATACCAGAATATCATCAGCAAAAGTCATAGTTCTTCCCTTCCCATCCAGCTGTTGTTCCGTGATCGTTATTGTGTACACGTTAAATAGAACTGGTGACATTGGTGAGCCTTGTGGCAGCCCTGGACAAATGAATGTTGGCTCGGAAGACCAACTTCCACATCTGAGTATCACCTTCCTCTCAAACAGTGCCGCGGCGATCCATCTATTGAGGAAGGGGTGCACCGCCAGTTTAATGAGCATATGCATGAGATATTCAAATGGTACCCTGTTGTATGTATCCTCCAGATCTATAGCAGCAGCACATGTCTCCTCTCGTCTGTGGAAGCCTTCGAATACGTCATAGGCAAAGACTGCCGCATTGAGCCATGTCTCTTTGTTATATCTATAACCTCCAAGTGTGGGTGGGAATGCGCGTTTCTGTTCAAGGTGACAGGTGAGGACACGGGCAACTATTTTCTCCAGCAGCTTGCCCGCAGTGTTCTGCATTGTGATGATTCTGTAGCCACTGATCTGAGAATGGTCTAGCTAATGACGTCCTGGTCTGTTTTCTCATAGTGGAATGTGTGGAGCTTTCTTTTCTGGCTTCTATTTCTGCTTTTCTCAATTAGGAGGACACATGGATAGTGATCACTTCCGTAGAACCCCAATGCACTCCACCTGCAAACCGGTGCGAAGGTGGAAGACACCAGTGCAAGGTCTATGATACTATCAAAGTCCCTTGTTCGAGTGGCCATTCTTGTTGCCCTTCCATCATTCAAGCACACTAAATCGACTGACACTAGTGCGTTCTCTAGGTCTTCTCCCTGTTTGTTGGTTATGACGTTACCCCACTGGTTTCCTCTAGCATTAAAGACTCCGCAGAAAATGACGTTCTCGTTATCGAACTCGAAGAGATTCTGCCATTGTGTGTTCACCTTTCCATTACAGCCATACACATTAACAATCACGAAATGAACTGTGGTCTGCACCCTAACTGCATGTACCTACAATTCTGCATTGTCCCACGCAGACATATCAACATCAGCTGCCACCATATTGTTGCGCACAAGGATGGCCTGCCCAAGGTGTCGCCTATTGTAGAAACACTGAAATCCAGGAGTACTTACTGTCCTGTCACCAAGTAGAGTATCTTGCAAAACCATTATATCGGCGCCGCACAGTAGCTTTTCAAGAATGGGCCGTCGTTGATTTATGGACCCACAATTCCAATATGTAACGCGCACATACTTTATGCCTAGCCTCTCACACTTTAATTGTGGTGTGATGAAGTTATTATCATTGATGATAATTGTGGTGATAATGATGCTATTATCATTGATGATAATTGTGGTGATGATGATGTTATTATCATTGATGATAATTGTGGTGATGATGATGTTATTATCATTGATGATAATTGTGGTGATGATGATGCTATTATCATTGATGATAATTGTGGTGATGATGATGTTATTATCATTGATGATAATTGTGGTGATGATGATGCTATTATCATTGATGATAATTATGGTATGATGATGTTATTATCATTGATGATAATTGTGGTATGATGATGCTATTATCATTGATGATAATTGTGGTGATGATGATGTTATTATCATTGATGATAATTGTGGTAATGATGATGTTATTATCATTGATGATAATTATGGTGATGATGATGCTATTATCATTGATGATAATTGTGGTATGATGATGCTATTATCATTGATGATAATTGTGGTATGATGATGTTATTATCATTGATGATAATTATGGTATGATGATGCTATTATCATTGATGATAATTGTGGTATGATGATGTTATTATCATTGATGATAATTGTGGTGATGATGATGCTATTATCATTGATGATAATTGTGGTATGATGATGCTATTATCATTGATGATAATTGTGGTGATGATGATGCTATTATCATTGATGATAATTGTGGTGATGATGATGCTATTATCATTGATGATAATTATGGTATGATGATGCTATTATCATTGATGATAATTATGGTATGTTGATGCTATTATCATTGATGATAATTATGGTATGATGATGCTATTATCATTGATGATAATTATGGTATGATGATGCTATTATCATTGATGATAATTATGGTATGATGATGTTATTATCATTGATGATAATTTTGGTAATGCGGTGATGAAATTGTTGTTCGTCCTTCGATGTCGACGATGACTACTCTACCATCATTCTCTGTTACAGTGGGTTAAGTGGTGGCTGATGAGACTAATACAAGTCTAAAGTTGTCTACCGCCATTACAAAAAGAATATGATGGTCGTTGATCTCTTATATTGGAGTTTAACTTTAGAACGATCAATTCTGAGCAACGTCATTTTTTTTTTAACTTTTAAACGTGAAGTACTATTCTAGACATAGTAATTAGTATCTATACTCTTACAAGTACCAGGATGAATACAGCAGGCCTTTAATCACGACTTTAGTGTGTCCTTCGACCTATGGAAGCGAATCATAGACAGTAGATAATCAAATGAAAAGACGATTAGAGGCCACAGAGATAGGATTTCTCAGAAGAATGTTGAAAGTTCCCTGGACAGCTAAAAAAGACCAAAGAGGAAGTTCTCAAAGAGGCCAAAACAAAAAGGCAGCTCCTAAAAAAACATCAGAAAGAAACAATCAACATTTTTCGGGCACATCATGAGAAGAGGAAAGTTGGAATACTTTGTTACAACTGGCAAAATAAAAGGAAAGAGAGATCGCGGACGACAAAGAAAGAAAATACTGGATAACTTGGTGTCATGGCAAGCAGTCAACAACAGAACTGTTACGATGCACTGTAGATAGAAGATTGTGGAAGGACATGATCGCCTACGCCAACCGGTAAGGTACATGATGATGATGAGTATGTCCTTCAACCGTTTCTTCTCCTTAACTTTTAAGCGTGATGCACTATTCTATAAAAAAAAATGTTGTTACTATCCATACGCCTAGCAAGGCGTGGAGGAAACCTTTACTTTGCTTCACTTTTCTAGACTGAATATTTAGCATCAACACACATGCAAGTAACAAGATTAAATACAGCAAAACTTCAGTCACAACTTTGGTGTGCCCTTCAACCTTTTCTTCAGCGCAACTTTTTATCTTCTGCTCTTGAAGAGCGCTTTAAAATAGTTTCTTTACCAGATATTTATTTCTTGATTTAAATGAATTCCTGGAGTTTTGCACTAGTTATATTTGAATATGTTGTTATCGGTCGGCTATATATACGTGGGTAGGCAAGAAAAAATGTTGAAAACCGCCGCACTTAAACGTGCTCAATCGACAGGCTGTTATTGAGATTTATGCGATGAGTAATAAGTTTGTGTTTTGTGGAATAACCACAGGGTAGAAAGATTGAATACATAAAGCATTGAGCGAGCTGGCTGTTCAATAGGTAAGTGTGTTGAAACAGACTGAAAGATACTAGCCTTTTATATTAATTAGATTATTGTGTCCTTCAAGTTTAGAAATGTGACTGTCATTCATTGGGTGCCGCCTCCACGTCGAAAGTTGGCTTCCAATGAGCGCTATTTTATTCTGTCTCTGGTATTGGTGGTGCACGTTGTCATAGTTTACCTGTCCACTTGTTGATGTTATCAGTCCACTTTAGTTTCGGTCAGCCTCTACCTCGACCACCTTGTACTCTTCCTTTCCAAGCTGACTTTTAGAAGGGTTTTGTGTTTCTTCCCATGTTCAAAAAATGTATGTTGTCTTTTTCGAATTTGGCTGTTCACGTAAGTAAAACAACAGCAAATATAATGTTGAGCAGTTTGATTACTAGAGGAATAAACTATCAAAAAATAACGGGAAAATATGTCTCCTCCAATATGTTAGTGGATCTTCGCAATAAAAATAAATTATTAAGCAAAATTATATTGCAAAAAAAGAAGGGAAGATCCCGTTTTAAACATAGTGATGAACAATTTAGTAGAAATAATCATAATTTTTCTTCTTCTTCTGCTTTCTTCTGCTTTCCTCATTTGTCTTTCAGGATGGAGATATAGTTTGCTGTCTTTTGTTCTTCTGTTGCTTCATGATCGTAATGAAATATATAATCAATACATGTTGCACTGATTGAGGATTATTGTATTCATCGGTGTGTTTTACTGACATTAATTTCGTTACTTTCTTTCATGTTGCGATGTTTAGTCTGCTACTTTCTTCATTTGACCTTATCTCGTCATTTGTCTTTATTTCCAGAAATTTTGACGGATGCGACATCGCATTATGATTCTTTCATTCATTGATTGCCGTCTCCACATCGAAGGTTGGCTACCACAAAGCGCCATTCCGTTCTAAGGTGCAGGTTGTCTAAGGCTGACTTTTTTCATTTTCTTGTTACTCGTCCATGTTAGACTTAATCTACCTCTGCCTCTTTTACCTTGTATTTTCTCTTGCAAGATTACTTTTAGTAGGTTGCTATGTCTTTTAGCATGTCCCAAAAATCTCCTATGTCTTTCTTGAGCTGTGTTTAATAATTCTCTTTTTATTTTTAGTTATTTTATTTTCTTTCCATCCAATTCTTCTCATTATTCTATAAATCCACATTTCAAAGGTTTCAAATTTGTGTTCTGTTTTCTTGTCTAATGCCCAGGTTTCTTCACCACACATAAACATTGAAAAGATATAACATTTTGCTATTCTTAGTTTTAGCCCTGTGTTATTTGTTTGTTGTTAGTATATTGATTCTAATCATATTAATATAGAATGTGCCTCACGATAGATGGCTGCCTCTATAGCTTTCTTTGATTTTTTTTTTTTAAGTTAACTTGAGCTTCATAAAACTTCATTATATCATTTACACATCTGCTATTGCATCGTAGGAGGTATCGTTAATATATAATATAACCTGTTTGTGAATATATTCCAGGCCACGGTTTAATTCGATCTGTTCTCTGATTTTTACATTGGGTATTCGATCTGTCATACCGGAGCTGCATCACATAAAACTATAAAATCATGATACACCAAGCTCCTGAATCTTTTGTTACATTTTTTAAGAGCAGGCCCAAATGAACACATCAGATTTGTTGATTGATTGTCTATCTTCTTTTCCAAAATTACTTCCTAGAAGTTGAAATTTTCATTTACTTCTAAAGCCTTACGATAAAAAAAGACTCCTGTTCATGATTCTGTCTAATAACCCAACTCAGAATGCCAGAATCAGTGTCTTTATAATGACAGAATAGGGATAACAGTTTTTTTTTTTAATCTTTATGCGAATTTTGGATGAAAAGTTGCATGTCAAGTGAACTTTGGCTAAAAGATTGCATATCGAGTGAACTTTGGATAAAAGGTTGCATATTAAGTGAACTTTGGCTTTGGATCAAAAGTTTCATATCAAGTGAGCTTTCCTAAAAGATTGCATATCAAGTGAACTTTGGCTAAAAGATTGCATGTCAAGTGAACTTTGGCTAAAATATTGCATATCAAGAGAACTTTGGCTAAAAGATTGCATATCAAGTGAGCTTTGGCTAAAAGTTTGCATATTAAGTGAACTTTGGATAAAAGGTTGCATAACAAGTGAACTTTGGATAAAAGATTGCATAACAAGTGAACTTTGGATAAAAGGTTACATAACAAGTGAACTTTGGATCAAAAGTTGCATAACAAGTGAACTTTGGATCAAAAGTTGCATAACATGTGAGCTTTGGATAAAAGGTTGCATAACAAGTGAACTTTGGATCAAAAGTTGCATAACAAGTGAACTTTGGATAAAATGTTGCATATCAAGTGAACTTTGGATCAAAAGTTGCATATCAAGTGAACTTTGGATCAAAAGTTGCATATCAAGTGAACTTTGGATCAAAAGTTGCATATCAAGTGAACTTTGGATAAAAGGTTGCATATCAAGAGAACTTTGGATCAAAAGTTGCATAACAAGTGAACTTTGGATAAAAGGTTGCATATCAAGTGAACTTTGGATCAAAAGTTTCATATCAAGTGAACTTTGGATCAAAAGTTGCATAACAAGTGAACTTTGGATCAAAAGTTGCATATCAAGTGAACTTTGGATAAAAGGTCGCATGCATATCAAGTGGATTTGGATCAAAAGTTGCATATCAATTGAACTTTGGATAAAAGGTTGCATATCAAGTGGATTTGGAGAAAAGGTTGCATATCAAGTGAAATTTGGATCAAAAGTTGCATATCAAGGGAACTTTGGATAAAAGGTTGCATATCAAGTGAACTTTGGATAAAAGGTTGCATATCAAGTGGATTTGGATAAAAGGTTGCATATCAAGTGAACTTTGGATCAAAAGTTGCATATCAAGTGAACTTTGGATAAAAGGTTGCATATCAAGTGGATTTGGATAAAAGGTTGCATATCAAGTGAACTTTGGATCAAAAGTTGCATATCAAGTGAACTTTGAATAAAAGGTTGCATATCAAGTGAACTTTGGATAAAAGGTTGCATATCAAGTGAACATTCAATAAAAGGTTTCATATCAAGTGAACTTTGGATAAAAGGTTGCATATCAAGTGAACATTCAATAAAAGGTTTCATATCAAGTGAACTTTGGATAAAAGGTTGCATATCAAGTGAACTTTGGATAAAAGGTTGCATATCAAGTGAACATTCAATAAAAGGTTTCATATCAAGTGAACTTTGGATAAAAAGTAGCATGTCAAGTACATTCGCCATGCAGATGAGGCTTACGGGGTTCACCCCTGCCAACTCCTTTCACGTAAGGAGAAAACAAAATGATTTTACTCTACTACGAGCTGACGCCCATTTTTTTTTTAGCATTTTCTTGCAAGTCCACATTGTAAGCTTGAAACCATCTTTTTTGTTTTTTTACGTTGATGACCGATGTGTCACTTTCACATCTTTAGATATGTTCATCGAGTCATTAAAGAATCATTCAGCGAGACAGTGAATCAATGTACATAATGATGATGTTCACTTTAAGTTACAGCTTTGGTTTTTTTTTCAAATTTAGTAGAGAGGAATATATTATCATCATTATCATCATGTGCCCTACCGAGTGGCGAAGGCGGTCATGTCCTTCCACAAGTGTCTGTGCTCGGTGTATCATATAAATGTTGTTGTTTGCTGTATCACAGCACCAAGCTATCTGGTAACTTCTTTCTTTGTCGTTTGCGATTCCATTTTCCAATCACTTTTGCAAGTGGTACCCAAGTATTCCATCATTCCTTTTTTCATGATGTGTCCGAAAAATGTTGATTTTCTCTTTCCGGTGTTTTTTTTACGATGTTTTTCTTTTTCTGATGGCTTCGTTGGAAATTTTTTCGTTGATCATTTCTGGGAAATTCCATATTTCAGGTCTATAATCGTCTTTTCATTTGCTTATATTCTGTCCATGATTCTCTTCCGTAGGTCAGTATTGTCTCTTGGTTACACCGATGAACTCTCATATAATATATATGGAGCCATATATTCACATACAAAATTGAGGATCAACGACTTCTAATATTTTCTCCCTTCTTATCTGTTCTCTATTTGTAAGCATTCTTGCATATAATTTAATGATGCGTCTTGACTCTCCGCTGTCGGGTTTTCAAACATTCGTTTAAGGAGTGTTTTGGGGCAAAGCTTACCCCCCTGAATAACCTGGTACTTGAAATTATACGATATGTTTGGCATGAAGGATCAGGCTAGACCAGTTTTTTAACAAACAGAGCTCCCAGCAACCGTAGGATTTCGGGAGGGGTCGCTAGAATTCCGCGAGAAGTCGTTAATCATATAGTTTATCTTGCGGTAAGTTTAATTTAGTTTAGTTCAGTTTAGTTTAGTCGATAGATCACCTTCATTGCACAAGGTACAACTTCATAATACTCAGATCCCCTCTTCGGCACAGTCCCCAATATGAAGCACGCCCACACACTCATAATCATCATTGAGTGCCGTCTCCGCATCGAAGGTTGGCTACCATGGAACGCCATTCCGCTCGGTCTCTTGCTGTGATGGTGCAGCTTATCATAGGCTGACTTTTCCATCTTTTGTTGTTACTCGCCCATGTTAGTCTTGGTCTGCCTCTGCCTCTGTTACCTTGTATTTCCCCTTCCAAGATTACTTTTAGCAGGCTGCTATGTCTTTAAACATGCCACAACAATGTCATTTGTCTTGTTTGAATTGTGTTTAGTAGTTCTATTTTTTTCATTTTTACTTGTTCATCTGTTCCCCCTTCTTCCCATCAAATTCTGCCTATTCTTCTATTCCACATACGAGTACCACCAAAGACCTGACTCCACCCTCATTAACCTTCCACATACTAGTACCACCAAAGACCTGACTCCACCCTCATTAACCTTCCACATACTAGTACCACCAAAGACCTGACTCCACCCTCATTAACCTTCCACATACTAGTACCACCAAAGACCTGACTCCACCCTCATTAACCTTCCACATACTAGTACCACCAAAGACCTGACTCCACCCTCATTAACCGCCTCTTACTACATGCGCGACAGGTGACAGTGGTTCTGTTTTCTTCCCCGACCATAGTCAGCCACCACCTCCCCAGCTCCCTCGATAGCCACTTGGGCGTGCAGTACGTTTCATCATCATTGAGTGCCGTCTCCGCATCGAAAGTTGGCTACCATGGAGCGCCATTCCATTCTGTCTCTTGCTTTGATGGTGCAGATTGTCATAGGCTGGCTTTTCCATCTTTTGATGTTACTCGTCCATGTTAGTCTTGGTCTGCCTCTTTTACCTTATATTTTCTCTTCCAATATTACTTTTAGTAGGCGGTTGTGTCTTTTAACATGCCCCAAAAATCTCATTTGTCTTGTTTGAATTGTGTTTAGTAGTTCTTTTTTCATTTTTTTTTTATTTGTTTTAAAACTTCATCGTTTGTTTTCTTTTCTTTCCATCCAATTCTACCTGTTTTTCTATAAATCCACATTTCAAAGGCTTCAATTTTCTGCTCTGTTTTTATGCCTAATGTCCATGTTTCTGCACCAGACAGGAATATGCGCTGTACGTTTAGTTGCTTACAATATGTTTGTGCATGCCTTGAAGTGCGCAAAATATCGATCGGTGTAGTCGCGGATTACGCGAAGAGATGTCACTTTCATTCTTTCTTAGTTACGAACTACATAGCGCCTGTGACTCCTCCCTGTCTGCTTGGCTTTACACTGCATGTTATTTCTGTATTTGGTTTCATATTCGTAGTTTTTTTTTTTCCTTTTCATTTTTTTCTTCTTCTGAGCATTCACGAATTAAGTAGGCGTTGGGACGTTGCGTCTCTAGTAACGTCAAAGCCGCGATATCTGCGCCTTTTGTCCTGGCATATCCGTCTTCTGTGTGGGTAGATTGTGATTAGTAATTTTGCCCAGGAAGGTACCACTTTTTTCAACTTTAACCACCAAAGGTCTTTACGTGCGCTAGTGAATACGGGACCTACTGATTTCCTCATATTCTTGTCCGTATCCAGGAGGGCTAAATATCCAATCTGACTATCCAGAGACTAGGGGAAGGTGCGTATGTCTGTATTATTGCTATGTCAAATGGTTTTGTCTCCATTTTTGAATAATATAATCCATCATAGTATAAATATTTATATATTTTTGTATTTCTCGTTTTATTAGGATGCCTACCCCGCTTTGATGTTCTGTTGTGTTGCCTGAATATATAAATGTATATTTATCGTCTTGTATGTATCCACTTTCTGTCCATCTTTCCAGGTAGAATTGGATGGAAAGAAAAGAAAACAAACGATGAAGATGTAAAAAAAACTAAAAATGAAAAGAGAACTACTAAACACAATTAGAACAAGACAAATTAAATTTTTGGGACATGTTAAAAGACACAACAGCCTACTAAAAGTAATATTGGAAGGGAAAATACAAGGCAAAAGAGACAGAGGCAGACCAAGACTAACATGGACGAGTAACATCAAAAGATGGACAAGTCAGCCTATGACAATCTGCACCATCAAAGCAAGAGACAGAGTGAAATTGCGCTTCATGGTAGCCAACCTTCGATGCGGAGACGGCACTCAATGATGATGATGATGATGATGATGATGATGATGATGATGATGAGGGGAAGGTAAATCTAAGAAGAAAACGCGCGTCCAAAAAGAAATATTTTCACAACCTATGGCGGTATTCGAACCCTAGACCTTTTTTTTTTAGAGGAAAGACATCCTATTTCTAGACCACACTCCCCTCCCCCTCCCCTCTATCCCCAATTGTTGTCCATGTCGTAATTACACATGGAATATATTGTAACAACTGAGAAAGTTGAGGGACGAAGAGATAGAGGGAAGTAAAGAGAAAAGACACCAGACAGCTTAAAAGAAATAGCTTGGCAGAAGGTCAACAGCAGTAATGATAAATAACTGTCGATATCGAAAGTTGTGAAGAGACATGATAACCTATGCCAGCAGGCACGGCGGTACTTGATGACGGTGATGACTTACACATGAAAATGTTTTCCCATAATTCTGTAATGGTGAAAAGGTTGTGTAGTTCGTTAGGAATTAGAGCCGATTTGGTATTTGATTTAGGGATTAGAGTAAGGCATTTATATCAAATTCTAAAGTACCTTGTTGAATTTTCAAGTACCAAATGTGCACAACAGCACGAGGGTTAAAGTGGCCAGCCAGCAACTAATATTATAGTTGAAAACTATTTCTCTTATAATATTTTCTATCTTTTTGTTCTTAACCATGAATTAACAAACGTGTTAGCCTTAATAGTCTCGATTAAATCTTCAACGCCTTCGTATTAATGTCCACTACACGTCAGTTGAGCTCACTAAGAAGCCTTCACCTTCTTGTATGTTTATCATCCCTACCACAACATGCAATACATGAAGTCAGCATATCAGCTTTCTCAATGCTATGAACCCTCATATGCAGGTAGTTTTATGCCATGCATTTATGTATGTACGTGTATGTCATACAAACAAGTCAGTCATCGAATCAAGACCTTTCTCCTTCTTCTTCTGCGATCATGACTCTGTCAAGTAGGATTCCGGACTCTCTCACGAAGGCTGCTGTCTGTTTAAGTGATTTGGTTGCCCCGTATAGTTTCTCTTCCAGGGAGGTGGGTGTGGTCCACATTGTGCTTCCCAGATCTGTGTACTGGGGCAATCCTGTAGAACATGTTTTGTTGTCATGTTGTCCAGTGTGCAGTGGCACTGGCTGGTAGTACCAATTTTGAGTTTGGTGAACATGTGGTTCCTCATGTTCACCAAATGTGGTTTGTTGTGGCCAGTGCGGAGGCGAAGTATGATGGCTTGATCCCTCCTTGATAGTTGATGGTATCCATCCCTCTCGTCATACTTTGGGTGTTCTCGTTTCCATTTTTCATGAAACTGGCCATTGATGATGGATTTGGCTTCATCATAGCTGACCAGATGGTTCTCTTGTGGTAATCTCCCTCCCTCTTTAGCTAATTTGTCTGCGCGTTCGTTTCCGTGTATATTACAGTGTGATGGTATGCACTGGATTACCACTCTCTGAAAGTTATTGCGTAGTTGGACTTGGGTTGTTCTCAAGTCATCTAGTTCGTTGTTCCTGTGGTTTTTTTTAGAGCTGTTAGGACTGACAAAGCATCAGTTAGTATCACCAATTTCTTGTGCATGTTAAGACCTTTCTATTAACCACGACGGCATTTTCCCAGTTAATGTACCTGATTACTTGACGGCACTTAATGAAATAAACCAATACGTCAGATAGATCTCTTCCTACACTCTTCTCACATTTCATCCTAACTTCATAGCAAATCTAATATTACCACTAAATATATCCTGTCGACCTATTCATTTATCAACAGCCATCTTATCGACCTGTTCATTTATCAACAGCAATTTTATCAACCTGTTCAATTATCAATGCTGTCATTGTATCGTCATTTTATCCACCTATTCATTTATCATTCATTTCATCAGTATTCATTTATCAACCTGTCAGTCCTGTCATTTTTTATCCACTGTCTCGACCTATTCATTTATCAGTCCTGTCATTTTATCGACCTATTCATTTATCAGTCCTGTCATTTTATCGACCTATTCATTTATCAGACCTGTCATTTTATCGACCTATTCATTTATCAGTCCTGTCATTTTATCGACCTATTCATTTATCAGTCCTGTCAACAGCTATTCTTATCAGTCCTGTTCTAATTATCAATCCTGTCATTTTATCCACCTATTCATTTATCAGTCCTGTCATTTTATCCACCTATTCATTTATCAGTCCTGTCATTTTATCCACCTATTCATTTATCAACTGTCATTTTATCAACCTGTTCATTTATCAGTGCTGTCATTTTATCGACCTATTCATTTATCAGTCCTGTCATTTTATCGACCTATTCATTTATCAGTCCTGTCATTTTATCGACCTATTCATTTATCAGTCCTGTCATTTTATCCACCTATTCATTTATCAGTCCTGTCATTTTATCCACCTATTCATTTATCAGTCCTGTCATTTTATCGACCTATTCATTTATCAGTCGACCCTGTCATTTATCAATTCACCTATTCATTTATCAGTCCTGTCATTTTATCCACCTATTCATTTATCAGTCCTGTCATTTTATCGACCTATTCATTTATCAGTCCTGTCATTTTATCGACCTATTCATTTATCAGTCCTGTCATTTTATCCACCTATTCATTTACCAGGCCTGTCATTTTATCCACTTATTCATTTATCAGTCCTGTCATTTTATCGACCTATTCATTTATCAGTCCTGTCATTTTATCGACCTATTCATTTATCAGTCCTGTCATTTTATCCACCTATTCATTTATCAGTCCTGTCATTTTATCCACCTAATCATTTATCAGTCCTGTCATTTTATCCACCTATTCATTTATCAGTCCTGTCATTTTATCGACCTATTCATTTATCAACAGCCATTCTTCGACCTATTCATTTAACAACAGTCATTTTATCGACCTGTTAATTTATCAATCCTGTCATTTTACCGATCTATTCATTTATCAGTCCTGTCATTTTATCGACCTGTTAATTTATCAATCCTGTCATTTTATCGAACTATTCATTTATCAGTCCTGTCATTTTATCGACCTGTTAATGTATCAATGCTGTCATTTTATCGACCTATTCATTTATCAACCGCCATTTTATCGACCTATTCATTTATCAGTCCTGTCATTTTATCGACCTATTCATTTACCAACCGCCACTATATCGATCTATTCATTTATCAACCGCCATTTTATCGACCTAGTCATTTATCAGTCCTGTCATTTTATCGACCTATTCATTTATCAACCGCCATTTTATCGACCTATTCATTTATCAGTCCTGTCATTTTATCGACCTATTCATTTATCAACCGCCATCTTATAGACCTAGACATTTATCAACCGCCAATTTATCGACCTATTCATTTATCAACCGCCATTTATCAGTCCTGTCATTTTATCGACCTATTACATTTACCAACCGCTACTTTATCGACCTATTCATTTATCAACCGCCATTTTATCGACCTATTCATTTATCAGTCCTGTCATTTTATCGACCTATTCATTTATCAACCGCCATTTTATCGACCTATTCATTTATCAACCGCCATTTTATCGACCTATTCATTTATCAACCGCCATTTTATCGACTTATTCATTTATCAGTTCTGCCGTTTATTCGTCCAACCTTTGAACAATTTACTCATTGTTATCATCATTTGGTGCCGTCTCCACATCGAAGTTTACCTACAATGGAGCACCATTTTACTTTGTCCCTTGTCTTGATAGTACAAGTTGTCTTAGGTTTCCTTCATCGACTAGACATATTTCCATTTATTCAAGCATATATCCACTTTTATCTAATATCTTCAGTGATAAAGAAAAGACGATGGTCATATGTTGAACATGTGATGAGAAGAGATAATAACCGAATAGCTAAGCAAGCCCTCATATGGGAAACAACAGTAAGAGAAAAAGAGGAAGATCCAGGGAGACACTGAGAAGAACATTGATGAGAGAGGCAAGAGCAGCAGGATTCGGCTCCCTCAGTGATATAGAGCTGCTTGCACAGAACAGAGACAAATGGCGAGATTTGATAAAATATCTTTAAAAGAAAACTGCTAGAACAAAAATTCAGATATGAGAAGGTGTATCTTGGTCTACGCCCTATGGGCCGGCAACAGCTAGAAAGGTCAATAGATAGATAGATAGATATCCACTTTTCCAGATATTTCTTCAACTGACATCAACACAGATGTATGTTCTTCCGTCAAAATATGTTTCCGTTCTCTGCATATTACCATTGATCCATCCAGAAAATCCAATAATTAATCCACATAACCCAATCCCACAATGCATCAATTTTAGTCATCGATACGTACATCCATCTGTCTGGTTATTCATTAAGCTATTGTGCTATAGTTCTACCCATGTAGCAAACTTTCAAATCAATAATTTATTTATTTATCCGTCGATTTTTAAGCAGAATAATACATAAACAGTGCAAGATAAACAGCTTCAAAAATGGTAGCCGAAGGGTGTAAAAGTGCGATGAAATGGATTCTCGTTATCTTTAATGCTCTCATTCTGGTAAGTCAGAGTTTGTTCTCACTTTGTTCCACTAATTATTAAAATAATGTTTGTTATTTTATTGATGACGAATTAACTGGATGTAGTCAGTAACTTCATCGACTTCAAAAAAGCATTTGATAGTATTCATAGAGATTCTTTGTGGAAAATTCTGAAGCAATATGGTTTACCATCAAAAATCATAAATATTATCAAAGACATGTATGATGGTTACACATGTGCAGTTCGAACAGAGGAAGGACTGAGCGAATGTTTCCCAATAGAAACTGGGGTTAAACAAGGATGTATTTTATCGCCCTTGTTATTTGGAATTGTTATGGACTTCATAATGAAGAAATGCTGCACTGGTAATAAAGGCATCGAATGGATACAAGGAGACCATTTGGAGGACCTCGACTTTGCTGATGACATAGTTCTCATCAGCAGTCAGATAAAAACGATGCAGGAAAACACAAATGAACTATCATCAATAGCCAGCAAAATTGGGCTTGAGGTCAATCATGAAAAGACTAAAGTCATGAAAAGTTTAATTCCAACAAGTGACAAAATATACATGGAAAACAAACCAGTAGAAGAGATCGATCACTTTATCTATCTTGGAAGTCACATTGATCGAGAAGGGGATACGAGCAAAGAAATTAGAATCAGACTGACTAAAGCAGCAATGTCTTTCAGAAGCCTTGAAAAGTTGTGGAAATCAAAACTCATTAGCACAAACACAAAACTTAGGCTATTCAAATCAAATGTACTATCAACCCTTACGTATGCGTGTGAAAGCTGGAAAACAACAAGAGATATAGAAACAAAGTTGAACGCATTCGAAAATAAATGTCTAAGGAAAATACTTGGTATAGAATGGAACGAATTCAAAACAAACGAGGAAATTAGAGAAATCGCCAATCAACCACTAATATCTTCAGTAATAAAGAAAAGACGATGGTCATACGTTGCACATGTGATGAGAAGAGATAATAATCGAATAGCAAAGCAAGCCCTCATATGGGAAACAACAGGTAAAAGAAAAAGAGGAAGACCCAGGGAGACACTGAGAAGAACATTGATGAGAGAGGCAAGAGCAGCAGGAATCGGCTCCCTCAATGAGATAGAACTGCTTGCACAGAACAGAGACAGATGGCGAGATTTGATAAAATATCTTTAAAAGAAAACTGCTAGAACAAAAATTCATATAGGAGAAGGTGTATCTTGGTCTACGCCCTATGGGCCGGTTACGGCTCGAAAGGTCAATAGATAGATAGTCAGTAACTCATTGTTCTGTTCTGGAGTATGGGAGGGCGAATCTAAATTGCCAAGACCTTACTTTGCTTTTACATGATGGTCTCGAAAATAAACTACAGAGTCTTGCAAAATGAGTAGAGGAAGGAAGGAAGGAATGAAGGGAAGGGGGAACGGAAAGGAGGGAGGGAAGGAAGCGGGATGGATGGAATGGAATGGAGGAAGGAAGGAAATGAGTGGGGAGGGAGGGAGAGAGGGAAGGAAGCGGGATGGATGGAATGTAAGGAAGGAAGGGAGTGGGGTGGGAGGGAGAGAGGAAGGAATGAAGGAATTTTTAAATAAGAATAAGAGATAGAAGAAGAAAAAGAGGAGACTGAAGAACATTAATAATAAGTAAAGATAAGAAGAAAAGAATTATGTTTTAAAAAGAAGAAAGTACAAGAAGAAAAAAATGCAGTTTTAAGTTGCTTAGTTCATTACTTGCTCTTTGCATTCTCTTTACATGTGAATATTTTTTTTATCACTTCCTGTTTTGTAGATAATTTCCATATTATATATTGGATGACTGCCTCTGTATATATATTTAAATATGTTAACGTACATACTTGAATGAATACAAACATATTTTAATGCAGCTGTGTGCAGATAAGGATATATCATGTACGCCAGTATTTACATATTTGTGTATGCCGTCCCATAAACTCTGATACGACGTAGATCATAATATTGTGTATTATGGACTAGCAAACGCATAAAGTGGATTGACAGCAGTCAGTGAATGTTAGTTGACATCCAGTTACATGGACGTCCTCTCATTTAATCATTTCTGCTCTTATCCTTTAGATTGTTTCCTATTGTTCGTGTTACTCAATGGTATAACTTTCGGTTCCAAGATGGCAGGATAGAGATTGTGCTCCATGTACCATTGCAGGATATTGTAATATATATCGTTGTAGGATTTGGAAACTGATTTCGGCTCTCCAATATAGATCGCTGCGTTACAATCAGTGGGATGTTCCACATAATAGATCGCACTGGTGCTATGGAATCAGTGCGATTGGCAGCGGTCCTTTTTGGAAAATTAAATGTTGTGAATGTGACCTTCCCTCGTCGCGGAGTCGATATGCTGTTTACGTCAGGACATTGTGAGCTGTCATAATGATGGACGATCGTATATCTCTAACCTGCCCATATGCTCAAAATGAAGGGCCAGATGATACAGATTTCAACGATGTTTGCGATGACGAGACGGCACTCAATGATGCTGTTTTCTTTCATTCTTTCACTAATCTCTGAGCTATCCTGTCTCTCCCCCATTTCTCTCCCCACCTCACTTCCATATTGGTGGTTGGTGGAAAGCGAAAACCTCACCAAAGCAAAAAAAACCGCCAGAAAGTAGAGATGTTACAAATATTTGTTGTAGGCCATGTCCTTTAACAGGAACTACAGGTTGTGATAATATCCATTCGCATAATTAATATTTATGTCAGTAGTGAAATAAACAATAATTAAAGTTTTAAATTTAATTACATTTTTAAAAATATCAGATTGAAAAATACATGCTAGCTGTCATTAATTCACGCATTCTTCTATATCTTTCACAGTGTGCTGGGGCTATAGCTATAGGTCTAGGGGCCTGGGGCCTTGCATCAGAATATGGAGCTGAGAAGATGAAGGCAATTACTGGCAGTGAATTTTACCGTGGCACAGCCATTGCTATCATTGTTGGAGGATGTATTATGGTGGTCATATCGTTGCTGGGTTTCCTTGGGGCTTTGATGGAGAACAGGGTCTTACTGGGAATTGTGAGCAAACTATAGATCTGTATATCTGGCTTAAACGTAGATGAAACAGAAGTGCATGTCTGTCTGTGCTTACTGCTTTCTTAATTTGTGTGCAATACCATAGCCAATAGAATAGACAGCTGCAGCTTTCTGCTAGCTTTACACAGTGGTAAGATAAGATATGGTGTGGTGAGGTAAAGTTAGGTAAAGTAAAGTAAAATAAGGTACAGTAAAGTGAGGTATAGTAAGGTAAGGTATTGTAAAGTAAGGTGAAGTAAGACAAGAAAAGATGAAATAAGGTAAGATAAAGTAGGGTAAGGTAAGGTACGGTGAGATGAAGTAAGACAATGTAATTAAGGTAAGGTAAGCTATATTATAGTATAGTAAGATAAAGAAAGCTAAGATAAAGTAAGGTAAGGTGAGATGAAGTAAGACAATGTAATTAAGATAAAGTAAGCTATATTATAGTAAAGTAAGATAAAGTAAGCTAAGATAAAGTAAGATAAAGTAAGGCAAGATGAAATAAGGTAAGATACGGTAAGGTAAGGTAAGGTAAGGTAAGGAAAAATAATGTAAAGTAAGTTATAGTAAGGTAAAGGTAAAGGTAAAATAAGATAAAGTAATGTATGGTACAGTCAAAAAAAAAAATAAATAAAAAAAATAAAATAAAAAGCACACCTGTCACGCCATGTGGCGTATAGGGAATATGGTGTTAGTGACCATAAATGTTACAGACCTTCAGCACATGATTTTTGGGGTAATGTGGTCGGTATTACGCCCGTGCCACTTTACTTTCCCAGAAAAAAATCTGGTACCCATTAAAGGCTGGGTGAACCGGAAGCCGTCGGTTGGGATCGAACCCTACCTCTTGTTCTTTGTAGTCCAGTTCACTAACCACTGAGCTATCATGGCTCCTTTGGTACAGTAAGGTACAATAAATAAGGTACGGTAAAGTATGGTCAGGTTAGGTAATTTTACCTGCTACTGTATGCAGTAAACAGTACAACCTGTGGCTGCCCTGCAGGTAAGCTCGGGAGAGTAAAAGGCTAAGGGAGGGTACCCTGAAGTAAAACAACCCCACTGCTTTGTGGGTGAGACTTTTTAGTCAAAGGCTAGCAGAGCCAACCGTAAACAAACTGACGGAAGGCAACAGAAAACCACCGTCGTAACTTCTTTGTACAATCATGAATCGCCACAACAATAGAAATCATGACAACAACGTTAAGGGAGATTCCAATGGAAAACCCTCGTTTGGTAGGGGACATCATGTGTTACAGGTGATACCCAATCGTCATCAAGCTACTGTAAGCAAAATAAAGATTAAAACAGGTAAATGAATTTAAATATTTGGGAACTGTGTTAACCTCAGACGGAAGATATACAAAAGAGGTGAGATGCAGAATAGCTTAGGCAAAAGCAGCTTTCCAGAAAATGAGGAAGATACTATGCAATCCATTTTTGACAATAGAAACAAGAAAAAGAGTTCTTAAATGTTATGTGGAGCCAGTCTTAACATATGGATGTGAATCATGGACAATAGGACAACAGACAGGAAAATCACTGGAGTCTGTAGAAATGTGGTTTTACAGAAGAATGTTGAGAATACCATGGACAGCTAAGAAGAGTAATGAAAATGTTCTGAAAGAGGTCAAAGCAAAAAGAGAGCTAATTTCCAATATTAAGGAGAAACAATCATCATTTTTTGGCCATGTAATGAAAAGAAAACAGCTGGAATATATTGTAACAACTGGAAAAATTGAGGGACGAAGAGATAGAGGGAAGCAAAGAGAGAAAATACCAGACAGCTTAAGAAAATAGCTTGGCAGAAGGGTCAACAACAGAAATGATAAAGAACTGTCAAGATTGAAAGTTGTGGTGAGACATGATCACCTACGTCAGTAGGCCCGATACTTGATGAAAGTAAGGTCAGATGTAGTATAGTAAGGTAAAGTTGACAAGGTAAAGTAAGATAAAATAAGGTAAGGTATGGTAAGATAAGGGAGCTAAAGTATGATAAGGTAAAGTAAATGAAGGGAAAAGTAAGATTAGGTTTAGTAAAGTTAAGATACAGTAAGATAAGGTATATTAAGGTAAGATAAAATAAAGTAAGGTATAGTCACTTAAGAAAAAGTAAAGCAGTATATCGTAAGATAAAATAAAATAGGGTAAGGTATAGTAAGGTGAGATATGGTAAGATAAAGTATATATATAGTAAGGTAAGATATGCTAAAGTAAGATAAAGTTAGGTAACATAAATTAAGTACAGTAAAACTAGAAGTAAGGTATGGTAAAGCTAAAGGTAAGTGGTGACAAGTGGTACAGCGGATATATGGTACAACTCCTAGCTGCAACGAAATTGGTTCCATGGATAGAATAGAACAGAAAAGTAAGGTAGGTGAGTCACTCCATTGCTGTGGTACAGGTCAGGCATCACGCTCTAAAGTATTTAGCTTGTGTCTCACATCATGTGAACCAACTAAAAATTGTTACTTTCCAGTGATCCCTGATCTATGGATAGATAAGATGGAAAGTCTAGTCAATCAAAGATGAACCATAAAATGTAGGTGTCGTGTTCAATCGAGCACATCATTTGATCATAAACAAAGATAATACTCAAAACCTACAAGTGGATATCAAAGTTGAAGGAATAGGTATGGTGACAGTTCAGAGCTACAACTACCTTGATATACTATAACCTGTGATGGAAAACTGAAATAAACAAAAGAATAGGAATGGCAAGAGGTAATATTAATTCATGAAAAATATACTAACATCAAAACAAATAACACCAGGGTTAAAACAAAGAATAGCAAAATGTTATATCTTCTCAACTTTCCTGTATGGTGCAGATATTATACTACTAAAAGTAATTAAAGGAAAAATACAAGGTAAAAAGGCAGAGGCAGACCAAGACTAAAATGGACAAGTAACATCAAAAGATGGACAAGTCAGCCTATGACAACCAGTACCAAATCAAGAGACAGAGCAGAATGGCGCTCCTTGATGGCCAACCTTCAATGTGGAAATAGCACTCAATGATGATGATGATGATGCAGCATGATACTAACAAAAACAAACATTGAAAAAACTATTGAAATCTGCTATCTCCAATAAAACTATAACCAACTTTTTGAAATTGCTCAATGAACACTTGCCAGTGCTATTAAGGTTGTACATTTTGTTGAAATATTCAGAATAAAGTAAGATATTTGAATAATTATAGATTATGCAATGACCGTGGTTCTATATATAGTATCACTATATAGTGAAATTTATCACCAGTATGAAAACTACTAAGAATACATGAGGATAAATTTATGATAGAGGAAAAAAATCAATCACTTGGAAATACTTGGTAACAGATGGAGATTGAGGCAGAGCAATGCAATGAACTCAAGCATGTGTAACACACCACTGCAATTCAATGATACTTATTGATTGGATATATCAGCAATGAGCAAGATAGATAACTCTGTGAAAAATGTACAGAATGTGGAGTAAAACAGCAAAGTATATGCACATAACTCTGACAAACAGAGACATTAATATCAACATAACTAAACAAATAATGTCTCAATAATAATTTAGACAATGTAACATAATTTGGATTTATTTAAGACACATAAAATAAAATGCAGATCTTTGTCATGAATGGGAGCCATGATAGCTCAGTGGTTAGTGAACTGGACTACAAAGGACAAGGGGTAAGGTTCGATCACAATCGACGGCTTCCGGGTTCACCCAGCCTTAAATGGGTACCGGATTTTTTTCTGGGAAAGTAAAGCAGCACGGGTGTAATACCGACCACATTACCCTAAAAATCATGTGCTGAAGGTCTGTAAAATATAGGGTCACTAACACCATATTTCCCTATACGCCACTTGGCGTGACAGGGGTACTTTACTTTTTTTTTTTACTTTGTCACAAATACTTTTTTTCTCTCAATTTTCAATGCTGTGATTCTCAAAAGGTACACACCAAAGGGGATTTATGTAAAATGAAGAAGAAGCAAATAGGAAAAGTTAAAGTCTAGTTTGCAAAGGTAAAAGAGTTTTGTTACTAGAAGAAAAAACATCACTGAAGAAGCATATAAAGAGTTTGCTGTGATCTAAAATGGAGTTTTGAGACAGAAATTAGTGGAAGTGTATTGCAGAACTGGAAGTTGAAGAGGTATTAGGAGCAGTAGCAGTAGCAGTTGCAATAGCAGTAGTAGCAGTAGCAATTACAGCAGCAGCAGCTGTAGTAATAGCAATAGTAGTAGTAGCAGCTGTAGTAGTAGCAGCTGTATTAGTAAAAAATAGTAGCAGTAGCAGCTGTAGTAGTTGCAATAGTAGTAGTAGCAGCTGTAGTAGTAGCAATAGCAGTAGTAGCAGTAGCAATTACAGCAGCAGCAGCTGTAGTAGCAGCTGTAGTAGTAGCAGCTGTAGGAGTAGCAATAGTAGTAGTAGTAGTAGTAGTAGCAGTAGTAGTAGCAGCAGTAGTAGTAGCAGTAGTAGTAGCTGTAGTAGTAATAGTAGTAGCAGTAGTAATAGTAATAGTAGTAGTAGTATTAGTAGTAGTAGCAGTAGTAGTAGCAGTTGTAGCAGCAGCAATAGTTCAGTAGTACTGGTAGTAATATTTATAGTTAAGTAGTAATAGCAGTTGCCATTGCAGCAGTGGTAATAGAAGTAATAGTTGTAGTCATAGACATACCATTAGTAGTAGTTGTTGTTGCAATTATAGTAGTAGTAGTAATAGAAGCAGTTAAGGTTGCAGCAGTAGTACTAATAGTGATAGTAGAAGTATTCGTGAATAACTAAATAAAAGATCAGCTTAAGTATTTCAGCAAAATGTCTTTTATTGCTTTTTGATAGATAAATAAAAAGCCTCATGGTCTAATTTTCTCCTTATCCTCATTTTTTTGTTTATATTTTCAGTATTTCGTCATTATACTTCTGCTCTTAGTCCTCTTTGTGGTGGCAACAGCCATAGCATTTGTTTATCGGGACACGGTAAGTATAGAATTCGCAGGAAAAACATCGAAGTTATAAGTTGCTAAAATAATCAAATTAATAATTAATTCTCATGAGGCAGAATACTTTTTAACTGAGTTTAGTGCTCTGTGCACACCGTGAGCTGTGTTTTTCATCCGGATCGTGTTTCGATATTCTGATTGCTTACAATGAATGATGATATCGTATGACGCAGGACAGCTCAGCTGCGTTCACTTTCAGTGCCGCTTGGCCTTATGTCTTTTGTCATGTGCTGTAGCTGCTGTGATGTGGACTGCAGCTACCTTTCTTTGTTTGGATCCTTCAGTGAGATAAGTTTTAATTTAGATGATTCCACTGGCATGGGTGGTTGAGCAATTATGGATTTTAATTCATTTGCAGTGATACCAGGGCCTTCGGCTAATCATAATCACAACTCTTTAACAATAAAGAATTCCTCAGCTTTAGTACACAATACATGAAATAAATTTTGTAACATAATGTAATACATATAAATAATCATTAATATTGTATAAATTAACATATGTACAAAATATGACACAGTGTAAAGTTTAAAACGTGTACTTGAATAGGCCTGAGGTGTGAAGGTATTAACAAAAGAAAGAAAAAACAGCACAGGTCACTACAACTTTAAATGCCAATACTTTACTTTTGTGTTTTAAAAGGTATGAAGTGTTCTTCACAATTACCTATCTACAGCATGTAAAAGACCCACCAATTGTTCTAGAATAGTAGTTCTAAAATAATAAAATCTTAACCCCGCTCGGATTTAAAAAAAAAAATGTCATTACCTTCTCTTTTGTTCATTAAGAAATAGTTGCATAAACATGTTTTTAATGTGTTAATGTGACCTGCTGAATCAAACCTTTTTTTCTTTCATTGAAATGTTTTATATTATTGCTATCTTCCAATGCCAGACTGTCTAATATTTTCTGTTATTGTTGTCACATGGTCTCTTTCCCTCTGTTTTCCTTATTATTATAAAATTGTCATATTTTCCTCTTCTCATTATGTGACCAAAGAAAGTCAACTATATTTTTGTGTTTCAAAAATTCCCTTTGTCACTGGTTTATTCGGGTGTCCGGTTAGCGCAATCGATAGACGGTTGGCTTACCACGGCAACAGCCGGGGTTCGTACCCTGGCGAGGACACCTGGGTTTTACTAATTCCCTAAAAATTAGTACCTCTGAAGTCGGAGTAAATCTGCCTGCATGGCGAGGGGCATCCTGTAATGGGATAAAACAGACTTTACACGCAAAAATTCAGTCCCACAAAATTGAGTGGGTGGGACTTCGTCAGAGGTCAAAGCTGACGAAAGCGAACGAACGAACTGGTTTATTCAAGGTGCCGTTATTATTTTCTTTTTTGTTATCCACAGTGTTCTCAACATTCTTCTGAATAACCACAATAATAGTGACCCCAATGTCTTTTTGTTTATTCATTAATTGTCCATAACACACTTCTCTAAGTCAGAACAGAATCTATTTCATTCTTAAAAAAACTATTTATCTTCATATGTATTTATTGTGGCCGAGAGTTGCAAGGAATGCTTATCATTTTGTGGATTGCTAACTCTGTTTACAAATTGTAAAAAGATTTATAAATGAGAGTTCACTCATTCGTCCTTTAATATTGGAGGTCATGTGGCCACCAATCACTACAGTATGTTTCGTCCTTTAACATTGGAGGTCATGTGGCCACCAATCACTACAGTATGTTTCGTCCTTTAACATTGGAGGTCATGTGGCCACCAATCACTGCACTATGTTATCTTCCTACAAGTTATAGTTATTAAATTAATGTTTACCATATGTTTCTATTGACCTTTTGAGCCGTAGGGCATAGACTCAAATATTCTTTCCCTGTTTTGAAATTTTCTTTCTAGCAGTCTCAATCGTTGCAAAGATCTTTTATCAAATCTCGCCATTTGTCTCTGCTCTATGCAAGCAACTCGATCTCATTGAGGGAGCTGATTCCTGCTGCTTTTGCCTTCCTGATCAGTGTTCTTCTCAGTGTTTCTCTTGGTCTGCCTCTTTTCCTCCTACCTGTTGTTTCCCACTTGAGGGCTTGCTTTGCTATTCAGTTATTATCTCTTCTCATCACATGTCCAACATATCCCATATGTTACAGTGTTATTATTAAATGTTTTCTTCCCAAGTTACTAATTTAATGCTGTCTTACTTTTAGTTACAATGTTACTAATTTAATGCTGTCTTACCTTTAGTTACAGTGTTACTAATTTAGTGCTGTCTTACCTTTAGTTACAATGTTACTAATTTAATGCTGTCTTACCTTTAGTTACAATGTTACTAATTTAATGATGTCTTACCTTTAGTTACAGTGTTACTAATTTAGTGCTGTCTTACCTTTAGTTACAATGGTACTAATTTAGTGCTGTCTTACCTTTAGTTACAATGGTACTAATTTAGTGCTGTCTTACCTTTAGTTACAATGTTACTAATTTAGTGCTGTCTTACCTTTAGTTACAGTGTTACTAATTTAGTGATGTCTTACCTTTAGTTACAGTGTTACTAATTTAGTGCTGTCTTACCTTTAGTTACAATGGTACTAATTTAGTGCTGTCTTACCTTTAGTTACAATGTTACTAATTTAGTGCTGTCTTACCTTTAGTTACAATGTTACTAATTTAATGCTGTCTTACCTTTAGTTACAATGGTACTAATTTAGTGCTGTCTTACCTTTAGTTACAGTGTTACTAATTTAGTGCTGTCTTACCTTTAGTTACAATGTTACTAATTTAATGCTGTCTTACCTTTAGTTACAGTGTTACTAATTTAGTGTTGTCTTACCTTTAGTTACAATGGTACTAATTTAGTGCTGTCTTACCTTTAGTTACAATGTTACTAATTTAGTGCTGTCTTACCTTTAGTTACAGTGTTACTAATTTAATGCTGTCTTACCTTTAGTTACAGTGTTACTAATTTAGTGCTGTCTTACCTTTAGTTACAATGGTACTAATTTAGTGCTGTCTTACCTTTAGTTACAATGTTACTAATTTAGTGCTGTCTTACCTTTAGTTACAGTGTTACTAATTTAGTGCTGTCTTACCTTTAGTTACAATGTTACTAATTTAGTGCTGTCTTACCTTTAGTTACAGTGTTACTAATTTAATGCTGTCTTACCTTTAGTTACAGTGTTGCTAATTTAGTGCTGTCTTACCTTTAGTTACAGTGTTACTAATTTAATGCTGTCTTACCTTTAGTTACAGTGTTACTAATTTAGTGCTGTCTTACCTTTAGTTACAATGTTACTAATTTAGTGCTGTCTTACCTTTAGTTACAGTGTTACTAATTTAATGCTGTCTTACCTTTAGTTACAGTGTTACTAATTTAGTGCTGTCTTACCTTTAGTTACAGTGTTACTAATTTAATGCTGTCTTACCTTTAGTTACAGTGTTACTAATTTAGTGCTGTCTTACCTTTAGTTACAATGTTACTAATTTAGTGCTGTCTTACCTTTAGTTACAGTGTTACTAATTTAATGCTGTCTTACCTTTAGTTACAGTGTTACTAATTTAGTGCTGTCTTACCTTTAGTTACAGTGTTACTAATTTAATGCTGTCTTACCTTTAGTTACAGTGTTACTAATTTAATGCTGTCTTACCTTTAGTTACAGTGTTACTAATTTTTATACAATATTATTATATAAATGTTTTTTTTTTATATTTTGTATGTGATACAGTTGGAGGAAAACATTACCACAGAGATGACTAACACGCTCTTGCATAAATATGGGGTTAATCTCAATATCTCGGAAAATAAAGATGCCACAGATGTCTGGAATGATTTGCAAAAAAATGTAAGCATTCTTATTTGTTGTTTATTATTGCAGAATGTGGCTTCAATTAATTGTGACTACTCAAGTTTTATTCACACCCTCTGCTGTTTTGGGTTGTTTTTCATGCCCGCAGTTTTGCTTGTTTATTGTAATAGCAATCCTGTTTATTCTTTCTATATTAATACTATTTATATTTATACCACTGTTAACAAGTGTACTCACTTATTGCTTCATTCATTCATTAAGTATCGTGAATGCTGGCAAAATGATCATGTCTCTTCAAAACTTTATATCTCTACAATTGTTAATCCATTCTCTAGTACTGTCTTGTATCTTTTTTTCTAATTCTATTTATCTATTTTTTCCCTCAATTTTTCTAATTGTGACAATATTCTCCATTTTCTTCTGATGGTATGTCAAACAATTTATGAATGTTTCCTCCTGCTACTGAAACAACTCTTCTCTTGTCTGTTGTCCTATTATCCATGATTCACATCCATATGTTAAGACTGGCTCTACATAACATTTAAGAACTCTTTTTCTTGTTTCTATTGTCAAAAATGGATTGCATAGTATCTTCCACATTTTCTGGAAAGCAGCTTTTGCCTGATCCATTATGCGTCTCACCTCTTTTGTACATCTTCCGTCTGAGGTTAACAAAGTTTCCAAATATTTAAATTCATTTACGTGTTTTAATATTGTTCCACTTGTATTTATTTTGCAATGAGGTGATGTCTTTTTCTTTGTTGTTACCATTACTTCTGTCTTATATTTTAATTAGACTGTTCATAATAACATTATCTTCCGACAATACATATCATTTACTTTCCATTCAGGTTCAGAAATGCAACAGTGACAAAACCTTATAGTCATGATCTAAGCAGGTCTCCTCCTATAGGAGAGTGCAAAATTTAATAGGCTGAAAAAGCTGCTTGGAAAGACTGCTTCTGAAGTTCAGATTTACGCTTTCTGCAATGTTATCAATAGTGTTTCCTACCACAACATGGGTAGTCTTCTTTTATTTCTGAGTTGCATCTACCATCTTATGCTATTACCTTATATTGTTATTTTTATATTAGTGATCTGGTTTTAATCAGTTCTTGTCAGATAAAAAATGCTAACAATAATTTAACCATATGGATTAATTTGAGAAACAGAAGTATTAACTAATGTATCCAAGAAACAGGATTTGTAATTAATTCACATGAAAAGCACAATAATTTAACTAAATGATATGAAAAACATGTCAGTTTTAGCTAATCTATATTACAAACATATGTACTTATTAATCAGTATAAGAAATCAGCATTTTTAAAATTTAATTTGTGCAATAAATAACATTTCAAATAATTTGTGAGAGAAACATATTTTGACTTGTGCATGTTAACAAGCGACATTTTTAACTAAACCACTTGGGGGGAAAAAAACACATATTGACCAGTCCATGTAAGAAAATAAAGTAATGCTGCATTTTAGTAACTTTCTTAGACATCTCAGTCTCTTATTATGAAGTTTGAAAGTTTTTTAAAATGTTTTATAGTCATTTATATGTAAGTGTATAGAAGATGCTCACAGGGATAACAGGCAAATAATGAAACTTGATAAACACTAATAAGACAGATGATACATCTTGAAAGTTCATAGAAAATTAAATAGTGAAAATAATGGTAACAAGGTAGAAGTATTAATGCAGCAGTACATAAGAATTGAGACTATATGGCAATCTTTGGTACTATGAAGTGTGCTTCTAAAAATAAACTATGGAGTCCAAGAAAAATAATGGGTCCGGAAGTGGAGAAGAGTTAGAGAAAGAATACAGAAGAGAAAAGAAAAGAATAAAAATAATTAATCTTAATGAACAAAAACGGACAGAGATACGGTTCTCAAGCATAAACCAACTATAGTCATCTGAGAAGCAATGTGATATTGTTACTAAGATTGAGAGAAATGTTGTGAACTTCTACCATAGTACACACACCACGAGAGATGTCGTGGAGATGTCAACAACTGTTCAAACATCTGCCAGTTATCCCAGTGTAGCTTGGTGTTGGGAGATATCATGTATGTAAATAAAAGTAAAGAGCCCTGGCCTCCCAAGTGGCGTATAGTGAATATGGTGTTATTGACCATAAATTTTACAGACCTTCAGCACATGGTTTTTGGAGTAATGTGGTCGGTATTACGCCTGTGCCACTTTACTTTCCCAGAAAAAAAATCCGGTACCCATTTAAGGCTGGGTGAGCCGGGAAGCCATCAGTTGGGATAGAACCCTACCTCTTGTCCTTTGTAGTCCAGTTCACTAACCACTGAGCTATCAGGACTATCATGTATGTACTCAGAATAAATCCAGAAAAATGCTCAAGATTTCTCAAGTCAGTAACATATTTTCTATTTTGATGCTTTTTATATGCTTAGTTTCTGCTAAAGAGTACAACTTTTTCTTCACCTGTTAAGTGGGCGAGGATGCATTGTGTTGCTAGTTTACAGCAAGCTACAATATCTTCACCTTTCATTTTTCACCTAAAACAACTATCATCAGTGTGGGTAAATGTGCTTAATAATAGTGCACTAGCAGTGACCATTTTGACTTACTCTTTTTCACATTTACCTGCCAAGAGTTCATGCTCAGAGTGCACACAGAACCTCCTGTATTCACCGTCATTTTGGACAAGGACTTTCCCTTGTCCAAAAGCCAAATTAATAAATGATCATTCCATTAGACCACCAAGTGCCCCCCCCCCCTCCCAAAGAATGAATAACTCATAGTACCTGATTTCTAGATGTTTAACTTTGTTTTCAGCATTTGCATTCTTAGTATTTCATTGGATTCTCAAAATTTCTTGTGCAAAGTCAAATTACAGTTAAGTATAGTTAATTTTGTTTTTGTTGTTTATTAATTATTCTTGAAATAAATCCATTCATCACATATGTAATTTTTTATTTAAAAATACATTGACACAAAGAAATAATGCATTAAAATATTTTCAACACATTTTTAGACTAATTACAAAATAAAATTTGTTTGGGGTTTATCTGTTTTAGTGTGTATTGTGCATTATGTATTCATTGTGAATTTTCTAATATTGTTTTCCAGCTGCAGTGCTGTGGTGTTAAGGGCAGATTATCCAGCAGTAAAGATTCCTGGTTCCTATGGCAGAGTAGTGACTGGTTTCATGCTCAAGGAGGTAAGTAACAAACAAACATTCTTCTGTCTGTTTCTTTTGAGTACAAATAAAGGTAAATTCCTAGTTTAGGGACATAAATTGATGTGATCTCCCTTTAGTTGGTATAACAACTAAACTGCAGTGTTTTTAAAATACTAAAAATTATCTCTCTGTATGTTCATCGTTTAGCTCAGTGGTTAGTGAACTGGACTACTACGGACAAGGGGTAGGGTTCGATCCCAACCGACGGCTCCGGGTTCACCCAGCCTTAAATGGGTACCGGATTTTTTCTGGGAAAGTAAAGCAGCACGGGCGTAATACCGACCACATTACCCCAAAAATCATGTGCTGAAGGTCTGTAAAATATAGGGTCACTAACACCATATTTCCCTATACGCCACTTGGCGTGACGGGGGGTACTTTACTTTTTTATGTTCATCGTTCATCACTAAAACAACTTATTTAATTTTTAGGTTAAGATTAGGGATTGGGTTAGGGTTATGCGAGGGTAAAGTCCTATGTTTCCTAACCCTAACTCTAACCCTTATCCAAAAATAAAATAAATCGCGTTGTTTCTCTTCTCTGTAAAATTAGGGGGCTTTTAATGACAGATTAGAGAACCACCGAATAACGTACAATGACACTCAAGGGGATGTTACTCATCTGAACTGAAATAATTTTTGTCCATAAACTAGTACTTTACCCAAATGAAAGATAAATGATTATCTGCATTTTATATATTTCAAAAGTTTGAGTTATTTCATTCTGACAGTTGTTGAGATATCAAGTCCAGCGCATATAATTACAGTGTTCACTCAACACAAACATTGATTGACATGTTGTTTTGTTCCAGGACTAATTATATTCAATAAAATTTATGACAGAAATTTAAAAAAAACATTATTTCAGAAGAGGTGATTACAATCTTTGCTGAGGGTAGAGTAAATTAGCTACTGCTATTGATATTGATACTATTACTACTATCAAAACTACAACTAATTCAACGGTTACTACTACTAATCTACACCTACACCTAATACTACTACTACTATACTTCTATCACTATCACTACTACTACGTGCAAATGGAAAGATGCAAATTGTAAACTTTACAGCCATCACCTATGCCCTTGGATCTTTTATTGCTACATGCTTCATGGAAAACACAAAGATATATAATATTTAAGAAGGTTGGTTGGTTGGTATTTTGTTAGTAAATTGATAATGATTGGTTGGTATTTTGTTGGTAAGTTGATAATGATTGGTTAGTTGGTTGGTTGGTTAGTTATTAATCCACTAGCCTGTTATTGCCTTTTTCTCTTTGATCAAAAGCCATGATATGATGCTCAGAATGATGGTAAATTTATGTATTTTCAATTTCTAATGGATTTGGCAAACCATCTACTATTTATCATTTTCAACAGCCAAGAGTGCTCAACTGTAACAAGATAACTCTTTTCATTATCTGTCTCAAAAAGGACTAGGTACTAAATTTCACCAACCTTGAGGTCAGAGACCACTGGTAACAAAATATAATCACTCCAAATATGGTTTCAACCGGGTAACTTAAGGTTGTGTGACGAGAATCTTATCACAGCAGCAGTGAAGTCAGATTGTGATAAAATACACTGTTTCCTAAATAAAATACCTGTATCATAACAGGCATATTAAAGTCCTCACAGAGAGATCAATAGAAAACACCACACTGAATTACAATCAGTGGAAGACAGATAAGCCAGCAGAATCCTACAACAAGCTGAGATAGTCTAACTCTAACGTGACATCACATGTAACAGAGAAATAGCTGACTAAGAAAATGTTGACTCAAGAAAAGTAACCTATTGGTTTGAATCCCTTCCATGTTTTTTAAAGGCAAAATTGTACAACAGACAAAAAAAACTATAATAAAGTATCTATTGTCCTTTCGAACCAAAGATAAAGCATAGGGCAGAAGTTCTAGACACTTTGTGGCTGATGATCTTTGTTATTTATTAAGTATAAAGCCAAAAAGAAATCCTTACACTTACATTTTTGGAGCATTCAAATTATTATACCTTTTTTTATTGTTTAGCATTATGATAATTTCATATGTTTATAAACATTATTTTAAAAATTCACTTTCAGCTAATTCCTAATTTTAAAAATAGTTATTCAAGGAGTATTCACTTTCCAAAATAACAGTGCATGTCTCTGTAACTCATAAAAGTTATTTTCACTAAATTTTATAGAAGCAAAGTAGATTGTTTCAACACCATAAATTTTACAGACCTTCAGCACATAATTTTTGGGGTAATGTGGTCGGTATTATGCCCATGCCACTTTACTTTCCCAGAAAAAATCCAGTACCCATTTAAGGCTGGGTGAACTCGGAAGCCATCAGTTGGGATCAAACCCTACCTCTTGTCCTTTGTAGTCCAGTTCACTAACCACTGAGCTCCCTTTGTAAGAACATAAACCCCTTTTTTTCTTTTAAGCAAATTCCTTACAAAATAAGGAAAATACTATCAAGATAGAAGTTGTGCAATCATATTCTAAAAAAAATTACAAAGCAATACCAGTGAGGATGAAGGTAGAATGCAGTCAGTGAGGATGCAGTCTTGAGATTGCAATAGTTTTGAATAGAATGTCGATGAAGTGGGAATAACAACCTGCAAAGATGCGCTTGGGAGCCACGATAGCTCAGTGGTCATCCCAACCGATGGTTTCCGGGTTCACCCAGCCTTAAATGGGTACAGGATTTTTTCTGGGAAAGTAAAGTGGCACGGGCTTAATACAGACCACATTACCCCAAAAATCATGTGCTGAAGGTCCATAAAATTTATGGTCACTAACACCATATTTTCTATAAGCTACTTGACGTGACGGGGGCTCTCTACTTTTTTTTATAAGGATGCGCTACTTATGTCCAAAACCAGCAATCTACTGGAACGATCATCGTGCACACACTTTATTTTCAGTTAAATGTGACCAGACATTTGCAGGCTGCCTGGAGTCTTGTTGAGTCAATTTTAATAACAATGGCGTGGCTTGAATCATTTTTAGAAACTGTTTTTATCACTTTCTAGTGAAAATTCATTCATTCATTCATTTGGTGCCGTTCACAGGTTGGCTACCATGAAGTACCATTTTACTCTATTTCTTGTCTTGATGGTGCATGTTGTCATAGGTTCATCTGTCCATCTTTTGTTGTTATCATTCCACTTTAGTCTTAGTCTGCCTCATCTACCTTATACCTTTTTTTTCCAAGATAACTTTTAGTAAAACTTCACCCACTGAAATATATTTAAAATGAAAACTCTACTACTGTAATTGATCTTATTCTTCTTTTCTCTTTTCATTGATACCTAAAAGGTGTTGTGGTTTATATCATTCATCGTTCTTGAGCTGCTCGAGCTTTCTGAATTAGTGATTTTCCTTTGTTGTTACATGTCTCTGTCACTGCATCTATCCATCTTTTTTTGGGTCCTCCACTGTAATTGATATTTATCATTTTATTTATTTATTGATATCTGTTTGGAAATTGATTGCATTATCAATATCACTGTAATTGATAATGCAATCAATTTCCAAATAGTGCAGTAAGGATATCTGCTGCCATCACCAAATGTATCTGTATGAACTTTTGAACGCAAATAATGGAAAAAAAAAAAAAACATATCATAATTGATATCATACAAAGATCATAACTGATATTATACAAAGATCATAACTGATATTATACAAAGATCATAACTGATATTATACAAAGATCATAACTGATATTATACAAAGATCATAACTGATATTATACAAAGATCATAACTGATATTATACAAAGGTCGTGATTACAAAATGAATATAAGAGTAAAATAATGAAAATATCAACAGACATTGGAATGTGTTTTGTTTTTTTTAATGTTCCCATCATGTCTTGTTAGGTGTATGGGGGAATATGGTGTTAGTGACCATTATTTTTCCATGAACACAGCACATTTGTGAGTGAACACACAAACCACTCAGCCACCAGTACACCCTTACAAGTATATAAATTAGGGAAATAAAACAAATCAGAAGATTATTATTACAATCTGTCACTGGTCAGACCAAAAATGTAAATTAAAAAATCACTTTTCTGGGTTTTTTTTTTTTCCAGACCCTTCCAACAAAAGTTATGTTCCAGAGAGCTGCTGCAACTTAAAGTTCCCAAAGACTGAGTGCACATCTATGAATAATGATACTTCAAAGCCAATACAAGGAAGCAATATAAATATTACTGCTGACAACTACGCAATTTATTACACGGTACTTTGGTTCTAACTTTTCTAATAAGTCTGTGGTTTTTATTTTAAAATTTCAGTCTTACAACATTTTACATTTTAGGACTGTCTCATCTTTTCCAAATTCAATTTGTCGCCTTCAATTTGTTGTTTAAAATTTCATATAGCATATGCATTAAGGAAAAGAAAGTTCAACTCTTTCTGTACGTTTTGCCACACTGTGTGCCATGCCAGTTTTGGCAGTGCACATTTTGCTGCATAGTGCATCACTCTCATTTTGATTAATGTGAACCGCCATCAGACCATATTCTTTTTACATGTCTTTTATTATCTTGGTATTGGTGAAATCTAAATCCTTGTTCAATTATCTAAAAATTCATATATAATATGTTATATGTTAGATAAATATAAATATGTAGATGGATTCTTAAAAACATTAAACATTTTGTCTCTGAAATCTCTTCCGTTGCATTGATAAAAAGTTTCTGTATGGAAAGAGTTAACAAAAGTTGTTTTTAAAAAAACAAAAGTTGTTTTTAAAAAAACAAAACTTCAGAGTTACTAATTTAGTTCATATCTATTTATGTCATATCTTTCTGTCTGTGCTGATTTTTGCATAAAAATTTTTTTTTCTTCACTTCCTCTTGTACCCGTGCGAGTGTCGAGAGATACATTTTTATAAACATTTTAAATTTTGCCTTTATCATCATTTTTTTCATTATGAAATTGTTTCAATTATTTTCTTCATTATAGCATTTCTCATGTATCTTATTCTGTTATTTTCATTGTAATAATTTATATTCTATGTATCTTGTTTTAAGTAAGGAAGTCACAGTATCGTAGTGGTGTGGAAAGTGGATACTTTACTGAGGAAATGAGGTCAGGCTCCCCTGATCGACCAGTTTCTTTGTTTACCTAACCTTAAATAGGTTCATGACACTTTTTCTTTAAAGAAAAGTGGCATGACATAGTGATGATAAAATTTTCAAAAAATGTACAGGAGATCATAAAAATCTAGGCCCAAACACAATATTCCCTATATGCCACACAGTGCATAACAATATTCTTTCTTATTTTTTTATGTAACTAAGATTTTATGTAAAAAAAATCTTGAGTAGAGACAAATGCTTAGAAAACTATGACAATGATTAATAATTCTGGGAAAATAAGCACAGAGATAAAAATTAACAGACATCATCTGTATGATACCAGTACTAATATATGAATTAGAGTGATAGAAACCTACTCAAGCTTCAGAAAAGAGATTGTCTTCAAAAACAAATGCCTATGAAGATTATTAAAAATAAATTGAAGGGACTTGACCTCTAATGAAACTATAAGAGAAGAAATCAACCAAATCATTGAGTTAAGCTATAACAGGAGAAGACATGTGGTCATATGCTCAATGTGGGCAAAAGAAGACTAATATTAGGCTTTCATGTAGATTCTGGGTGGTAAAAGAAAACAAGAGAAATCAACAAAAAACTGTACACAGAATAATTTAAAAGAAGGTTCAACTTTGAGTTTAAGAACAAACAAGACCTACAAAACTTAGAATACATGGAAAGTTTCTGATTTTAGCCCTGTGTACCACATTTGTCTTAATGGAACTAGCCCCTAGAAACAATTGATGATATCAAATACTCGAATTCAGTTTTATTTTAATCATGTTTCTATGCATGATATGGTAGCATAGTTACACAAAACAAAATAGCCGTGGTACAACCAAAACCAACTCAAAAAACATAGGATTATCATTATTAGGTTACCATCTAACAAATAAAAAGGACATGATAGTGTGGTGCTTATTTTCAGTACTTTATATAGTAATGTAAATTGTATAATGCATGGTCCTAGGCAGGACACACTTAAAAAACATCATGTCCAGCAAAATTCTGACATCTGGTAATCCTAATCATAAAAAAAAAAGTAAAGTGCCTTGTCACACCAAGTGGTATATAGGGAATATGGTGTTAGTGACCATAATTTTTACAAATCTTCGGCAAATGATTTTTGGGGTAATGTGGTCGATATTTACGCTTGTGTTGCTTTACTTTCTCAGAATAAATCTGGTACCCATTTAAGGCTGGATAAACCTGGAAGCTGCCAATCAGACTCTTGTCCTTTGTTGTCCAATTCACTAACCAATTAGCTTAAGTGGTTCAATCCTAATTATAATCCAACCTAAAATTTGATTAGTGCAAATCTTCTACATGTCTATCAATTTTTTTTACTCTTGTTCTTTTTCTTTTTAGCTCTCACCGTTAAGTGGGATTGTTGTTAGTTTGCAGCTAGCTGCAATATTTATGCCTTTCAGTCCAACATATCCATGTTTCTATCTATCTACCTATTGTCCTTTCGAGCATAGCCGGCCCATAGGGCATAGACCCAGATACTCATTCTCTTATCTAACTTTTATTTTAACAGTTTTCAATCCTTGTAAATATATTTTATCAAATCTAGCCATTTGTCTCTGTTCTGTGTAAGTAACTCTATCTCATTGAGTGAGCCGATTCCTGCTGCTCTTGCCTCTCTCATCAATGTTCTTCTCAGTGTCTTTATGAGTCGGCCTCTTTTCCTCTTACCTGTTGTTTCTCACATGAGGACTTGCTTTGTTATTCGGTTATTATCTCTTCTCATCACATGTCCAACATATGACCATCATCTTTTCTTGATTACTGAAGATATTAGTGGTTGATTGGCGATTTCTCTAATTTCTTTGTTTTGAATTCGTTCCACACTATACCAAGTATTTTCCTTAGACATTTATTTTTGAATGCATTCAACTTTATTTCTATATCTTTTGTTGTTTTCCAGCTCTCGCATGCATATGTAAGGGTAGATAGTACGTTTGATTTGAATAGTCTAAGTTTTGTGCTTGTGCTGATGAGTTTTGATTTCCACAACTTTTCAAGGCTTCTGAAAGACATTGCTGCTTTAGCTATTCTGATTCTAATTTCTTTCTATCCATCTATTGACCTCTCGAGCCATAGCCGGCCCATAGAGCGTAGACCAAGATACTACTTCTGTTATCTGAATTTTTGTTCTAGCAGTTTTCAATTCTTTTAAAGATATTTTATCAAATCTCGCCACTTGTCTCTGTTCTGTGCAAACAGCTCTATCTCATTGAGGGAGCTGATTCCTGCTGCTTTTGCCTCTCTCAGCAATGTTCTTCTCAGTGTCTCTCTGGGTCTTCTTATTTTTCTCTTACCTGTTGTTTCCCACATGAGGGCTTGCTTTGCTATTCGGTTATTATCTCTTCTCATCACATATCCAACATATGACTAATTTCTTTACTTTTACATTTTTTACATCCATCTTTAGCATGAGTATATTTCTAAATGTTTAATGATTTTTACTCAGGCAGCAGCCATTTTTAGCTTACTCTTTTATATTTTAACAGCCGAGGGTTCGTTATCATGCACAAAGTGCCCACAGTAGATCCCATTTTTTTGTTATTCTAGAGTGCTAAACATTGTATCTCACAACCGAGAGATCAGGAATGGTAAAAATATGAAGGACATGAATAAACCATGAATTCAAAAAGATATAAATTTAACCCAGAACTGCCTTGTCTAAAGGCCAATGTCTTTTCCCTAGACAATCAAATCAGTGTTGTCGTAGTGTTTTTTGAAGGCTTATTGTGCCATATTTTGATCTCTCTGTATTATCTATTGTTTCTTTAATGTAATTTGTGACGGGAATTATTACAGATGCTTTTTCTCAGTTCTTCACTTCCAATGTTATCTCTCAGGCTGTTTCCTGTTATGCATCTACCACATTTATTTTATGTGGTTGTGATTTTTTTTTTATTGTTTTTGAGTCTATCATCCAGGTCTGGGACTTGTAGCACAACTATGGTTATGGAAGGCCTCGGTATCATTGCAAACGAATTAAAATCAATAATTGCTCAATGCCCCTGCCAGTGGAATCACCTGAATTATAATCTCATCTCCCAAACAAAGAAAGGTAGCTGCAGTCCCCATCATAGCAGTCTCAGCACACACCAAAAGACATAAGGCGAAACCACACAGAAAGTGAACACAGCCATCTGTTTCGCTTCATACGATATCATCATTCATCGCAAGCAATCGGAATATCAAAACGGATGAAACGCGCAGCTCACAGTGTGCACAGAGCACTTAACTCAGTAGTTTCAGCAGCAAGCCAGACTTGGAATATGAGAGAACTGCAACAAGGAACACTTTTCAGACACAGCCTTTAACGGTTCCCGCCACCTATCCTATTGTAGCATAATGTTGGAATGAAAACTGTGTTGCAAAGTCCCTGTTTTTATTCTAGTGTTATTTCCATGTTGGACAAAGGTGGTGACATCTGTCTAATGATTTGACAAGCTTTGTTGTATCTTAAGTCTATTTCTTCTGCTTTTGAATTACCTGTTGTCACTAGAGTTCATAGGTATTTAAGTTCTTAGCTATTTTATATATCACCAAGGAGGAAGTGTGCGAAAGAATCCAATGATCCACTGAACTAATAAAATACTGTAAATAATAAAAGAGTGGAAGCTGACATGTTATGGATGAGTCACACAGTCCATAGGCCTTGCCAAAGCTGTTCTGCAAGGCATAGTACCAGGCAAAAGAAGACAGGGAGGAACAAAAAATGATGGGTGGATAACATAAAATAAATGGACAGGAGTGTCTTTTATTGTATTGCAGAAAGCAGCTTAAATAAGGATAACTGGAGGAAAATTTTGAAAATGTCATCAATGGTGCCCCAATGACAGACAAGGTTACAGGATAATTGATTGATATTCCTCCACTTGTTTTAACTGTTATCTATCGATATGTTGATTTTCTTTTGTGATGTTCATGACTTCTGTTTTGTTGGTGTTGATTTTCATGTTTTACTGAGTACCTGTATTGTTGAGTCTCTTTTTAAGAGTTCTTGTATGTCTTCTATTTTTCCATACATTAGTGTCTGATCGTTAAAATAGAAGCTCATTAATTTCATCTGTCCCAGGTGGGATGGATAACTTACACATGTAGAACATGTCAGTAGTAAACTATAGGAATGATAGTGTGCACCCCTGTCTTACTCTTGCTCTAACTTCAAAGTGATCTGTGCAGCCTGCTGCTGTTCACGATTAAATGCAAATTCTATCTATCTATCTATCTATTGACCTTTCGAGCCGTAACCGGCCCATAGGGCGTAGACCAAGATACACCTTCTCCTATATGAATTTTTGTTCTAGCAGTTTTCTTTTAAAGATATTTTATCAAATCTCGCCATCTGTCTCTGTTCTGTGCAAGCAGTTAAATGCAAATTGCTTAAGAAAAATTCTGTGGAATATTTTGACCCAACAAAAATAGCAACCAAAATTCACCTAACAGCTGTGAACAAGAACAAATGTGCATAGTAGTAATAGGCAGATCCTAAAGTTGAAAAGACCATGTGTTCAGAAGAGAAAAATGAAACCATAAGAACAAGTGTAGTGAATCCCAGATTAAAGGTAACTGTGCAACAAACCAAAATACAATCTTATAAAAGATAGCAGAGAGAGAAATTTATTGGGAGACCAGACTTGGGGCATTGCAATGGGTTACCATGGAATGTGCAAGCTGGAGAAAAAATAATGTTGTTTTACAAGAAGCACTCTCCATCTTGGTTGATGGTTGCTTGATCATTATGTGGTCAAGAAAAATAAGTAAAATTTCAATCTCATTACTTATCTCTTGTCATTTGTTGATTGTTTGTGTCATTGGCTTCATTAAAATATCTAGATTATTTGTTCTTCTTCTTTCTTCTTCATTTGCTTTTCAGCATCAAGATATAATTTGCAGTCTTTTGCAATTCTGTTGATCTATAATGCTGTTATGTTTACTAGTGTTTCTATTACTCCATCAATCATTGACACTTGAGTCTAATGTTCTCATAACATTTATTAAAGACTTGTGTTGTGTTTTGGCCTTTCAGTCTCACCATGTTACCAAAACATTTCATTTGTTGTTTCTTTATGTATTCTATGGTGGGAATTATTCCTAACATTTTTCTGATTTCTTCGTTATATGACAGATTATTTGTTGCTGTTAATATATAAACTTATTCTAGCGCTTATTTCTTTACATTAATTTGTAATATAATAACTATGTTATTGAATATAACAATAGGATACATGTTCTTATTTATTCACCCAGGGCTGTTATGACCAACTTATGGATAAAATTCGAGAACACATTCTGGCTATTGCAGGGATTGCACTTGCAATTGTAATTGTTATGGTAAGTACACAAACAAATGAAAAGACAATTAGAGGCCACAGAGATGGGATTTTTTTAGAAGAATGTTGAGGTTCCATGGACAGCTACAAAGACGAATGAGGACATTCTCAAAGAAGCCAACACAAAAAGGTAGCTCCTAAAGTCATCAGAAAGAAACAGCCAACATTTTTCAAGCACAGCATAAGAAGAGGAAATTTGTAATACTTGGTTACAAATAGCAAAATAGAGGGAAAGAGAGATCGCAGATGACAAAAAGAGAAGATACTAGATAGTGTGGTGTCACCATTGTTGACCCTTTCTGCCAGCAGCTGTTTGCTATAGAAGTGGAACTTCCTTCCTTAACTCTTATCTTACATAGGCCAGCCAGCCAAAGCTGTTGTTGTTTGGGGGGAGGTGGGGGGATGCTGTACACAAGCAGACACTAGGAGCCATTCATGGACTAGACAGGAGTTGGGGAACCAAATAGGCTCCAGGGCCATCCTGGGGAATGTGGCTGCCTCTAGCTGTAAGGTACTATCCCAACACACTCCTACCCTAGCTTATACCTGGCTTATATAATCAATATCTTACAGTGGAAATTAAAATACTATTGCCACATCAAAAGACACAGTGGGCTAGAAAGAACAATAATGGAGGGCATGGTTCCAGGAAGAAAATACAGGGGCAGACCAAGAAGAAGGTGGTTTCAAGACATTCAAGAAACCTTGAACTTAGCAACAGAAGAAGTGGAAGATCTGGCTAAAGACAGAGATTCTTTCAGATAAACTGTGGTGAATGCACTGTTCTGCAGAGGACATGCAACTCAATGATTATTTTTTGGTCAAACAAACTCAGACATAAATAACTGCCTAAAAGATGCAACCAGAACAAAGTAATAACAGGAGATGGAGGCTGGATAGGTCTTATGCTCAGAAGAAATCCAGAAAAAATTAAAAGAATTGTCGAACTGTGAACTCCAAAGACAAGGCAGATGAGAGGCAAACCAAGAAAAATCTGATGGAAAACAACAGAATGAGTAGTGTGGACCAGACCTAAGGCCCTTTTTGAAGAATGGCAAGGTTACATAGGATGGAGGAATTTGTTGTTATCCTACATGATGGTATAAGGTAAACCTGCCACTGACTGTCTTGTTGTTAGTCTCTTTGCATATATAGTTGTATGGAAACATTGCATAGATTTGGCACACGGCACATGAAGATCGTGCTTCCCACTGTGGCCATTACAGTGACCTGGAAGTCTGCATTGTGAGCTGCGTATCATTTATACAAAATGCAACATGTTCAATGGAACAATATGAATGATCAGGATGAACACGTTGGTTGCTGGAACGGGAGTTGAGCAGGTATGGGGATACCCCGTCTGCAATGACATCATTCCATTCTAAAGTCAATGGAAATGTTGGTAGTCTGAAGCTGACAGGAAAAAAGGGAGGGAGGATGGGAAGAGTAGGCTAGGTTAGTGGATCCATGTCAATAAAGTAGCCACCATGGATTATTAGTGGACACAACTCCTCACAATGGAATTATTTATTCTGTCCTGGCTGCTGTTAACACCATGAACTTCTCAACAACAAAACTGACTTAACTTCAGGAACATAATTAGTGGATGTAGTAAGATCATATCCTTTTTGGAAGTAAAGGCACGCCTCACAGCAACAGAGCTGGAAGTTGTCAGCGACCCACAGCTGATGGCTTGCGCCAGGATCGATGAACCAGAACCATCCAGACCTTGCTCCACCTCTCCATGGTGTCTCCAGTGACAAACTAACCTGTCTAGTCTGGCCAAGCAAGTAGGAATCGAAGAGAGAAGACAAGAAGACAAGCCAGTACTAAAATATGTAGTCCTGAAGTTGGATGTATTGGGCCAAAAGGCATAGATATCACAGTTATACTGCAAACAACAACACAACGCAGACATGCCCACTTAACATCCTTTTAAGGGTGGATGATGAAGTGGTGTACTCCTTTAGTCATCAGGCAAATGCAATCAGGCATATCCTATTTTTTTCATCAGTATTATAAAGTTTGGAGCAGGGAATATTGTAAAACTATTACAGCTAGGCAAAAAAAAAACAGTTATTGAGAATACAAAGTGTGTGTCCAGAAAACCCACCAAGGTTAACCAAATGCCAGGTAGATAGCCCAATTAAATCTTCATGTAGGTGAAGCAAGAAAGCTTATACAAACAAACTACCCAAGGGAAAGAAAACATGAATAAATCCAAATACAAAATTCTCATTAGTCTCTTAGAGATAGCTTTCCTGAGAGAGGCAACATTGATTACAAATAGCTACTGCCTTACAAAAGTTCAAGGAAACGCAACAGCTAGAAGTTTGAAACAAATACAAAGTGAAAACAGAAGACTTTGTTACTGTTTGGTACAAAAAACAGGAATGCAATACAATAATAAAATTGCAAAAAATATATCTAGAGGAAAAAAATGGAGGACTCTATAGACTAATTTTGATAGAATATCCTTGACATGTTATAGACATTATTTTTTCTTCTTTTTTTTTTCAGTTCTTGTGCATACTGTTTTCCATATGTGTCTGTGCCAACATTGGGTCCCACAAGATGATTGTGTAGCTATACTGCAAAGCTCCTGATTATGTTTGATTCGCAATAACCTCTTTCTTCATCATTTTCATGGCATGAAAATTAGTTGGGTAGTACTTATATTTTTGTATATTTTTTTTTAAAGTAAAAGTATAGAGTATTTTTGTGAACATTTTCTTCAGTAAAATTACTAATTGTCTGTAAAATGTTCATAATTTATTCGATGAACAGTTTCCCATAAAGCAAAAGCATATATTTTTTTTTAATGTTTTGTGACACACGAAATTACAGTTATAATTTGCAGAATAATTATGTTTTCAGTTAAAACATTTATGTCTTGAGATACATAGATATGATATATTAGTTCTGTATCTTTTAAAACTTCTGAAGTGAAGTATTACCTTCTGAAAAATGTAACCACATTTGAAGTGTGCACTTTCAAAGTTCCAGTAAATGCACATCATTTTATATTTTGAGTTGTCTAGATTAAATTGTGAATGGTTAAAGTTACTTTTCTATTAATATAGTAATATTATACATATATAATTCAGTTTTATTAAAAAGTTGCATGTACTTAATATAAAACACTTTACTATTTTTGAAGTCAAGAACAATATATTTTCAATTTAATTGTGAAAATACTTATTATTGTTAGAATATTTTACAATTATATAAATTTGAAATGTTCTACATTTAAGTTTAGTTATAGTGTTTAAAATTAAGGAATGTTTAACACTGAAAAGTTAAAGTTTGTTAAAATGTACTCATTTTAGAAAATTTAAATTTGAATTTAAAAAAATGGAATTTAAATGCCTGCAGAGATAATTATGGAACAATAAAACTGAGCACAGATATACAAGAAATGTATTAATTATATTTATGCTGAATATAAATGTTTGATACATGTTTTCTGCTTTCACCGTGTAAATATTATACTAACATTTTGTTTCTATGATTTTTAAAATCATTTCCCCAATCATTATACATGTGTAAATACAATGTTTATTAATGAATCCTGCATAATCATTAATGATTTTATTTAATTTGTCTTTTTCTCTCTATAATTAGAGTGTAGGGTTTAATTAAGAAATAAATTATATAACTTTGATGAGAAGAGATATCATGAGAATCTCAAAACAAATTCTCAAATGAGAAACTTGGGGGGAGCAAAGAAAAAGCAAAAGACTTAGAGAAACAATATTAAGAACACTGAGGAGAGAAGCAACAACAGCAGGTATTAAGTCCCTTTTCAAAGTTAAGAGGCTCGTCCAGAACAGGGACAAGTAGATGCAATGCTGGTCATGTGCAAACTCTGATGCTTAATAGCAGAGATCGTTTGACATGGAGAGTTTAGAATTTCTTCCCTACGTGCTATCTTTGGCTCGAAAGGCAATAGAGGGAGATAGAGTTAAATCGCCTTAAACATCATGCACCAATATTAATAAAAGTAAAACAAAAAAAAAAGTAAAGTACCCCCGTCCCACCAAGTGGTGTATAGGGAATATGGTGTTAGTGACCATAAATTTCAAAGACCTTCGGTCATATGATTTTTGGGGTAATGTGGTCAGTATTACGCGCGTGCTGCTTTACTTTCCCAGAAAAAAATCCGGTACCCATTAAAGGCTGGGTGAACCGGAAGGCGTCGGTTGGGATCGAACCCTACCTCTTGTCCTTTGTAGTCCAGTTCACTAACCACTGAGCTATCGCGGCTCCCATTAATAAAAGTATTTATTACAAATTAAATTTTTTAATCTTGTCAAAATATACTTAACTACTTATAATAATGAAAATTAATAATTATCTGCTTTAAAGAAAATAGAGGTATAAAGATTACATTTTACTTAATTTCATATATAATTTCAACATTTTTCGGGCACAATATGAGAAAAGGAAATTTTGAATACTTGGCTACAACTGGCAAAATAAAAGGAAAGAGAGGTCGTGGATGACAAAGAGAGAAAATACTGGAAAGCTTGATGTCATGGCATGGAAAACAGTCAACAACAGAACTGAAGCTAATGCACTGTAGATAGAAGATTGTGAAAGGACAAGATCGCCTATGCCAACCGGTATGGCACATGATGATAATGATATAAATATTTTAAAATACATTTTATTATTATTATTATTATTATTTGGCTTGTGCTATATTAAACTGGGACTGGAACTTAGGGCTTATTAAGTAGGCCACAAATTAGACATATGTTCAATTTATTTCAAATAATTTAATAGACAGGGGCATTTTTTCTGTAAGTAAAAAAGTAAAGAGCCCCATCACGGCAAGTGGCGTACGGGAAAATGATGTTAGTGCCCATAATTTTTACAGACCTTCGGCACATGATTTTTGGGGTAATGTGGTCGGTATTACGCCTATGCCACTTTACTTTCCCAGAAAAAAATCCAGTACCCATTTAAGGCTGGGTGAACCCGGAAGCCGCCGATCAGGATCGAACCCGACCTCTTGTCCTTTATAATCCAGTGCATTAACCACTGAGCTATTGTGGCTCATTTTTTCTAATAAGGCACATTCTATCTATCTATTGACCTTTCGATCCGTGGCCGGCCCATAGGGCATAGAGATACTCTTTTTTCTTTTTCTAAATTTTCTTTCTAGCAGTCTCAATCCTTGCAAACAACATTTATCAAATCACATTCATTAGTTAATTGTTTAAAGACATCTTGGATACTTTGTATAGTTATTTTTTTTATTTATGAAAAGTTCTCATTTTAACTGTTAATGGAAAGACTGATTTTATATGTAAACAAGGGCTTTCATTATAGAAGTGAATACAGATTTTCATATTAATTGTGAATGAAAATTTCATTTTAGATTATTTCAAACTCTCACTCCAAATGGGAGAATATAGGCTGTCATTTTAAACTGTCAACGATGGCTCTCGTTCCAAAAGTGAGAAAAGCTTTACACTTCAGAATTGAGCAAAACGTTTCATGTTAGAAATGAATTTACATTAATTTCAAAAGTGAAATAACATATATTTTGAGATAATGAGGTGAGAACAAGAGAATATTTAAAATAAGCCATTCCATGAACCTAACTTTTACACTCTATAAAACATTATTCTGTCTTCCGTGTTAAATTATTTTCATTTCTTTATGTGTTCATTGTATAGTTATAAGATTAGCGGTCTTTCCATATTTCATATTTCATTACATGTTATTATATATATAATGTATTGAACTCCGTGGTTAACTTTTCTATTTGTTCTATTTGTATTGTTCATTAAAATTAATATAACTACATATTACAGCTTTTAATATCAATATGTAACTATTTAATATAAATACTATAATGGTTATTAGAATATGCCATATCTCCTCAATACTGTTCCAGACTTCAACTTCAAGTTACAATAGTGGTATTTCAGTACAACTTGAAAAAGAAGGTACTCAGATGACTGAAAGGTTTAAATAACCATTAACATAAATTTAAAAAATGCAGTAAAAATTAAAATTATTAACTTTAACTTATTTTTCTCTACTTCCTCTTTTACCACTTCAGGTATCAAAGGAGATACAAAGTTATGCTTTCTCTTTGTCTACATAAGATACAAATATGTTAACATTTTATTAATTTAACTAAAACATTGAAATAAAGACAAATTTAAATCTTCATTTAATGTGACAGGTTATATCCTTAAAATGCCTCCAAAAATTCTGTCGATGACAGCTCCTCACTAGACCTCATATGAAAGACAAGAAACACAGGATGATGAAGCGAGACATAATGGTAAATTGTTGATGAACGATAATAAAGACAATGGTTTCTTGTGGAGATATCTTGAGAAATTGACTCTAGACAGATAACTGTGGAGAGATCTCTGTGGCGACCATTAGTGCCAGAAGACACAAAAGAGGATTAATTAATTTATATATATTTAATGTATCACTAATGTTAAAGTGTAAATAAAATAAATAAAATTCACATCTAAGAGTGAATCAGTGAAGGTCACAAAATCATATTCTCTCTGTGGTTTTACTAACTACAGGTCATGTGGCTTCTGTTGGATTGGAAATGATAACTTACCACCACTGTGTGTCTATATGTTTGGAATTGGAGTCATCAACGATGGCCTAACGTCATCAAGTGCTATGACGATCATCATTTTCGGGAGGACGTGAACTCCCATTGTATATGGTGGATAGGCGGCAGGAACCATTGAAGGCTATGTCTGAAAAGTGTTCCTCCTTGCAGTTTCCTCATATTCCAAGTCCGGCTTGTTGCAGGAGCTACTGAGTTAAGTGCTCTGTGCACACCGTGAGCTGTGTGTCTCATCCGTTTTGATCCTGCTGCGATATCCCGCTTGTTTACGATGAATGATGATATCGTATGACAGGGAACAGTTGGCTGTGTTCACTTTCTGCGTGGTTTCGCCTTATGTCTTTTGGCGTGTGCTGAGACTGCTACGATGGGGACTACAGTTACCTTTCTTTGTTTGGGAGATGAGTTAGTAATTCGGATGATTCCACTGGCACGGGCGGTTGAGGAATTATGGATTTTAATTCGTTTGCTGTGATACAGAGGCCTTCCATAACCAATAACAATAACCAAATAAAATAAATATTAGGAAAACTATAAAATAAAAAAAAAGCAAAGAATAAAAGTAAATAAGATTTCTCGTGAAAATTTAAAAGTGACATAAAATTAATTTCTAATTTCCTGCAAAATTTAGCATACAAAAATATCATCATAATAAATACATTGTCTTAAATAATATTGTTTATGGTAAAGACATAAAAAATAAAATTGTTATTTTTAAAAAAGATGAAGTGACCTCAGGGAATTGTAATTGGTGCTAGTAACCTAACAGCTGAGAAAAATAATTATAACAATTGCCACTTTGCTACTTCAAGAACACATTAAGAAGTTTGATTAAGACTTTCTGGAAGGATAATGGCAACAGTTTCAATAAACTCCTTTATGGAGCATTGAATAAAGAAATACTAAGGGAATAAACAGAAAAATGTGCATATTTAACATCTGATGACACTTGGAAGATGGAAACTGATACTAATAATTAGTTGAAGTCAGTGAGAAGAAATACTGCAAGATAATTCAGCATAAGGAAATCAATGATGAATCAAATAAATCAATAGAACAGACAAAATTAATTAGATCAGCATCATTGAAATCTTACTAACAACAGGAAAGATTTAGAACAAGAAGATTTGAGAAGGAGAATGGGGAAAGTAAGTAAAATGTAAGAAATGGATACCAAAACAGCTTGTGGCGCATGGAGAATATTGTTTTTGTTTCTTAATTACGCTTTTTCCAGAAAAATATTTCTGATACCTATTTTCAGAGGCTGGACGAATATCAACCCCACAGTGTCAAGTGAATCGCAAAAACAAATCTGTGAGCTGCTAAAAGATTTACAAAACATTATCACAAGAGAAAAGCATAGAAAGCAAACTTTTGTGTAACGACAATGCCTAACAAAGAAAATTTTCTTTAGTGACCCAACTCAGTGTGTAGCTTTTTGAGTTTAGTAGAACTTTTCTACAGGAGAAAGGAACATGAATTTCAAAAGCTACATCAGTATATTTTTTAAAAAACACATAACAAATGGGACTTAAAATTCCATTCACATGATCAGCAGATGAGAATGCTATAGTTCGTTCAGAAATTCATGCCCACACAGTTTGTCAATTATCTCAGAAACTGTTTGATGAATTTCTGTAATTCTTTTTCATGAAATCTTATTTTTTCACCGACCTTAGATTCCAGAGAAGAAATCTTGCATGAAATTACAACATGGATTGCAAAGGCTAAAGGCCTGTGACTTTTGAAATCTCTACAACTAAATGAATGTGGAAGAAATTGATTATCCACACCATAAGACAAGATCGGAGGATAATGACGACAACACACAAGTAATTGCAACACCACCATTGTCAGGTTTAGTGGTGCTAAATGGACCATTTACTTACATCAAACAAATAAATATACCAAAGTGTTGTATTTAGAATAAATAAATATGATTTTAAATGTTTAGTAAAAATTCAGTAGCTGAAAATGTATGTCATTTAGGCTATAGAGTATAACACAAGTTAATAGAAATGGACAGCATCAGGAGATATCTAAGAGTCCACTTGAAAACTTGTCTTCAGAAAGAAAAAAAGACAAGAAAATGACGATGTTTTGTAGCTATATGTTTCTGTTAATTAACTCTTCCCTGTCCAGAGTTGTCAGAAAGAAAAAACCTCTTATATATTCTTGCACATTGTGAGCTGTGTTTTTCATCCGGATTGTGTTTCGATATTCTGATTGTTTATGATGAATGATGATATCGTATGACGAAAGACAGTTCAGCTGTGTTCACTTTCGGTGCCACTTGATCTTATGTCTTTTGGCATGTGCTGTGGCTGCTATGATGGGGACTGCAGCTGCCTTTCTTTGTTTGGATCCTTCAATGAGATGAGATGTTAATTTGGATGATTCCACTGGCATGAGCAGTTGAGCAATTATGGATTTTAATTCATTTGGAGCGATGCCTGGGTCTTTGACTAACCATAACCATATTCTTGTATGTAACCATAACACTCCATAACAACCATAACACTCAATCAATGTCTGTTAGTACTCCAAACCTTTTCCTGATCACACAGGAAAATCTACGAAAAGTAAACAAACTTTTTAGCCCTGGTGAGGGTTTCTAAAAACAAAATATGAAAGTTTTTGTTTTGAAACTATTTTTGCTGGTCATTATTTCAGAGAAGAAAAAATGTCATTTGATCAAACTCAAATTATGTTTATTTTATATTAAGTTTGTGTAATTGTATGAACTGAAATAAAATTAATTCAACAATTTATGGGTAGACCACATTCATATTTTTAAAATACCATTTTGAATTTACTTGAACTGACATTTCAATTCAAGAGGTGATTATAATAATAAATAAATGTCCTGCCTTCTTTTTGTGTTTTCGATTTGTATTTATTTGTACAATATCAAAGAAATGTTTACAACGAATTTGGCTGTTATATGGTGCTTCTCTTTGACTCCCAATAGCTGTAATTGTATTTTCATCTTAATATTTAATTGTCTTAGCTATTTAAATTAATGTCCACACTCTAATATCATCTTGTGGCATTGAGGATCAGATTTTTCAACTATGTCCTTGGACAAGTTATAAACTTTACTTAATTCTTTGTTTTTCTATAACTTTTACATACAGACCTAGGTTTTTTTCTTGTTGTCTCCTTATTTGCTGCAAACATTTTTCATCTTTATCTTCTAAATCATCTGAACTCTGATTGGATCATAGGGCACTCACAAGAGAAATCCATCCAATCGGTCTGGAGCATGCAAGAACAACTCTCATCAGGACTTGCCAGTCTCTATAATTTCATCTTGTATGGTCTGCCTCTTGTTCATTTGCCAGGTGATGTCCATGTTACTGCTAGGTGAGGATGCCTGGTTCGTTCCATTCATAGAATGAGGCCTAACAACTTCCAATGTCTTCTTTTCACTTTTTGATTGATGTTGTTAATGTCCGATCTTCTGACAACTTCTTACAAACATATTTAGAACTTTTTTATTTATTTACAGACAAATATTGCATGTATTTTATTTAGATTAATATTGTTTTCTTCTTCTTCCACTAAATGGACATGGATGCATTGTCTTGCTAGTTTACTGCAAGCCATATATGTGCATATCAGCCTGACACAACTGTCTTCAGCATGGGTATAATTTTAATCGCTTAACAATTTTGTCTGAACAGTGGCACCATTTTGGCCTACTCTTTTCAACTTTTACTGCTAAAGGTTGTTTAGCATGTGCAGAGTACAAATAGGATCATCTTTTTTTCATCGTTATCCAAAGGGCTTGGCATTGGACTGGATCTAGAGCACACTGCCAACTAAGTTCTCTAGCGTTTGGCTTTTCGTGGCAAGGCGCTGTGCCAAGGAGTACGAGTTCGATCCTGTTTCAGACCACATAGTTTCTCTGTTTTCTTCTGCTGTTGATTATTTGTCATTTTTTCAGGGTACTGTAAACATACCTCTTCCTCTGAATTGATTTACCAGCCCTGAGCTGACCCATGCTTTCCTTAACTTAATATCTAAAGATGTTCACAGAGAAAGAAGAAACATTTTTTTGTGTACTGACTTACTGCCGTGTCAGATCATACAAATGTTACTGTGACAGTGAATTAGCTGAATTGTGGATAAAAAGTCATAGCTGACAAGAATCACTCAACATAAACTAATCAAGATTCTGTTTCACTTCCTAGTTGTGGCTTTGAAAATAGAACACCAACAACAATTCTGTTATTTCCCTTTGCTCAAAATGTGTCTACTTTTTTTACATGCTGAACTTCTATATGTGTATCTGTCATTTTTTCTACTTATTATTGACTACACTGCCAGCTACAAGTTCCACGACAAACCATGTTGCTTCTGTAACAAGTGTTCTTTTCCTTTTTACGCACACAATGGTAAACAGCCCTATGCTATAAACCCTCTAAACCAACACGTCCCTTTTTATCTCCCCTCTACCTGCTTAAACTAAGTGGCTGATTGATTAATGTGCTTGCTTCCTAATCAGAAGGGTCCAGGTTCCATTCCCAGAAGTGGTGGATTTCTGTTCGAATTGACAAGGCTCCAGGGTTCATCCAGCCTAGAAAAATGGGTACCAAAGATTTTTCTGAGACTTATGGGGTGTGATACCAACCACATCACCCAAAAATGTGCAGTGGTCACAGAAAATATGGTCACAAACACCATATTTCCCATATGCCTACTACTACTAGCATGGCATGAAAGGAACCTTTACCCATTCAAATCTGTCCAACTTGGTTAAACCTGCAAGGATCAAACCTCCCATTGGCATTGCTTGGTGGTCAGGGTACTCAAGCTGTTAAATTAAAGATATATCCAAAAGCAATCACAAGAACTACCATACTTTTGACTCCAGATGGGAGGAGAAAGAGTCAGACAAAGGACAACATGGTGGAACAGAAACATAAGTATAACATTGGTCAAATATAGGACACCCTACAAAGGATGACCATGGACCATGTAAAATAACTGAACTATAATGGTGCTCTCTCACAAAGTATACTGGCTGCTGAAAGCTTTGTCAATCTGTGATCAAAAACAGAGAATAAAATGACTTATAAATCAACAATGAGGACAGCTGGTCGACCAGACATACTATCTTGCAGAGCAGTAACATTTCTTTATAAATTTGTCTGTGATGAACATTCTCTGGGTGTCTCAAGTCTGTTCATTTCTTCATTTCTGCCTCCGCTGTTCTCCTTCAGTTCTCTTTCTTTTATACCCTCATGGAAACCACTGGACAGACAAAGACTTGAGTTGTTTAGAAAGCATCCATGAAGAATTTCTCCACCAGTGAATCTGATGATAGATTGTGTTGCATGGAGGGAAGAAATAAAAGTTAAACACTGCATTTGAAAGGAAATTGATGAAAAGATTAGAGAACAAATGCCAAAAGAGAAAATGGTTCATACATAAAAGTGCAGCCACATCTTGCTTCTTTTGTAGCCATACCTGAGATTCTAATATTGACAGATTCAGCCACTAGAGAAGCTCTTCCCCAAAAAAAATATTTACTGATTGCTTGCAACAGACCATCTGGCATAAAAACAATGGATAAATATATATATCCTCCACATGAAGGGACTGTCACATAATAGTAAGTAAAGAGCCATCGTCATGCCAGCTGGCGTATAGGGAATATGGTGTTAGTAACCATAAATTTTACAGACCTTCAGTACATGATTTTTGGGGTAATGTGGTCGGTATTATGCCCGTGCCGCTTTACTTTCCCAGAAAAAATCCGTTATCCATTTAAGGCTGGGTGAACCAGGAAGCCGTCGGTAGGGATCGAACCCTACCTCTTGTCCTTTGTAGCCCAGTTCACTAACCACTGCGCTATCATGGCTCCATTGTCACATAAAAGTACCAGTTTTCTTTTTTTGTATAATTCTCTCTAGCCATAAATATTTGCAGACATTTCATTTTTGGACCAACTAGTGGTCTAGACTCCCTTCAATTATGATCTATGCTATCTTTGGAGAGCTGAGATGACTCAGTGGTTAGTGAACTAGGCCTACTAAGGACATGGGATCAGGTTTGATTGTGATCGATGGCTTTCAGAATCAATCAACCTTAAATAGGAACCAAATTTTTCTGGGAAAAATAGTCAGCACTGGTGTAATAACTACTACATTATCAAAAAAAATAAAGTGCTGAAAGTCTATAACAAAATATTTACACTGACACCATATTCCCTCAATGGTAAAGTATGAGGCTTGAATCAGCGTCTTAGTACGTGAGTTTTCACCAGTATAAGCTCAACCCCCTATTCAGAAGTGTTTGTAGACTTCTGGATAGTGTCGCTTAAATCACCAAAATTCACGATGCGAGGCGGCACACCCTGGTACTCATTTCTGCCAGCGGCTGGGTTGACTGCAGGGTATTTTTTTTTCCAACCACAAGTACAACTCACACTGCTGCCTGTGGAAATCGAACACAGGTTGTCCGAACAGTGGTAGCCCAGTCGGGTAACTTAGTCTTCCCTAAGTGGTGTGACGAAGCTCCTACTTTTTCTTTATGCCATCTTTCACACATCAATTACAACTTTTCATAACCTCAGCAATAGTTTCTATATACACAGTATCATTACACTACTACTACTACTAACACTTTTCCATTAAATAAAATAAAGAAAGAACACTTCACATGTGTCATAACATTATTTAATATCATTTACAGTGTTCCTCATATGTTCATGCATTACAACTTTTGAAACCAAACTAAATCGTTTTCTACATTAATTTTGATAATTCTAATTTGATCTGCTATTCTATTGCCATGATGCAGGTAGCAATAACACCATTATGTAAGACAAGTTAGTATTAATGGTCAGAATTTGTGTTTGGGTGTGTCCTGAAGGCTTCTTAGCATTCACCCATTAAGAGGGCGTGTATGCATTATGTCACTAGTTTACGGAAATGGCGTTATATCTGCACCTTTCAGCTCAACACATCATATCTTTGGCATGGGTAGATTTGTTTAATAAATTAATTTTTTGCCCAGGCAACTACCATTTTTGGCCTACTCTTTTCATCTTTTAACTGCCATGGGTTTTTTTTTATGTGCATGAAATGTACATGAGACTTCCAGTTTTTCACTGTTTTGTAAGAGGGTTAGACATCGGATTTCACTACTAGAGACCAGGGGAGGGTAGTAAGTAAGTAAAGTAAAGTACCCCCCGTCATGCCAAGTGGCGGCGTATAGGGAAATATGGTGTTAGTGACCCTATATTTTACAGACCTTCAGCACATGATTTTTGGGGTAATGTGGTCGGTATTACGCCCGTGCTGCTTTACTTTCCCAGAAAAAATCCGGTACCCATTTAAGGCTGGGTGAACCCGGAGCCGTCGGTTGGGATCGAACCCTACCTCTTGTCCGTAGTAGTCCAGTTCACTAACCACTGAGCTATCGCGGCTCCCACTAATTTTTAGGGAATTAGTAAAACCCAGGTGTCCTCGCCAGGGTACGAACCCCGGCTGTTGCCGTGGTAAGCCAACCGCCTATCGATTGCGCTAACCGGACACCCACCAGGGGAGGGTAAAACCATGAATTTGAAGTGAAAAATGCCCACAGCCTGTAGAAGGATTCAAACCCAGAACCTTTCTGCCTGTAGTCAATGTTTTAACTCCAGACCACCCAGTCCCCCTATACTGCAAGCAAAATTATATCTTTTCTTTGAATCACTTCTCTCTGTATTCAAGCTGTTTGTAAGAAAAACCTAGATATGACATATCAACTGATAACAGTTGGCTATCAAGTGACCAATAGTTGACTGCTGGTTTGAGAGCTTTAACTGACCAGGGCCCTATATTAATGAAGTAAGTAAAGTCAATTTAGCCAGATAGATATGTTGTTCATTCTAGCCTATTTCTATTAATAAGTTTGGGGAGTTCAACGTGGTGTCCGTATGTGAACAGTGTTTTCCGTTACAGCGTGTGCTGTTAGGAAATACGCCAGTTACACGCGGTGTGCTTCTTGGATTTAATGTTCTGCTCATGCCTGTTGTGGTTGTTTAACTTCTGACAGGCTGGTGGATGGTGGAAGTTCTCGTTGTTAAGTGGGTATTTAACTTCTTTTCATTCGAGATAGACCTATCGGTGATGGGTCGTTATTTTTCACTGTTGCGCCAGGCAGACGGAAATGTCGATTCCGAACTGTACAAAGTCTGTGACAGTGGATGGGGCGGAAGAGTCAGCAATGACCAACGGCCCAGAAAGCGAAAACAGCAAAGTGTGTGGTGCACAAGAGGCATGTTCAGGATACGAAAGACGAATGTGGCTGACCGCCGTGAAAGAAGTTGGAGCCTCATCACATACTAGTCCAGAGGAAGCCATGGAGAGGAGTAACATCAAAAGATGGACAAACCAGCCTATGACAACCTGCATCATCAAAGCAAGAGACAGAGCAGAATGGCACTCCACGGTAGCCAACCTTCATTGCGGAGATGGCACTCGAAGATGATGAGACTTTACTGTTCATCCAGACAGGATTTATTTGCATTAAAACTACATTGATATATATTTTAACCTGTATTTTAAATTACTTTATCAATTTCACTTAAATAATTTATAACTAACTATTTAGTCATTCACTAACTATTTCAGCCCAAAATTGTTAAATTGTGATGTGCAAAAAGGGCATTTTGACAATATCTTTGTGCCTGTAGCCATGATTTTACATTCATTATCTCTTTCTCTTATAAAAATGCAGGTCCTTTCACAAAAGAAAGGATTTAAAAATAAACAATAAAAAAAAATAAAATATAAACATTTCATTTCTTCTGTGCACCAAGTTTCACTTGACGTTTCTTTATGTGCTTAGGTATTTTTGTGAGACGTTTCTCTTTCTGTGCATCCTTCACTTGCTTCTTTCGTTCCTGAAATATTATAGAATTAATTATGAATTACTCTGATCAACTGAACAAAAAATATGATAACATTTTCAAGTCTCATGTGTGTGTGTGTATGAGAGAGAGAGAAAAAAAAATGAAAGAAAATTATAACCCTAGATTACGATACTGTCGTAAAAATGGTGACCTCAAAATACAATTTTTTTTTTTAATATGACAGTTTGCCGTGGACAAACCCCCTTCGCTATACCTTCTTAATTATTACTTCCGGTGATCCCAGAGTGTTGAATTTGTTTCTTTTGATGCTGGATTATTTTTTTCAAACACCATCGTAAAAAGTACAACATTATTGTAAAAACAGGTTTAATTTTTTTTTGGTATAAATTTTTGCCAATTTTCAAGAAATTATTTTGCGTTCACCCGATGACTAAAGGAATGCACCTCTGTTCATCTGTTCTTAAAAGGACAATAAATGTGTGTGTCTGCATTGTGTTGTGGTTTGTAGTATAACTGTGATATTTGTGCCTTTTGGCCCAACTCATTCGACTTAAGCATGACATTTTTGAGTACCGGGTTGTCGTCCCTCTTCGATCCTTACTCGCTTGGCCAGACTATACAGGTTAGTCTGTTACTAGAGGAATCATGGAAAGGTGGAGCAGGGTCTGGATGGTTCTGGTTCACTGATCCTGTCGCAAGCCATCAGTTGACAACTTCCAGCTCTGCTGCTGGGAGGTGACTTTGCCTCCTGTATATGGTGTTAATGAGGTCCTCAGAATTGCCTCCTGTATATGGTGTTAATGAGGTCCTCAGAATTGCCTCCTGTATATGGTGTTAATGAGGTCATCAGAATTTCCTCCTGTATATGGGTGTTATTGAGGTCCTCAGAATTGCCTCCTGTATATGGTGTTAATGAGGTCCTCAGAATTGCCTCCTGTATATGGTGTTAATGAGGTCCTCAGAATTGCCTCCTGTATATGGTGTTAATGAGGTCCTCAGAATTGCCTCCCATATATGGTGTTAATGAGGTCCTCAAAATTGCCTCCCGTATATGGTGTTAACGAGGTCCTCAGAATTGCCTCCCGTATATGGTGTTAATGAGGTCCTCAGAATTAGCACCAATGCAAAAATCTAGAAAATCCTGAGAAGAAATTGGAAGCATCCACTGATGTGGAGACAACACTTAAGAAAGTCACAACAGGGAAATTATGTACAATATCAAGGGCATAAGAAGAAAAGAAAGTGTACATGTATACAAAAACACATCTTGCCTTTTTCTCCTCTGCACTTTCATTCTTTTGTCTTTCAGGGTGTCTTGTCTTTCTGTTAGCATCATCAGCCATACTACCATTTCCATCGTTATTTTCATTCCCTTGGTGTTTTTCATCTTCACTTTCATCACCTTCAGTTTCAACATCCTCATCCTCTTTATCATCATCATCATCATCGTCATCATCACTACTCTCATTATTACTGATAGCTCCAGCTTTTTCTAAAAGATGAGGTACCTAAGATTAAATTTTAAAATATTGCATTTTTAACTTTTCCAAAAGTCACAAAAAATAACAAAATATGATAAATCTATAAAAGCTAAAATTATATAAATCTTAGTCAGTTATTCATGTCCAGAGACCAAGATTTTAGAAACAGACTAACCAGTCTGTTCAAATGAATGGGTTTGAATAAGTCATACCAGTACCAGAAAAATCTAACGCACTCCTTAATGTCCTATCAATGATCAGAGAAAGGATTAGTCTCTGGTGAATGCCTAGAAGAGAATATCTACATTAACTATTCAAATGAACATGTCTGAACTATACTGCTCCATACAGAGAGAATAAAACTATAACCATTATGGCCAGGATTTACATATCCTCAGCAGAGCAGTAAATGTTCTTATATGGTTGTTAGGTACTTACAGATCTCCAATGAATTTGTGTTATTATTTTATTAAATGTTATGTAGAGCCAGTCTTAACATATGGATGTGAATCATGGACAATAGGACAACAGACAAGAAAATCACTGGAGTCTGTAGAAATGTGGTTTTACAGAAGATTGATGAGAATACCATGGACAGCTAGGAAGAGTAATGAAAACATTCTGAAATTGGCTAAAGCAGAAAGAGAGCAAATTTCCAATATTAGGAAGAAACAATCATCATTTTTTGGCCATGTAATGAGAAGAGAACAACTGGAATATATTGTAACAACTGGGAAGATTGAGGGACGAAGAGATAGAGGGAAGCAAAGAGAAATGATACCAGACAGTTTAAGAGAATGGCTTGGCAGAAGGTCAGTAACAGAAATGATAAATAACTGTCATGATCGAAAATTGTGGAGAGACATGATCACCTATACCAGCAGACCCGGTACTTGATGATGATGATTTTATTTATTATGGTATCTTCTTTAGTTACTAAGTTCACCAGACAATTACTCCGCTTCATATTTCATCAAAGGGCATTAAATGGGTGTAGTTGATATGATGCCTCCCAGGTTTGTTCTATTATTACCATTTTTATAGCATTCTGTTCCTATCTTGCAACTCCCAGGGGGTCATTTGGACTAAATTTATGCTCACATTCTCTATTCACTTGTTTTAATATGAGCTGACAAAGTCCTACTGTTCTCTGATATTGCCTTCTCATCATTTCCTTTCATCATTCATTACTTCCTGCAGGATGTTTTGACCATATTTAAGTTATTATTTCTGTTCACAGTGGTCAAGTGTCTTCAAAGATATCTACATGCTGTCTGATTCTGATTTTACCAATTTATCTTAAATACAGATTTAATCATTTAATCCTGTATTCATCCGTTATTTTTAAAACTATTACTGACCTTTGTTATGAAAGTAAAAAAGTAGAACTGCAGAACATGTTTTAATTTACTGCTGTTGTTTTTTTTTTTTATATTAAAATTGATGCCAAATTTCTGAAGGACTGTGGTATTAAAACAAAAAAGTAAAGTACCCCCCCCCCCCCAAATCACGCCAAGTGGCATATAGGGATTATGGTGTTAGTGACCATAAATTTTACAGACTTTCGGCACATGATTTTTTGGGGTAATGTGTTCAGTATTACACCTGTGCCACTTTACTTTCCCAGAAAAAAATCTGGTACAAAAAAAGTAAAGTACCCCATCACGCCAAGTAGCGTATAGGGAATATGGTGTTAGTGGCCATAAGTTTTACAGACCTTCGTCACATGATTTTTGGGGTAATATGGTTGGTATTATGCCGCTTTACTTTCCCAGAAAAAAATCCAGTACCCATTAAAGGCTGGGTGAACCGGAAGCCGTTGATTGGGATCAAACCCTACCTCTTGTCCTTTGTAGTCCAGTTCACTAACCACTGAGCTATCGCGGCTCTCGATTGTGGTATGCTATACACTTAAATACAAAATAACCTCTTTATTTTGATTACCTTGCTGGGTCCACTCAAGTCTGCCCTAAGCCCTGTGACTGTGTGGTATAAAACCTGAAATGCACAAATAAAGCATTACAATTCTGCTAGTTCATTAGGGGCTAATTAGTATAAAAAACATTTTTACCATAAACTCATGATAACCTCAAAAGGTACTTAATCTCAGAAAATATGCCATGATGAATAAAATATGCTTGGTGAAAACGCACAAATGTATTTTTGTTGTTGCCGAAATCAAATTCTCCTCCTTTCATAGTTAGCATAGAAGAATATAGTTTTATAAATGTACCCATACTTGAAATCTAAAAATAGTCACATAGCAAGCAATGTTGTAAGAGAATTCACAGTACTAAGCCGCAAGATTTGAAGGAGAGCCAGTACTCTTGCACAATTATTGCCTTCCCTAAGGGTACCAATTTTTGCAATTTGGAAAACAGAATTGAGCCAATATTGTTTATGCCATGGAGCCATTTAAGAACTATGCAGCTCTGGCACTGACGACACCATAAATTGCAAACAAAATTAATGTCATTTCTGACAGCACAAACTATAGAAAATGACAGTTGTTGAGGCACAAATTTCAAATGAGATACAGTTCAACCAATGTTAAGGGAAATATGTCTGTAACTAACCTGTTCTCCTTCAACTGTCTGAGATCTGCGAACATCTCTCTCAATGTCAACCACTTCATCCAGAGTGCGTGGTATAAAGGCACGTTTGAACACCTGGAAACAGTTTGTAAAAAGATTGATAAAATAAGCAAGAGTAGATTATATGAGGCGTACATTTATTGTTTTCTATAAAATAAGCAAAAGTAGATTATATGAGGCGTACATTTATTGTTTTCTATAAAATAAGCAAGAGTAGATTATATGAGGCGTACATTTATTGTTTTCTATAAAATAAGCAAGAGTAGATTATATGAGGCGTACATTTATTGCTTTCTATAAAATAAGCAAAAGTAGATTATATGAGGCGTACATTTATTGTTTTCTATAAAATAAGCAAGAGTAGATTATATAAGGCGTACATTTATTGTTTTCTATAAAATAAGCAAGAGTAGATTATATAAGGCGTACATTTATTGTTTTCTATAAAATAAGCAAGAGTAGATTATATGAGGCGTACATTTATTGTTTTCTATACATAAGCAAGAGTAAGTTATATGAGGTGTACATGTATTGTTTTCTAAACCAGTGGTAGATTTGTTCCTCCATCATTTTTGTCTTAAAGCACTACTGGAAAATGGAGCATTCCTAACAAAACTCTGTTATATGCTTCATCCAAAGTCATTTGTGTGGTACCTTATAAGGTGAAAAGCAGGCTGCATGCCATTTCTTGGAAAAGGTAAACAGACTACTAAACCAATAACAAACAAATAAAGAGATAAGATAATACAGTAACATCATTAAGCAATTCCAAATGTAAAAAAAAAAACAAACATGTAGTTATATACAGTTCATAGAAAGCTAACAAATTGATTATCATTAAAGATTAAAAGTTTTTTAATTTATTTTTAATTTTTAGTTTACCTCCTCATCTATTTTCTCCTGTTCTGTGACATCTTCCATAGACCTTTCCGCTGTGGCCCTCATGGACTCTTCCAGATATGCATCTATGTTTTCTGGTGTAATGTTTGTGTCCGTGACAAACTCAAACAACTCCCTTACTGACATAGTTGGGACATTTTTTTTCCTAAAAAAGTCTGAAATAGAAATCATCAATCATAAAGAAAAAAATTTGTATAATGTTTTAAAACACAAATTTGTTTAAAATAAAAACAAAACAATTATTGGCAGTGACACCTGCTTCAAAAAATATTTTAAAATATTACAGATTTTCCTAACAGTGAAAGGAACATGGTAATAGACAATAGTGAGAAGTCATTGGAGTCATCCTCTGATGCTGAGACAACACTTGAGGAAGTCACAACAGTGAAATTATGCACAAATATCAACAAAATATGGTCACAAATTATTCCTTTTTAAATGACAAACTGAAAGATGATGTTAAGAACCTTGAGATCAATTCATCTTTATGAAAGTGATCTATTTATGAAATTTATCACATTAGTGTTTAAAATTTATCACATTGGTGTTTCAAATTTATCACATTAGTGTTTCAAATCTATCACGATGAACATTAACAAAATTTGCTATTTCTTCGTTAACTGTGTTCTTGACTCATAAAATTTACAAGATTAAATCTTATAATATAGACCTGATAAATGGAACAACTTGTATGGAAAATCAAGGGAACTCATAAATACCAGCAGATATTACATGGCATTGGGCCAAAGGGTGTCAGCTCACAGGCTTCTTAATTAATAACAAGTCTTACAATATGAACCACCCCAAAAAAATTAGTAGGAAAATTACATATGTTTGCTAAACTGAATGCCATAGGTTACTATGCTTCCTATGAATAAATATTCAATGTTAATTCACCATACAGATAATGGTTTTTATACCCAATGCTTCCTGACCTCAGGGTGGGTTAACCTGAGTATTAATCAGAAACATTTAATCAGTTTGTGTAAAAAATTATTGATATATTAAGGAGATGAAATGAGGTGTCACAAGAGTAACTGTATGGTGGGAAATGTTATACAGATGCTGAGGAAGGTGGTATCACTGACGTTTTAAAAAAAGGGAAAAATGAAAAAGGTGAGAATATCTTGAGAGTTTTTTTTTTTTAATGAGAGCTAACATAAGGCACTAGGGAGCCGCGATAGCTCAGTGGTTAGTGAACTGGACTACAAAGGACAAGAGGTAGGGTTCGATCCCAACCGACGGCTTCCGGGTTCACCCAGCCTTTAATGGGTACCGGATCTTTTTCTGGGAAAATAAAGCAGCACGGGCGTAATACTGACCACATTACCCCAAAAATCATGTGCCGAAGGTCTGTAAAATTTATGGTCACTAACACCATATTCTCTATACGCCACTTGGCGTGACGGGGGTACTTTACTTTTTTTTACTTAACATAAGGCACTAACAATAAGCTGGACAATACGGCAATACAAATTCAAAATGCCACAGCATCCCTGTGTAAATTAATAATATAGTTACCAATGCTTTATGGAATCCATCTTTGTGGCACATACATAGGATTACCAACCTTACACTGCTATTATGATTATGTGTCATTTGCACTGTACAGCCACCTGTATGATAGGTTTATTTATTTATTTTGTACTTTAAAAAATTTTTAATAAAGCTCAGAGAAAATTCAAATTTAAAACCAAATTATAGCAATACCTGTAACATTTGTTAAATCTTTACGCAAAAATTCCATTGCATGTGGGTGATCATGTTCAACAGACTGGGAGACATCAATGATGTAAGTATTGCCATCACAATACCTGAAGAAAAATTATTTAAAAGGTGAAGCAAAGTAGTACTGGTACTAAAATATCAAGAAATATTTATTAGGGATGAAGATAAATATCTACAGCAATGAGTATGTATACACTGATTTTCATTTTCTTTCTCTTGTTTAAAATAAAAATTAAGAAAGAAAACATACATTGTAAATACTGCAGAAGAAATACAATATAACACATCTATCTATCTATCTTTCGTTCGCCTGAAGTATTGTCTATATCTGCAATGTCGTTTCCTGTATAAATTAATAATATTAATATATATATAAACCCCATCAAGGCCAGCTCCTTGTCGTGGGGATGGGGCTTAACAGTCACCAGGGACTGAAAGCCAAGACTGGCAGGCCTTCCTACAACTGAGCAAGACCTCAGTCTGCTCTAGCAAGTTTAAGTGCTGAAGTCGGAGGCAACCAGCCAAAAGGCGCACTACAACAATCAGGATGCCACGCACTCAGCCCAATAGGAAGTATGTCTATAATATAACACATAAATGAGATATTTTCAATGTAGATGAAATAGTGAGAACTCCTCCATCATTTGCATGATTGAGTGAGAACCTTTCGTGCCTGGTAGTTTGAGGACACCTGCCAATCACTTAGATTCACGATCATCGAATATTAGTGATATGTTTCAGCTTTTCCGATTCATTACACGGCCAGAATAAATGCTTGTTTCATCTAAAGTTAATAATGTTTTTCTTTTTGTCTTGGCCACTTTTAATACATTTCTGTTACTCTTTTTAGCTATCCATGGAGTTCTCACCATTCTCAAGTAAAGCCATATTTCCTTTGTTACCTGCATGTTGTCTGATTGTTCATGATTAACTCCAAAAAAGTTAAGATTGCCTCTGTGTAACAGTGAAGGAATCCTTCTTACATCCACTGACAATGATTTGTTGCATAACTTTTTTTCATTACAAGGTATGCAACCTTTGCATAAGTTATTCAGGAAGGAACAGGCAACAAATAGCACAACTTGTTCCTAAGTTATTCATCTTGAAAAGACTAACTATATACTATCTGGAATTACTATAGTTCACTCGTAATTTAATTCACAGACCTGGTTTAGTGTGGCATGATACCAACAAGGCAGTAAAATTAAAATTACTTAGGGTATGCATCTTACCCGATAGCAACATATGGTTGTGAATCATGGGCAACCTCGCAAACAGCAAAGAAAAAAATTGATTAATTCAAACCAAAATGCTACAGAAATATCCTTAGGATACCTTGGATAATGAAAAATGGAAATGAAGGCTTATTAAAAGAGCTGAACATTGAAGAGTTTATAAACATCTTACAATAGCTGTAAGATGTTTAAAAATACTACGGCCAAGTCAAAAGACACAGTGGGATGGAAAGTATTATTCCAGGAAGATGAAACAGAGCAGACCAAGAAGAAGGCGGTTTCAAGCCACAAAAGAGACCATGAACACATCAAAAGAAGAAATTGGTGATCTGGCTAGAGACAGAGCTTCTTTTAAACAGGCTGTGATGAGTGTAAGTTCTGCAGAGGAAATACAACCTGATGATCTTCTTAGATTGGTCAGACTCTGTGTGCTTTATTTTATTATATTGTGCAAACACTATTGGAAACCCTGGATAATAAATAATTTTCTTATTTTTTTTTTTTTTATAAAAAAGCTGATTGGAGTTTATTAATGATTCTATGTTCTCAGCGAGTACAGGACAGGACAGACAGATAGATATGAAAGAGCAAACCAGACTTGAGGTACTCTTGTGTATACACACACCGCAATGTGTCTATCTATTAGTGCTTTGTCGGATGTGGCTAAAGTCAAAATAAACAGACTGAAAAGTGACCATCAAGAAAAGAGAAATTAAACTAATTCATTGGTCACATTTTGCAATAAAATATTGCAGAAGATTTTAGTCAACCTGTCACTAGCTCAGTTGTAGTGATATCAAAGAAATATGCAGCAACATGATAATAGTAATGATATTCTAACTTACAGCATGTTAAATTCACTAAGGTCCCCATGAATGAGCCGACATTCATGATACATTTTACGGACAATCAAGATAACATTTAGATACAGCTCTCTGCATTTTGATTCAGGCAACACAGCATCCTTCAATAATGGAGCTGCCCTGTAATATATGATAAGAAAATTAGAAATTGGGTTACTAATTATATTTAGCCTCAAATTTCAACTAGAGAGTTACAGAGATATAAAGTAACAGAAGAACAAATATCAAAGTTATGAGCAGAATAAACAAAGTGATGAAATACTTGGTATAATGTTTTTAAATGAACAGCAAAAGATAAATAAGTCTAAAAATATAAAAATGAGGTCCTTGTGAGCAAAATGTAATAGTAAGAACAAACTATAAACAAAACTTTATTTTGTATGTAATTGTAACAACAATAAAATAAAATGTTTAAATCAAAATAAGAATGGTGATTCTTTTCATTAAGGCCAACATGAGAGAATTAACACAATTCAATCATAAAAAACCTACACTCCATCTTGTCCGATAAAGCCCATCAGCAGTACATTGTTCTTCAACAAAATTGGTTCAGGACAAGGGATCTTGGCTTTGTACAACCTAGATTTTTTTTTTTTTTTATAAAACATTACATAGAAAGAAATTAATTGTAATCTTTGTAAGTTACTGTAAAAATCATAATACATTAAATGATATCATATATAGGAGATCAATTACAATACACAAAATATGTCATTACAACACAGGTGCCAAATTGGGTACCATTTCTTTTTTTCGCTTCTATTTGGGAAAGAATGCTGGAGGTAAAACATAAAAATATGTCATGAAAGTGTAGTTATAACTCAAATAACTTTTTTACAGTTTATATTTTTTAATGTTTAAATTTGGTTAGCCAAATAAAATCAAGGATTTTTTTTTTTTGGGGGGGGGAGATTGGAGAGAGAAAGAGAGACTAACTAGCATAATTCCTAAAAAAAAAAAAATTGTATAATAAATAACATTTTCAAATCTATTACACATAGCCCTTTTCGTCTTGTCAGATGGTTTGATGGAGACTATTGTGTAATTTTTTTTTGGAGGTTTTGTTTTTGTTGAACAGCTTCTCTCATGGCTCATTCTACCAATGTTTGAAAACATATTCAGTCAAAGAATAAACAAGTCAGGCCCACTGATCCACCAGGTTTTCCTTATTTTTTGCATGAGTGTTTTCTCTTCCAGGTTTTGTCACAGTACAGCCTCAAATGATGTTATGCCATTCTTTATACATAAACTCTCCATGATGTGCAATCTCTTTCCTGATGCTCCCAGTTATTTTAACAGATGGAGAAGTCATTCATAGATGATTTACAAATATCTCTATATCATAGTTTAGGTCTGCCGATTTGTCTTTTTCTGTGTATTAATTCACCATATAGTATTTGCTTAGGAATGCAGAGATTTTCTTCCATTAGCTGGATGTGTCCTAACCATCTTAACCTTTGGCTTCTAAGCATTGACATGATTGTTAAGGTCTAACAAGACTGTTAATTTGGCTACTTGTTTCCTGGAATGCTGCAAAATATTGTCCAGTAGCGTATTTAGCTCTTTGTCAATGAGAGACATTGTGAACATTCTCATTCTTCTCGAGTTTGCGTGGAAAAAGACCAAGAGGAAGATCTAGAAGAAGATGGATAGATGCAGTGATAGAGACATGTAACAACAAAGGAAAATCACTAATTCAGACAGTTCGAGCAGCTCAAGAACGACAAATGATATAACGACACCTTTTCGGTATCAGTGAGAAATAGAAAAGAATGAGGGATGATGTTCTAATTTGCCATTCTATCAGTGTGTTAACTTTAACAAGTTCCAGTGGTCCTTATGTTCCATGTGCCAAGTTTACACATTGATGTTTTCTTCCTCATTTCACTATGCCCACTCTGCCTGGGCACAGAATGTGGAGATGCCAAAGACATTGCCAACAGTTAACTCCCAAACCAAGGGAAAAGTATACATTTTGTGAGCCATAATTCAACATATTATACCAAGAAGCATTACTATACAAACCTGAATATTCTTGCTAGCAATGTTATCATATTCAAAAATATTTGTTAATAACATTACAACATACATGCCATAATAACTAATATAGCAAGATTGACCTAAAATGTTTGCAACTCTACTACTTCTAATCACAATTTTCAATCCAATTATATATAAATAAGTTTAGAGGTTAGATCAAAAATGTACTTTTACTGAGATATGCACATGGATACAAAATAGTATCATTTAAAATAATTACTGCTTGGACTTGAATTTATAGAAAACAAAAATGGGTTTACTTTAATGTAATTACCTTGTGAGGTTCCTCATTTCTTTCTCTGCCCACAGCCTCACCATTTTCCTGGGGTTTGATTTGCAGTAACCATGACGAAATCTAAGAAAAATCAAAGAATGAAATATGTTTGTAAGAAGCATAATTGCAGTCAATTTATGAGAGAGACAGAGAGAGAGAGAGAGAGAGAGAGAGAGAGAAAGAGAGATTGAGAGAGAGATGCAACAGTAATTAAATGATTAGCTGACCAATGGTTAGAGTCCAACTCAACTGCAGCTGCTATGGGTTCATCCAGGCTCTGAAAATGGGTACTGCAGTCTTATAGGATATACACTGGAGTTTAGATGCTCTACAGTCACATGATGCTAGGTCACTGAGTCCTATCCTGTGTGCTCTGAGGCCACAGTGACCTGTTCTGAATCTGGATATCTTGCTCTGCTCACGTCTGCTGAGCATGTTTAACCCTAGATTACAAAATCTTCATCAAAATAAACATTTTTTGGAATTCAATAGTTTGCCTAAGCTGGGATATGATTACTGCATCCGATTCCTGCGGCTCTTTAGGTAAATGCAAAGCCTTGTAGCGAAAATTAAAAGAAAGTATTATTTCTCCAAACAACAAAGGGTATTCGTCATTTTAACGTTAGTATTATTAAAAACCATGACTCACAGATAGGTATCGTAATCTTGGGTCAAGCTGTCTTGTTCTGGCTAATTTTTTCTTTGACTCTCTCCATTCTGTTTTCTGAGCTTGTCTCAGGATTGTCTTTATTTCTTTTAGGCTCTGAAGGTGGTTGGACTGTTGAAGGCTCCCACCCGCTTTTGCAAATTCATCTGCTTTCTTGTTTCCAGGAGTGCCAGATTGTGCTTATATCCACAGCAGGACTAGTTCTATCTTTTCTGACAGAGAACATATGTTGTTCTTTATTTCCTGAATGAGTCTGTCCTGTTTCTAGCTAGATATCGCTTGTATGACTGACCTTTCATGACTGACGATGACAATTTTTGGACTTAAGACCTCTTGTATGTTTAGAGTTTGTATGGTTGTGTGGAGTGTCACTCTGCTCTAAAGTTTGTGCACCTTTCAATGGCTGGAAGAGAGTATATTTTTGTCTTTCCACTTGGGTAGGTTATATAGATGCCACTGCCTACCTTCTCTGATGCTTCAGTTCCAGATTTATCTGTGAATACCCTAGATCATATATCTCTGGGGTATTTTTACATTTTTCAACAACCACTGAAAAGGACTGAACAACTTTGAGTTTGTCACAAATGCAACGAAATTTATGGTTGGCTATGAATGTTATGGTTTATGGTTGGCTATGAATGTTATGGTTTATGGTTGGCTATGAATGTTATGGTTTATGGTTGGCTATGAATATCAGGAGTTATGAAACTCTAAGCCAACGATGCATCAGTTACATGGTTATGGGATACACATGTAATAATTATGTAATGTTTTTCCCGTGTGTTATCGGGGCCTCATGAGTAAAGTATAGTGACACTGTGTCCTTCCAAGCATGTCGTAAGAGGCGACTAAGGAGGTTGATCGATGGCTTGACAAGCTGTCATTGTGAAAAGTATTGTTATGGAAACAGAACCATAGATTTTAGAAGCAGTGATCTCTGCAATATGTGCCATTCTGGCACGTAAGGTTTCTGTTTTTGAGATTGTGGTTCTGCCCTATGTGCCATCTTCGGCTCGAAAGGACAATAGATAGAGAGATAGATATGAATGTTTACCTCTTCCATGATAGTCCTCTGCGGCTGGTTTACTAAGTCAAGTTTCCTTATTTGCAGTTTTCATGAATTGGTCAACTATTATAGAGGTTGACAGTGGGTATGTCTATTATCCTTTCATCATTATTTTGAATTTTCAATTGCTGTGTATATGTTGCATATAACTTCGCAGACATCTAAGTACAAAAGATTTTTTTAAATACATGGGTATGTGTGTCATTGAAAAATAAAATACACAATATGTAACAAAAAGTATTATGATATATTTGATTAAGCAAGATACCAGTCAATATGTATAAATTGACTCATAACATTCTAAAAAAAAAAGAAACTAAACTCAGAATATAACTTTGTTTAAATGAACATCAAAATTAAGCAACTTTATGGAATATATATGAAAATAATGTAGGTTAATTAAATACATGCAATTCTGTGAACATATACCATCTAAATTAAAGTAGAATTATACAAATATATTTTCTTTTTTTAAATTAAATAAAAAAGTGGCACAAATACCTGAATTCACCTGTAACATATCTATCTCTATCCTTAAATATCAAAATGGAGGTCTTGTATATCTGTAAAGTTATTAACAAAACATGTGTTTAATTGTACTAACATTGTTGATTTGTAACCAGGTAAAGTAAAATAATCTAATAAATAATTATGCTAATAAATGAGGTTTTACATCAAGCCATTTGATTATCTGTTGAAAATGTTGAAGAATCATCAACTTATGTAATTGTGTCTAGTCAGTAGACTTCATTGCACAATGAACAACTCCATAGTGTTCAGATCTCTGCAACTGTGTACCTCAACATAAACATAAGTCTGGCAATATTGAATGTCAAACAAGTGACAATGGAATTTCAGCAACTAGTAGGACAATGGCAAGTTACAGAGGAAATTATATGAAATCATACAGCATTTTGTCTGTGTGTTCTTGACAGCCATTATTCAACTCAAATTGTGGCAGGACATTAGTGAAGCACACCCAAAACTCTAGAAGTCTCAATGATCTATCTAATGTTCAGTATTGTCTATATCAGCAATGACATTTCCTGTATAAATTTTACTGTCTTTTGTATTTCTTGCAGTTGTCCATACATTTTGTCTGTAGTGTTGTATCTATGGGCCTATGCATTTTTCTCAGTCTACTATATTCAGTACAGTTTTGAAGTATGTGTTCAGCAGTCTGGGGCGCCTGTCCACATGTACAAGTAGTTGATGTGCTGATCTTGAATTTTGTAAACATGTGACTGTGGAGCCGATTGTGCCCTGTTCTGAGGCTTATAATGATAGCTAGTTCCCATCTATTCATATTATGAAAGGCATCCTGATTTGGGGCTTATGGTCTTCTGATTTATTTGATTATCTTTTGCTTCTGATGGTATGTAACTGATGCATCTTGTTGTGTGCCTGTTGCACCTTCCTTTGCCAGCTGATCTGCTTTCTCATTTCCTGGTATTCCACAGTTTGATGGGATCCACTGCAAAGTGACCCTGTGGTGCTTGCAGAGCTCAGTCAATAAGGTCTGCAAATGTGACAATTTTCTGGATTGTAGTGCCTGGAGTGCTGATCTTGCATCAGTCAATAACATTACAGGCTGTGGGCTAAGATTACTGTTCAGCAGTTTTTCTATTGCCAACTTTATTGCTTGTATTTCTGCATCATAATTGTGATAATATTTCCGTTGCTATTTTATTCATATCCCTAGTGTTATTTGGGTACTCTATGTATGCACCCACTCCCCCATTCTTTACTGCATTCTGCACTGATCCATCTGTGTACACACGAACCCTTAGGTTTAGTGAGTATTCTTCATCCAAGAAACTGAGAGTAATTGTTTTACGCGTTAGACTATTCTGTTCCTCCTTGTCAAGTATTCTTTTCACTTCTGCAATATATTTCTAGTGACAATCCACATTCCTCTTTCCAGGGAGTCTGTTCTGGTATGGGCAATAGGGAGCCTGACAACTCTTGGTATGTCTGGTGTTTGTCTACAAACTCTCTTGGCTTGATGGATAAAACTGCTTCTCTTAAGCCATCCCAATGTAAAATTTTTTATGTCTCAGCATGCACGAAAATTTTACTGCCTGTATCAGCACCTTTTGTCTCTCCATTTTCTGAGTGCTCTTATCCTCCACAATTTCTCCATCTTCAATATTGGTGTTGATTTTATGCTCCTGTGATGACCCTAAGTGCCTGGTTTTGTACTTTATCCAGCTCTTGCAGTGTGGTGTTTGATGCTGAGCACCATGCAGATAATCCATATTCTAGATGTGGGCGCAAACTCTGTTGGTAAACTTTACTGAGTATTTTCCCATTCATACTCCACACTGCTTTGTTAGAATAGGTAACGTCCTCCTTGCCTTTTTGGTTGCTTTATTTATCTGCTGTTTCCAAGATAGTTTGTTGTCAAATGTAACTGTGAGTCTCCATGATGAAGTAGCTTATGCACTTATCTGATAATTACATTCTCCAGGTTCAGTTCCTAAATATGGCACACCTTTTTTTCAGACTGAAATGGCTTTGAGGTTTAGCCAGTCTCAGAAAATAAATACCAACCATTTTCTCTCACAAAATAGGGCAGTTTGACATAACACTGACCACTTTACCGATATATTTGCAGATGGTTGTGGAAAAATATTGGCACAAATGTCAAATTCCCAATTTGCCACAAAAGCATTCACTTATTTCTTCTTTTTTTTAAAACTTAGCAAAATTTACATTTATGGTGGGAAGGGTGCCCTGGGAGCTAACACTTAAAACAAAATGTATAAATAGAGAGCCTCATATCAGAAGGCTGCCCTGTTCATTTTGAAGCAGCTCTCTGGGTTTGTAATAAAAACTGTGACATGATCTTCTGTTCCCAAATCTATCTATCTATTGACCTTTCGAGCCGTAGCCGGCCCATAGGGCGTAGACCAAGATACACCTTCTCCTATCTGAATTTTTGTTCTAGTAGTTTTCTTTTAAAGATATTTTATCAAATCTTGCCATTTGTCTCTGTTCTGTGCAAGCAGCTCTATCTCATTTAGGGAGCCAAATCCTGCTGCTCTTGCCTCTCTCATCAATGTTCTTCTCAGTGTCTCCGTGGGTCTTCCTCTTTTTCTTTTACCTGTTGTTTCCCATATGAGGGCTTGCTTTGCTATTCGGTTATTATCTCTTCTCATCACATGTCCAACGTATGACCATCGTCTTTTCTTTATTACTGAAGATATTAGTGGTTGATTGGCGATTTCTCTAATTTCCTCATTTGTTTTGAATTTGTTCCATGCTATACCAAGTATTTTCCATAGACATTTATTTTCGAATGCGTTCAACTTTGTTTCTATATCTCTTGTTGTTTTCCAGCTTTCACACGCATACGTAAGGGTTGATAGTATATTTGATTTGAATAGCCTAGGTTTTGTGTTTGTACTGATGAGTTTTGATTTCCACAACTTTTCAAGGCTTCTGAAAGACATTGCTGCTTTAGCTATTCTGATTCTAATTTCTTAGCTTGTATCCCCTTCTCGATCAATGTGACTTCCAAGATAGATAAAGTGATCGATCTCTTCTACTGGTTTGTTTTCCATGTATATTTTGTCATTTGTTGGAATTAAACTTTTCAAGACTTTAGTCTTTTCATGATTGATCTTAAGCCCAATTTTGCTGGCTATTGATGATAGTTCATTTGTGTTTTCCTGCATCGTTTTTATCTGACTGCTGATGAGAACTATGTCATCAGCAAAGTCGAGGTCCTCCAAACGGTCTCCTTGTATCCATTCGATGCCTTTATTACCATTGCAGCATTTCTTCATTATGAAGTGTTCCCAAATACACAAGCACAATTCACAACGGAAGTGTTTCATTAGTTGCCTATCTCCAGAAGAAGGTAACTGCTTCCACTAGACCTCACTAATTACTAGTATAATTATTATGTAATTACAATTGCATTTAAAATGAACACATATACTTTGGCACAGTCAGTACAAAAAATAGTGAAGAATTATAACTCTAGAGTTTGAGAAATGAAGAAAGAATGTAAATGGCAGAACTAAAATTCATTTTATTTTAAAATGTTTCCTTACCTTAATTGCTTTATCTGATCCATCTTTTGCTGTAGCATGATACACATTTGCTTCCTTTCCTGTACTGATTGCGCCATTAATTTCTTTCAGGGTTCCTTGGCTTAGTAATCGGTATAGGATCATTCGAGTGCGAGGGTCAAGAACCTGCTCCACAGTTGCCTGTTGAGATTTATCTCTCCGTCTGCTGATGACAAATCTTATATGTTTACTTAATGTTAATTTAATTTTTTATTTACTTATTTTATATATACATTCTTACAAATTATCATTTCTTCCAAATGAGAGTTACTTCTGCAATCAGATGAATATTGTAATAAGATGATATTTTAATATTATATAATAGTATATATCAAAATAAAAGATTATATTCTAAAAATTAAATGTTTGTACAAATAAACCCACACATACTCAACAACAAACATTTAATAAATATACATATGAAATACCCTTTGCAAGTAAAATACACTTAAGTATGCCCACATATAAACAAAGAGCCACGATAGCTCAGTGGTTAGTGAACTGGACTACAAAGGACAAGGGGTAGGGTTCAATCCCAACCGACGGCTTCCAGGTTCACCCAGCCTTAAATGGGTACCGGATTTTTTTCTGGGAAAGTGAAGTGGCACAGGCATAATACCGATCACATCACCCCAGAAATCATGTGCTGAAGGTCTGTAAAATTTATGGTCACTAACACCATATTCCCTATACGCCACTTGGCGTGACAGGGGTACTTTACTTTTTACATATAAACAAAATATATATTCTTGTATAGTTTGGACATAATTAAATATTTACGAATAAACCTACATACAGAAGAAACTTGATTATGCAAATTAAATGTGACCAGGTGCAGTCCAGAATAATAAAAATCCAGACAATTAGTTGTGTAATAATAATTAATTTTTAATCAAATAATTGAAGTTTAAACATGAACACAGAAAACTTAAAAGTGAACATTTAAAGAGTCATACCAAATAACATTAAAATAACTATCACTATCACAAGGCATGAATCTTCTTTCTTCAAACACTGAATAATTTATGTTCACTGTAATGCACAAAGATAGCATAACTCACTTTTCAATATTTTAAACTGGAATTTTAGTTAATGTCTAATCATTAAACCAAAACAGAAAATAACTAACAGGGTGTTTCTGTACACTCATAATTTACTGGGCTATAAAATATGAGTCCAGATATCTATCCATCTATTGTCCTTTCGAGCCGAAGACGGCACATAGGGCAGAACCACAATCTCAAAAACAGAAACCTTGCGTGCTAAATGGCACATATTGCAGAGGTCGCTGCTTCTAAAATCTATGGCTCTGTTTCCATAACAATACTTTTTACAATGACAGCTTGTCGAGCCATCGATCAACCTCCTTAGTCGCCTCTTACGCCATGCCTGGAAGGTCACAGTGTCACTATTCTTTACTTCCCTCGTAATGAGGCCCCGGTAACACACAGGAATCTAGAGGTTCAAATAATCAAAGTTTTGATAATGAATTTCTATTGTAATGGACATCTTTGCAGACACCTAATTCCAGGGTTATTCTATGCTCAACTTAATATAAGTAACTAAAATTTACCACATTCTTGTAGAACCCTGGTGATGGGACACATCAGCTGAATTCACATAACAAATATGCACACAGCACAATCTTTAGAGCCCTAGTAATTGGACACTCAAATAATAGACAGAATAACTGGTAACAAAACTACTTACCTCCCATTCTTGTAGCTCCCTAGTTTAGAAGTACATAAAAAAGATGATATTATTAAATTAATTATTGTTAATGTGCTAATTTGCATGAAAATAATTGTTTTAACTATGAGAAAATACTTAAGTATATTGCAATAATAAATTTCATCCTAAAAAAACATATAAATATTACTGAGTCAAGAATCATCAATTCTAAAGTCAACTCAAACCTTTTACATTCACTATTAGTTATTATCGGGAGCCACGATAGCTCAGTAGTTAGTGAACTGGACTACTAAGGACAAGAGGTAAGGTTCAATCCCAACCGACGGCTTCTGGGTTCACCCAGGCTTTAATGGGTCTGTCTGTTGTCCTTTCGAGCCGAAGTCGGCACATAGGGCAGAACTATAATCTCAAAAACAGAAACCTTGCGTGCCAAAATGGCACATATTGCAGAGATCACTGCTTCTAAAATCTATGGTTCTGTTTCCATAACAATGCTTTTTACAATGACAGCTTGTCAAGCCATCGATCAACCTCCTTAGTCGCCTCTTACGACATGCTTGGAAGGTCACAGTGTCACTATTCTTTACTTCCCACATAATGAGGCCCCGGTAACACACGGGAGATTTAATGGGTACTGGATGTTAATCTGGGAAAGTAAAGTGGCGCAGGCGTAATACCGACCACATTACCCCAAAAATCATGTGCCGAAGGTCTTTGAAATTTATGGTCACTAACACCATATTCCCTATACACCACTTGGCATGACAGGGGCACTTTACTTTTTTTTTATTAGTTATTACCAGGTGGAAACAATATAACTTTTTAGGCCAAGTAATGAGAAGGGAACATCTAGAATATATTATTACAACTGGAAAGTTGAAGGAAGAAAAAAGCTGAAAGCTTGTATCAGAATCAGTGAACTAGAACAGATAAAGATCCTACTCCACCTCCCAATGGTGGACCTGAAAAAGATTAATTGTTTTTAACTGCAGATTACCATAATTTACAATGATAGAGTTACACTGTTAGAAATTTAATTCAAGATTTTACCACCTGTATCACAGTGCGAATCATTGCCACAATTAAATAAGTTACATGTTCATCAACATCGAGTGCCATCTCTGCAATGAAGGTTGGCTACCATGGAGCGCCACTCTACTCTGTCTCTTGCTTTGATTGTGCAGGTTGTCATAGGCTGATTTGTCCATCTTTTGATGTTATTCGTCCATGTTAGTCTTAGTCTGTCTCTGCCTCTTTTACCTTGTATTTTCCCCTCCAAGATTACTTTTAGTAGACTGTTGTGTCTTTTAACATGGCCCAAAAATTGCATTTGACTTGTTTGAATTGTGTTCAGTTGTTTTAAGACTTCATCGTTTGTTTTCTTTTCTTTCCATCCAATTCTACCTATTCTTCTATAAATCCACATTTCAAAGGTTTCAATTCTCTGTTCTGTTTTCTTGTCTAATGTCCATGTTTCTGCACCATATAGGAATGTTGAGAAGATAGAACATTTTGCTATTCTTAGTTTTACTACTAGGTGTTATTTGTTTTGATGCTAGTATATTTTTCATGACATTAAAATTACTTTTTGCCATTCCTATTCTTTTGTTTATTTCAGTTTTACATTTTCCATCACTGGTTATAGTGTGGCCAAGGTAGTTGTAGTTCTGAACTATTACAGGTCTATTCCTTCAATTTTGATATCCACTTGTGGGTTTGAGTATTTTCTTAAGTTACATGTTATGGATTATTATCAACAACTTGTTAACAACACTGTTATACCATAATGTATGGTGACAGCTTTACAAGAAAAGACAATATAGATTATTAACAATTCGGCCTACATGCAGCCTTCTTCAAAAAACAAGTACAACACAGACAATGAAATTAGGATATACTCTACTACACATTATGGAATAACTAGGATATACTCTACTACACATTATGGAATAACTGGGATATACTCTAGTACAATTTATGGAATAACTGGGATATACTCTACTACACATTGTAGAATAACTGGGATATACTCTACTATACATTATAGAATAACTAGGATACACTCTACTATACGTTATGGAATAACTAGGATATACTCTACTGCACATTATGGAATAACTGGGATATACTCTAGTACACATTATGGAATAACTGGGATATACTCTACTACACATTATGGAATAACTAGGATATACTCTACTACACATTATGGAATAACTAGGATATACTCTACTATATGTCATGGAATAACTAGGATATACTCTACTATACATTACGGAATAACTAGGATATACTCTACTATACGTTATGGAATAACTAGGATATACTCTACTATATGTTGTGGAATAACTAAAACTAGTAAATTAAAGAAAGAGTAAATAAAATGTTCCCCTTCCTCTCTCTCCTGCTTAAGCCACTTCAGTATCATGATGTAATCACTCGGCACACATAGAATTGCATTATCTGATAGATACTGTGTACTTGTAAGTCTTTACACATGTATAGTGTGTGTGTATATATACATATGTGTGTGCATACATATATTTTTGTGTGGAGGTGCACAGTCTTGTTTACATAGGCACCCAGTTATATGAGTTGTGATCTCTACATACTGACAGGTATTGTTGGTCCCTATTAGTAGTCACTCTGGAATAGTCCACTCTTACTGTGGAGATTTTAGTACTACTACACTTACTTTCCAATATGTGAATTCTACAATTCCTTTGCACTACACAGATTGTATACCTTTGGGATACATAGTCTCTCTTATGACCTCTTTATGCGTACAATATGCATCTAGAAGCGGCTACAATTGTATGTTCACACTTCTGTGAATTGATCAGAGAGTATAATGCAATATACTACCTTGTCTAGCCGGGATCTGTCTTAACCTGAGTTTTTCTTTTATCTTTATCCTTGTTTCTGCTCACAGCCTGTACTCAAGGTCAGGCCTGATTGCGGCATCTGTCATTCACACCCCATCATCACACCTTCCCTTAACCCACACCCACCCCTCTCTCTTTCATTATCTCCTCATCACGTGGTCTTGTCTGCCCTTACCAACCCCCTCTCCCAATTAATTCTCATTTTATCATCCTTAAGGGCCTGCCTGTCTGTAGACTCATGAGGAGGTTGCATTTCTTCCACAAGCCAAGTGTTAGATTTTTGCAATAATTTTTCCATTTTATTTTCTCTCTCTCTCTACTGTACATGTAATATAGTATATTTCCCCTACGTACTTTATTATCATTTTATTTATTCTTTCTTTGATTCATTAATTTTAGTTACTCAAGAATATGTAGTAGAGTATATATTTATTTTGTTGTCACTTTGTGTTATCCCTTTTTTCTGAAGAAAGTCACATGTAGGTTGAAATATCAATAATCTGTATTGTCCATTTTTGTAAAGCTGCCACCATATTTAGTAAGAGTGTTTAACACTCCCCACTACTTGTTCCCTGCTACCAACTTTACCACAGCCCTGCAATTATTTGCCTCTTCCTTATTGCACCATAAGTTTCTAATAAAACAACTTGTATGCGGGCACTCCAGAGATTAAAAAATATTTCCTTGGTTTCTCAATGTTACTTTTTAGAAAAATGTATAAAGAAAATGTAAACACTGGCATGAAATGGATGGATTGTACACAAAATACAGGGCTCTGTTTTGTGAAAATGTGTTAACAAAACCTGACTCTGGTATTAAAGTAAAGGGAAAGAAAATGTAAAAAGTTCAGCACTTACCCAAACTAATCTTGTTGACCTGAGTTTGAAGCTGTCCATGGCTAAAACCACTAGATTGTACCTGACACAGAAGTTCAAACACATGCAGAAGAAGTAGTTACAGCAAATATCTTGTATGCAAAAGTAAGATAAGTTAAAACAACCTATAAAACAAGTCGCAAACCCCACCACCCCACATACACACACACACAAAATATATATAGACTACTGTATATTTTTATATATACACTTTTAGACTTTTGGCATAAGTTAATAGAAGTCGGGACAATGAGTTTTTAAAACGTGACGATGACTTGTTCTTACAATGACAACTAGTAATCGGCACAAGCTTTAACATTGTCTATGTGACTTGTCTTTTACGCCCTTTTGAACGCATTTTCGGACGCCAAACCGGAGAAAGTCATGTTAACAAAGAAAGAGGAAATCTGTGATAACCACAATGGAGGCTTTTTGGAAAAAAAGAGTTGGTTGATGGTCTGTGATGTGTCTACATGCATGAACTAATGGAGTACATAACACCAGGTTCATAAGAAATCAGTCTACAAAACTACTAGCAGGTAATTTAATAGTGTTTCTGGTTAAGGCTATTTATTAATTAAGACTTTGAACATAAACACTGCAGCCTGGGAAGAAATAGTTGCAGACCGCAATATTTGGAAACACACTCTAAAGCTCCAACTCAAACAAGAAGCAGACAGATTCATTCAGAAAGAGAAATCACAGCGAAAGAAAAGAAAAAATAAGATTTCTAGGCACTGAAAAAATCCATAGTCAACTAAAACTGACTGAGGCTACTACTATTATTTAATACAAATGTAAAAACATTCATTTATATGGTTCAGAGACATGGATGGTGAATAATACAACCAAACAAAAAATAAAGACAATAAACAATGGGACACAAGATTTTTTAAAATGAAGATATCTGAGAAAGAACAAAACAAGGGCCATTTAATCAATAAATTATGAATACAAAATGGAGATGAACTGGACACACATGCAAAGAAAACAAGTCAGCATAACAAGACAAGCACCGTTATGAAACCCACAGGGAAAGAGAAAACAGAGAAGGTTTAGGAATACCCAGAAACAAGAAGTTATGAAATCTCTCAAGTATATTAGCCTTGGCTTAGAGAAAATGACAAAAAACAAAGGTGAATAGAATGACCATGTCATTGGTATCTGCTCTAAAAAGGGCTTGGATGGCTTTCATTGACTGACTGATGAGTTTCTGTTAATGTCTGAAGAATTCTGCTACGAAGCTGAAGTGGTCGCATTTATGCCACTGTGTGTACTAAAAAAATATATATATAGGGCAATCTTAGAGATTGTAACAATTGGAGAGGCGTGACACTTTTGTCAGTTGCCTCAAAATTATTCTGTAAAATCATCCTAAATAGAATAAAGGATTCAATAGATACAGTAATGCGTGAAGAACAGGCTGGGTTTAGAAAAGGGAGAAGCTGTCTTGACCACATTTTCACTCTACGACTTATATTGGAGGAACACATTGAAAAGCAAAAACCTTTTGTACTTAACTTCATCGACTTCAAAAAAGCATTTGATAGTATTCATAGAGATTCTTTGTGGAAAATTCTGAAGCAATATGGCTTACCATCAAAAATCATAAATATTATCAAAGACATGTATGATGGTTACACATGTGCAGTTCGAACAGAGGAAGGACTGAGCGAATGTTTCCCAATAGAAACTGGGGTTAAACAAGGATGTATTTTATCGCCCTTGTTATTTGGAATTGTTATGGACTTCATAATGAAGAAATGCTGCACTGGTAATAAAGGCATCGAATGGATACAAGGAGACCATTTGGAGGACCTGGACTTTGCTGATGACATAGTTCTCATCAGCAATCAGATAAAAACGATGCAGGAAAACACAAATGAACTATCATCAATAGCCAGCAAAATTGGGCTTGAGGTCAATCATGAAAAGACTAAAGTCATGAAAAGTTTAATTCCAACAAGTGACAAAATATACATGGAAAACAAACCAGTAGAAGAGATCGATCACTTCATCTATCTTGGAAGTCACATTGATCGAGAAGGGGATACGAGCAAAGAAATTAGAATCAGACTGGCTAAAGCAGCAATGTCTTTCAGAAGCCTTGAAAAGTTGTGGAAATCAAAACTCATTAGCACAAACACAAAACTTAGGCTATTCAAATCAAATGTACTATCAACCCTTACGTATGCGTGTGAAAGCTGGAAAACAACAAGAGATATAGAAACAAAGTTGAACGCATTCGAAAATAAATGTCTAAGGAAAATACTTGGTATAGAATGGAACGAATTCAAAACAAACGAGGAAATTAGAGAAATCGCCAATCAACCACTAATATCTTCAGTAATAAAGAAAAGACGATGGTCATACGTTGGACATGTGATGAGAAGAGATAATAATCGAATAGCAAAGCAAGCCCTCATATGGGAAACAACAGGTAAAAGAAAAAGAGGAAGACCCAGGGAGACACTGAGAAGAACATTGATGAGAGAGGCAAGAGCAGCAGGAATCGGCTCCCTCAATGAGATAGAACTGCTTGCACAGAACAGAGACAGATGGCGAGATTTGATAAAATATCTTTAAAAGAAAACTGCTAGAACAAAAATTCATATAGGAGAAGGTGTATCTTGGTCTACGCCCTATGGGCCGGTTACGGCTCGAAAGGTCAATAGATAGATAGATATATATATATATATATATGTATCTTTACAGCATTTTCCATTTCTGGGGCCTGCAGGGAAACATATAGCACTGGAGAATAAAGGTTGCATGTCCAATGCAGTCACTATAAGGTGTTCAGGTCCCAGTTTTTATTTTACCCCCCCGATAGAATAAAAATTGCAATTGCGTGAATGTAATACACATAACCGATGTTTTATCTCTTTTGACTGAACCATTAGAAATTATGTGTTAACAATTAAGCTTCTAATTTTAAATGATAAATTTGTGGAAACCTGAAGGTAGACATTTGTGGAGATTTTTAATGTAAGAATTTCTTGAAATGCAGAAATTTGAAATAAATGAATTTATGGAAAAGTGGAGCCTTTGATGGGAATTTAGTATTTCTAAAAAAAAAAATGGAAAGTATGAATTTGTGGACATTCAGAAATACAGTAACAAAAAGTAATGACAAGATATTTGTGAAGCTTTCTGTTTACATAACAATACATTTACATATATAAATGTAAACACAACAAAACAAAAAATAAAATTACATTAAAGTCCTTTGTGAAGTTTTCATATTCTCTTTGTTCTGCTTCATCAATCTCATAGTCATCATCATCATCATCATCATCATTGACATCTTCATCTCCATCATCTGGAAAAAAGATAAAACACTTTTGAGATTTTATCCCAGACTACCAAAATGACTATATCACAATGGGAGATAATAAAAATGAAATCACCCTATTTTATTTTCTTCAGTACATCATCATCATCACATACCGGGCCTAGTGGCATAGGTGATCATGTATCTCCACAACTTTCGATCTCGGCAGCTATTTATCATTTCTGTTGTTGACCTTCTGCCATTCCATTCTCTTAAGCTGTCTGTTATTTTTTCTCTTTGACTCCTTCTATCTCTTCGTCCCTCAATTTTTCCAGTTGTTACAATATATTCAAGTTGTTCTCTTCTCATTACATGGCCAAAAAATGATGATTGTCTCTTCCTAACATTGGAAATTAGCTCTCTTTTTGCTTTGACATCTCTCAGAACCTCTTCATTACTCTTCTTAGCTGTCCATGGTATTCTCAACATTCTTCTGTAAAACCACATTTCTACAGACTCCAGTAATTTTCTTGTCTGTTGTCCTATTGTCCATGACTCGCATCCATATGTTAAGACTGGCTCTACGTAACATTTAAGAGCTCTTTTTCTTGTTTCTATTGTCAAAAATGGATTGCATAGTATTTTCCTCATTTTCTGGAAAGCTGCTTTTGCCTGAGCCATTCTGCATCTCACCTCTTTTGTACATCTTCCGTCTGAGGTTAACAAAGTTCCCTAATATTTAAATTCATTTACCTGTTTTAATATTGTTCCACTTGTCTTTATTTTGCACTGAGGTGATGTCTTTTTCTTTGTTGTTTCCATTACCATTCTTCAGTACAGGTAAATAATTTCCCTCTTTATTTCTCCTTGATTTACCTGTCCTACGCATCCTAGACGTAGCAGAGTTTATCTGTAATTTGTTGTTCATTTGTGTTGTTCTTGTTTTCTGCGGAAGGTTGCATATAGCCTGAAACGTTGGTGTTTTGTTTTGTTCCCTTTTTTGTAAAGCTGTCACCATAACTTGTAGGAGTGTATGTTACACCCCACTACTTGCTCTTATTTTATTCTCTTCCTTGGCCACAAACTAACAAAGCAGTTAGTGGTTACATGCCTTGTGACATCTTGTACTGCAATAATATGGTTCCTCAAGTTCAATCAATTAACAATCATGTGCAGCCCCATATCTGGCCCACATTACATATCTCTGGATTTGCATCTCTTTTGCTCTTTTACTAGAGTTTACCACATGTAAGTTTTTGTTAATTGTTCTCATATCTTCTAAACACATGGCATATTCAAGTGTAGATGTTATGTTGTACATTTTATCTTTGTTGCACCTCTTGAGCTGTTTATTTCGTTTGGTTAAAATATTCTTAGTTTAAAAATATTTAACTTTTATTAATTTTTTGTCCCAGTAATAATCAGGTTTATTGCTAGTTGGATATCTATTTCTGAGAATTATATACATATCCGTAATACTCTTAGTTGGCTTCCGCTGTGTGTGTCCAACTGAGAGTATTACAACACAACTTTTGTGGAATCCCCAGGAAAAAAGACAAAGAGGAAGGCTAAGGAATTCTTGGAGAAGATGGATGGAAACAGAGATGAAGATAATGGGGAAGACATGGAATGATCTTAAAAGAACGGCGAGAAACAGAAACAGCTTGGAAAGTGTTTGTTGAAGACCTATGCTCCACAGGGAGCTGACAGGTAGAAGAAAGAAGATATACATCCGTGTGATGTACAAAATATTATAACTGTGAATTGTGCATATAATAAATTTTTGTGAAGTGTACATAAAATGTATTTAAAAACGGCATAAATATAGTCTAATTGTGATAGCTGCATATTAAATCTATTACTACATCACAACCACTTACCAGAATTACTCAAGTTCACATCTTTTAATCTGTAATTGAAAAGACAAAAATCGAACAAGATAATGTATGTTGAAGCAAATAAATCAAATTTAATCTATTTCTTTTTGCTTGCTTGATTGCAATTACATGATAATTAAAGGAATACCTCTTCATTATCCTGCCTTAAAAGGACGCTATTTGGATATGCATGCATTGTGTTGTGGTTTGCAGTAGAACTGAGATATTTGTGCTATTTGGACCGCTGCATCCTACTTGAGTGCAGCTATTTCTTCTACATATAATGGCACCTAACAGTACAAGGGCAGAGAAAGTCTCCTGAAGACTGACACAAATTCATAATGGTACCAGTTTAAGAAATAGATAACAATGAAAAGAGAATATCATGGACAGAAGAGTATATATTTCATTTCTAATCCATTGCAGAAAAATATAGACACAAATATTAAAGCAGAGAGATAGATAAATCTGAAAGATTTTACTAGCATTTTCTATAATGCATGTGTCTACAACTTATTTAGTTTTGAGTCTTATACTTCAAATACAAGAGGTCAGTTTTGATCCTGATCAACAGCTTCTGGGTTCACCCAGCATTAAATGGGTACCAGAATTTTTATTACAAAGTATAGCAGCACAGGCGTAATACCGGCCCTATTACCCTAAAAATCATGTACCAAAAGTCTATAAAAATTATGGTCATTAACACAATATTCCCTATACGTCACTTGGCATGACGGGGTTCTTTACTTATACTTAAAATGGAAATGTATTTTGTAATTTACAACAATTAATTTCAAAGTGTACAGAGAAGGCACTTGTGGTCATCATCAGTACCATGACAGGACAAGCTGTATGGAGATGTCACCAGCCTTGAGCTGACAAATACTTTCTTTAAACTTATTAACATTAACATCTAGAGATGTATGCAACGGAAGAAGTTTGCATTTTAGTTTATTCTTCACATTTTATTTATTTATCATTTACTTCATTAATCATCAATAATTACAATATATTGCCTGACATGGGGCAGTTGCAATCAATTGATGCAGTTTTTTTTAAAAGTCATAGGTAATTAATTTCCAAGACTAATTCAAAGACCAAGAATAACATGGACGACTAACATCAAAAGATGGACTAGTCAGCCTATGACAACCTGTACCATCGAAGTAAGAGACAGAGCGGAATGGCGCTCCATGGTAGCCAACCTTCGTTGCGGAGATGGCATTTGATGATGAATTAAATTGCTGTCAACATGGATTTAAAGTACTTAAATCCTGTAAAAAAACATGGGTATAAATCTAGTACATATACATAGTGTATATATATATATTACATGATGTCTTCTTTATTGTCTTCATTATTGTCTGAGTCTGCATCATCAAATTGGCCTTCTTCATCATCACCAAACTGTTCTGTATTATTCTGTCTCTGACGAATCATGTTGCTGAAATAAACATAATCTTATAAGAATACAAATAATAACAGAAGCTATAAACTTTAACATATTGTATATTTTTGTAATTCACCAATTTCTTCTTGATGCAGCTGTTTTAATTAAAATAACAAGTAATGATCAGTGCACTGTGAAGATTTTTATTACATGTTATTTTCTTAAATGGGAGCCACAATAGCTAGAGGTTAGTGAACTGGGCTACTAAGGACAAGAGAGGAGACAAATAATAATAAATGAATATTATTATAGAGGGAAACTTCCGAGGCGATAATCAGTGAATCAATTCAGAGGAAGGGGTATGTTTACAGCACTCATCAGTGAATCAATTCAGAGGAAGAGAAAGTGCTGCATACATACCTCTTCCTCTGAATTGATTCTCTAAGGACAAGAGAGTGGGTTCGATTCTGATTGGTGGCTTCCAGGTTCATCCAGCCTTAAATAGGCACCTGATTTTTTCTGGGAAAGTAAAGCGGCACGGGCATGATACCAACCACATTACTCAAAAAGTAAGGTGCCAAAAGTCTAAACAAATTATGGCCACTTGCACCATATTCTATATATGCCATGTGGCATGACGGGGCTCTTTACTTTTTTACTATTTTCTACAATAGTTTTCTTTGTCTGGCATAGTAAATTTTAGATGACAAAGATGTCATACCGAAATGCAAGAACTGAAAACTGTCAGAGACTTTAAGCATGACTGCTGGCATCAGAATCAATGAACTGCAATTGATCAAGACCTGACTCCACATCCACAGGAAGACCCCCAGTAACAGATAAATGAATCAAATCACCAAGTTAGTAGGAAACTAAAGAAGAAAGCCAAAACCAGTACCCAAAAATTTCAGTCCTAATGGCTGATGTGTGGGGCCAAAAACACAGACATTGATGCTTGCTGTAGGCCACTACCTTCCCGAGGTGTCTCCACCCTATCAGTGTAGAAGGTTTGAGTGTTTCAAAGATCCCAAGAACTATGCCGGCAGTAGCACAGCTACGATTTGGGTCTCCCAAGCCAGACAGGTCAAACGATAGGAGCCTGACAAAGAGAGACACATTGGCCCTCCAGGTTGGGGGTTTTGGTGTTGAGCCAGCAACCCACCCATAACAAAATTATAAAATGTTGTGGAAAAACATATGTAAGAGAACCTACCAATCAAGTCTAGAAGGAACAAGTGGGGACTTGGGTGGAAATGCTGTCTATGATGGGCAGAGATGAAAACCAAATGAAAGTCCCTGTCCCAACATGAGCTGTCTATGCTTACTCCAGACTGGATTGGGTGGAGGTCTCTTGTGGGTTCCCCTATGCTCCAACCAAAATTTAGAGGATTAAGAAAGAAGTAAGCCACTACAGAACTTACATCCACATAACCTTTGGCAGGGATGAAGAAGACCAGAATAAGGCATGAATGGCAGCAGAGACCCTGGAATAAATTAAAGAAAGAAAGAATAAGAAAGAAGACATAAATAAAAGCAAAATAAAGTCAAGGCACAGGAAGTTTACACAGAGGGGAACAAAGAAGTGAGAAAATGCCTTAAAAGAGATAAGAGGAAACATATAGATAAGATCTGCTAAGTAATATAAGGGAACAAATGAAGAGATGGAAGGAGCACTTTGAAAAACTCTTGAACAGACCTGGCCCAAATAACCATTCATATTAACTATCAGAAGAGGAAGAGTTGTATATTAACTGTAGAAAGCCAAGCACAGAAGAAATAATGAAAGCCATCAAGCTATTAAAAAATGGTAAAGTCACAGGACCAGATGAAGTTCCTTCAGAAGCCATCAAAGCAGTTATTGACACCTCTACCAAGATAGTACATAATCTACTAGGTAAAATATGAGAAAGGGAAGAAATACCTAAAGACTGGAAAGAAAGTTATATGATCAAACTACCAAAGAAAGGAAGTTTACAGGAGTGCACAAATTATAGAGGAATTATGCTTCTATCAGTGCCAGGAAAAATACTAAGCAGAATCATTCTGGAGAGACCAAAAAAAATCAATAGGGAAACAGTTGAGTGATGAACAACCAGGTTTTATGAAAAACAGATCATGTGCTGATCAAATAACTATCTATCTATCTATTGTCTTTTCAAGCCAAAGATGGCACATAGGGCAGAACCACAATCTCAAAAACAGAACCCTTGCGTGGCAAAATGCCACATATTGCAGAAATCACTGCTTCTAAAATGTATGGCTCTGTTTCCATAGCAAAACTTTTTACAATGACAGCTTGTCAAGCCATCGATCAACCTCCGTAGTCGCCTCTTACAATATGCCGTGAAGGTCACAGCAAATAACTACCTTATGTATAATCGTTGAACAAAACGTAGAACTATGGTCCCCACTTTATTTCGAATTCATATATTACGAAAAGGCATTTGATAGTTTAGACAGAGGAATGCTTTGGAAGTGCTGAAATCATTACGGAATCCCCATAAAGTTTATTAACCTGATAAAAACAATATATGAAAGAATGAAATGTACTGTTGCGCATTAAGGGTAGCTTACAGAAGCATTTGAAATAAAAACAGGAGTATGGCAGGGGTGCCTTCTATCTCAATTTTTCTTTGTGTCCTCTTGCACTTTATTTGATCGCTTTAAAACCTGTCATTGGAAGACCCCTGGGTTAAGTTTAGTGTTTGGAATAGCCTACAACTAGCCCTAAATGTAACTCTAAACCTTGTTGAAAAAAATAAAATAACATGCACAAAAACTAGAAACAGTTGACAATTCAAATATGTCCAGTCGTATGTAATTTAAGTATATCCAGTCAGTGATGAGAGATCACTCATTTATCAGAAATAATTTGAGACACTAAACTTGTAAATTACTCCCTTGGCCTTTACTTTTCAGTGAGAATGAAGAAAAAAATTGTAGGCCTCAAGCAATGGCAGAAAGTTGAGAAGAGAGTGAGAATGTTAAATTTTTTTATAAATATAAAATGTATGAATCATAAGACAAAATTGTAATCATAGAGTAGTGTAAACAGGCAAACACACTTTACTTTGATACACAAAGTGACAGTGTAAGTTGCATGCTACATGTTTTTTAATTATACAATATTCTTGTTCTGATTCTGTGTTCAGAAGTGTTCCACTACTGTTCTCTCTGCCAACTTCTATTTTTTTCTTTAAACCTTTTAGTATATTTAACTTTATATCTTTAAACTAAACTAACTCATACTCACTGATACTCCATAACATACCATTATAAGTAAATAGTAACAACCCTTTACCACCGCCATCAGCTTAACTTTTATTAGTTTATTAGGAGTTTTACCTGTGAGTAACATGTGAAGCATGTGCATTTTAGATTATATCATATATACTCCAACGATAATGAATAATTATGTTTTATTAATTATTGATCGTTAAACTGTTAAAGTTAGCATAATTGAAATCCACATTAATTTAAAAGTAAATATTATGACGTGATGAGGAGAAATAATAACCGAATAACAATAAAGCAAGGCCTCATGTGAGAAACAACAGGTAAGAAGAAAAGATGCAGACCCAGAGATTTGATTCGGTTTGGTTATAGAAGGCCCAGGTATCACTGCAAATGAATTAAAATCCATAATTGCTCAACTGCCTGTGCCAGCGTAATCATCCGAATTAATATCTCATCTCCCAAACAAAGAAAGGTAACTGTAATCCCCATCGTAGCAGTCTCAGCACACGCCAAAAGACATAAGGCGAAACTGCACAAAAAGTGAACACCGCCAACTATTCCCTGTCATACGATATCATCATTCATCGTAACAATTGGAATATCGAAATATGATCAAAACGGATGAGACACACAGCTCACAGTGTGCACAGAGCACTTAACTCAGTAGCTTCTGCAACAAGCCAGACTTGGAATATGAGGAAACTGCAACAAGGAACACTTTTCATGCATAGCCTTCAATTGTTCCCGCCGCTATCCACCATATACCGGAAGATCACGTCCTCTTGAAAATGATGATCGTCGTATTTTTTTTTAATGTATAGCGCTTGATGATGTTAAGCTATCGTTGTTGACTCCAATTCCACACATATAGACACACAGTTAGTCGTCAGATTATCCCCGTAGCACATCAAACAACAGACCGTAAGATTAGCGTACAGCCGGTCTAGAGATGTATGATGAGCCATTACTATGACGTAGCACACAAAAAAGTCGTACACACATCAATTTCGCTCCCTTTAGATTTGAAGGCTATGTCTGAAAAGTGTTCCTTGTTGCAGTTTCCTCATATTCCAAGTCCAGCTTGTTGCAGGAGCTACTGTGTTAAGTGCTCTGTGCATACCGTGAGCCGTGAGCTGTGTGTCTCATCCATTTTGATCATATTTCGATATTCCAATTGTTTACGATGAATGATGATATCATATGACAGGGAACTGTTGGCTGTGTTCACTTTCTGCACGGTTTCGCCTTATGTCTTTTGGCGTGTGCTGAGACTGCTACGATGGGGACTACACTACAGTTACCTTTCTTTGTTTGGGAGATGAGTTAGTAATTCGGATGATTCCACTGGCACAGGCGGTTGAGCGATTATGGATTTTAATTTGTTTGCAGTGATACCGAGTCCTTCCATAACCAATAGAACCAATAGATTCATGATTACTCTAGTGAAAGCAGCCTACGACGAACAAAAAATCGTGCAAATTAGACTCAGAGACAGAGAGACACTGAGAATCTGAAAAGAACATTGATGATGAGAGAGGCAAGAGCAGCAGGAATCGACTCCTAAAATTAAATAACAATTACACAAATTAATAATTTATATAAGAGAAAGTAGAAAGAGTACCTGGGTCTATCTCAGATCTGATAGTCTATCTATAAGTATATGCCCTGCCCGGCAGCTGTGGCTCGAAAGCTTTTCCGAAACTTTTCGGATAGGGCCGATAGTAGATAGTAGATAGTAGATAGAGCAAAATAGTAGACAATATAGAATTATATTATTATATAATAATTATATAGAATAATAGAATAGATAATATATGATGAATATATATTATATTTATTATATATATATATATAATATATATCTATCTATCTATCTATTGACCTTTCGAGCCGTAACCGGCCCATAGGGCGTAGACCAAGATACACCTTCTCCTATATGAATTTTTGTTCTAGCAGTTTTCTTTTAAAGATATTTTATCAAATCTCGCCATCTGTCTCTGTTCTGTGCAAGCAGTTCTATCTCATTGAGGGAGCCGATTCCTGCTGCTCTTGCCTCTCTCATCAATGTTCTTCTCAGTGTCTCCCTGGGTCTTCCTCTTTTTCTTTTACCTGTTGTTTCCCATATGAGGGCTTGCTTTGCTATTCGATTATTATCTCTTCTCATCACATGTCCAACGTATGACCATCGTCTTTTCTTTATTACTGAAGATATTAGTGGTTGATTGGCGATTTCTCTAATTTCCTCGTTTGTTTTGAATTCGTTCCATTCTATACCAAGTATTTTCCTTAGACATTTATTTTCGAATGCGTTCAACTTTGTTTCTATATCTCTTGTTGTTTTCCAGCTTTCACACGCATACGTAAGGGTTGATAGTACATTTGATTTGAATAGCCTAAGTTTTGTGTTTGTGCTAATGAGTTTTGATTTCCACAACTTTTCAAGGCTTCTGAAAGACATTGCTGCTTTAGCCAGTCTGATTCTAATTTCTTTGCTCGTATCCCCTTCTCGATCATGTGACTTCCAAGATAGATAAAGTGATCGATCTCTTCTACTGGTTTGTTTTCCATGTATATTTTGTCACTTGTTGGAATTAAACTTTTCATGACTTTAGTCTTTTCATGATTGACCTCAAGCCCAATTTTGCTGGCTATTGATGATAGTTCATTTGTGTTTTCCTGCATCGTTTTTATCTGACTGCTGATGAGAACTATGTCATCAGCAAAGTCGAGGTCCTCCAAATGGTCTCCTTGTATCCATTCGATGCCTTTATTACCAGTGCAGCATTTCTTCATTATGAAGTCCATAACAATTCCAAATAACAAGGGCGATAAAATACATCCTTGTTTAACCCCAGTTTCTATTGGGAAACATTCGCTCAGTCCTTCCTCTGTTCGAACTGCACATGTGTAACCATCATACATGTCTTTGATAATGTTTATGATTTTTGATGGTAAACCATATTGCTTCAGAATTTTCCACAAAGAATCTCTATGAATACTATCAAATGCTTTTTTGAAGTCGATGAAGTTAAGTACAAAAGGTTTTTGCTTTTCAATGTGTTCCTCCAATATAAGTCGTAGAGTGAAAATGTGGTCAAGACAGCTTCTCCCTTTTCTAAACCCAGCCTGTTCTTCACGCATTACTGTATCTATTGAATCCTTTATTCTATTTAGGATGATTTTACAGAATAACTTTGAGGCAACTGACAAAAGTGTCACGCCTCTCCAGTTGTTACAATCTCTAAGATTGCCCTTTTTTGGGATCTTAACAATGATTCCTTTTTTCCATTTATGAGGCGTCTTTAATATATATAAATATATATAATTACTAAATTAACCGGGGGTAGATTATTTCACGGCACTGAAACAACAACAAAGAAGTTAAATAACATCCGCCAGCGGCCGAAGTCTCACAGTTAACGTTAAAGTTACTAGTTAAAGTTAAACAACTGCAGTGACCAAATTCACACTACCACTTGCAAGAGGTGATCTAAGCATGGCCCACTAGTTGCATTGCAATGTTTACACGCAACATTTTACTACGTCCACAAATAGGCTCGGATACATATTTATAGCATTTTGCGACATATCTGACTCCGCTATAATAAAATGAATGATAGATTATTATTTTATTTGCACTAAACAATAAACGAGGTCAGGCACCACAAATACATCTTGTTCATTCTGGGGACGGATCTGTCTATCCAATATTGGCAGATTCAGTCAAGAGAGAAGCTCTGTTCATCAAAGCGGAATCCATCATCATCATCATCGTGTGCTCTCTCCGCAACGAAGGCTGGCTACCATGGATCGCCATTCTACTCTGTTTCTTGCTTTGATGGTGCAGGCTGACATAGATTGACTTGTCCATCTTTTGATGTTACTCGTCAATGTGAATCCATCATAAGACACTAATATTTTACTAAGCTACTGACTATCATGATTGCTTGTTATCAACCGTCTGTCAAGACGTCAAAGGCCATAAATTATAAACAACAAAAACATATATTTTCTTACCAATTTGTTAAAGATGCTTTAAAACCGATGTTACAGTTTTATCGAAGCAGTCTCGAAGATGCTTACTTTTTATCAATCACCAAGTTTGTGTTGGCTGTTAGTTCGTTTCCGATCGAAAACTGCACATAAGACAGAAATCTAAGCTCTCACTCTCTCAACAAACTGCTGTTTTTTTTTTTTTTTTTTTTTTTTTTTTTTTTTTTTTTTTTTTTAACATTAGACCAGAAAACAGAACAGAAAATTGAGGCCTTTGAAATGTGGATTTATAGAAGAATAGGTAGAATTGGATGTAAGAAAAGATAACAAACGAGGAAATTTCTCTCTCTCTCTCTTTCTCTCTCTGCGTTCAGGACTCAATCAGAGTAAGGATTCCAGACTCTCATATGAAGTCAGCTGTCAGGCTAAGTGTGTTGATCGCCCCCACAGACAGAACATCACAATTAGAGTCTGTCATATCCACTCTGACTGAACACCCGTTAATACGTTGCACTGTGTTCTGCGCCAGTGGCCCAGTGCATCCGATTTCAGCCAGCATTTTATTCGGGTTTGCTTTCCCTAGCCTTTGATTGTCCCCAATCTTCCTGCAAGGCAGCAGATTGTCTTTTCTGTAGGGGGATTCTGCCCTTAGATGGTAGGCCCTCCCAGGTTTACGAGCACCATCTGCCCGAGTCACTAGAGGTGACTAACACAGACATGCACACACAAAGATGTGAGATGTGACTAACACAGACATACACACACAAAGATGTGAGATGTGACTAACACAGACATGCACACACAAAGATATGAGATGTGACTAATACAGACATGCACACGGCGATACGAGGCATGACTAACACTGACACACATCAAGATATATGACACATGACTAACATAAATATGCACATAAAGATATGAGATATGACTGACATAGACATGCACACACAAAGATATGACACTTGCCTAACATAGACATGCACACAAAGATAAGGGATATGACTAACATAGATATGCACACACAAAGATATGAGATGGGACTAACATAGCCATGCACACACAAGGATATGAGATGTGACAAACACAGACATGCACACACAAAGATATGCAATGTGACTAACATAAACATGCACACAAAAATATGAGATATCACTAACCAGACATGCACACACAAAGATATGACATATGACTAACACTGGTACACACTATGATATGATATATGACTAAACACAGACACACATAAAGATATGAGACATGATTAACACGGACACACCGAGATATGAGATATGACTAACATGACACACACCAAGATATGAGCCATGGCCAGCACACACAAGCTAAGATATGAGCCATGGTTAGGACAGAAACACAGCAAGATATGAGCAATGGCTTCACTAAAAAAACACCCAAAAAAAATGAACCATGTCTAGCACAGAAACACATTAAAGTGCCCATATGCTTGGTCTTGTTGTAGTCGGCAGACTCTTCTGAACGTGGGAATCACAGGTTTCGTTAAACAGTTGTCCGGAGATTTGAGAGTGCAGTCTGACCCATGGAACGTTCTCTTGCATGTACAGATTCCCGATTGACTGTTGACAAGTGTCGTTGAAACAGTTGTCCGGACATTTGAGAGGAGTACATATGAAGTCACAGCCATCAGAACACATCTGTTCGCACTGTAGCCCAAAATTACCATCGGGACAAGTGCCATTACAGGTATAGCCAAGATGTTTACATTGTAGGCATTTTCCAGATTTTTCCTCAAATAAAGGACAGACACTGAGACAAGACCCGGAACAGTCGTGTCCATAGATCCCATGTGAACAGTTGCTGTGACAAGTACCGATGATGACATTGCAGCCTTTACTACACCCACTACACACTGCACAAAACGACCAAGAATGCTCGTCCAGACAATAGGTGTCTGTAAATGTTTGCACCTCACATACCGTCAGTGCACTGTCGGCCTGCGAAATGGTCGTAACTATGTTCAGGGACAGACACTCCCTGTAGGTTGTGGTTTTCAAAGTAACTATCACCCATCTCCCTTCCCTCTTATCCATACCATAACTAAGACAAAGTTAATTTTCTCTTTGATCTTGAATTGTCTGTAACATCAATTTCTCATTTTAAAGAAATTTCTATCTTCAAATTGTCTGTAACATCAATTTCTCATTATAAAGAAATTTATTTATATCTTCAAATTGTCTGTAACATCAATTTCTCATTATAAAGAAATTGCTATCTTCAAATTGTCTGTAACATCAATTTCTCATTATAAAGAAATTTCTATCTTCAAATTGTCTGTAACATCAATTTCTCATTATAAAGAAATTTCTATCTTCAAATTGTCTGTAACATCAATTTCTCATTATAAAGAAATTTCTATCTTCGAATTGTCTGTAACATCAATTTCTCATTATAAAGAAATTTCTATCTTCGAATTGAGGAAATTTTAAAACAACTAAAAATGAAGAAAGAACTACTAAACACAATTAGAGTAAGACAAATGAAATTTTTTGATCATGTTAAAAGACACAACAGTCTAATAAAAGTAATATTAGAAGGGAAAATACAAGGTAAAAGAAGTAGAGGCAGACCAAGGCTAACATGGACGAGTAACATCAAAAGATGGACAAGTCAGCCAATGACAATCTGCACCATCAAAGCAAGAGACAGAGTGGAATGGCGCTCCATGGTAGCCAACATTCGATGCGGAGACGGCACTCAATGATGAGATTTTTTTGGTCTACATTTACTTTATATCTCTGGCAAGGTCATATATGTCCTATTTTTTTCAATATTGTATCTCATATCCTATTGTACTCTCAGCCGGTCCTGTTTGTATCCCATCTTATATGTCCTTCTGTTCCATCCTTGTTTGTTTGCTCCGCCCTGAATGTATGTCTGCTCCGCGCTGTCTATTTGTCAAGCCTGGCTTTCCAGTCTTGTCTGTATGTTTCGTTCTGTTATGGTTTTCGTCATGTCTCTATCCCGCCCAGCCACCCTGCCGTATGTGCTGTTCCGTCTGTTGATCACATCCAATCCTGTATATTGGTATAGAACCGTTGATCAGAGGTTTAACAAGCCGTTATCGTAAAAACGATTTCGTTAATGAAGTGTAGTGAGAGAGATAATAACCGAATATCAAAGCAAGCCCTCATGTGGGAAACAACAGGCAAGAGGAAGGCCCAGAGAGACACTGAGAAGAACATTGATGAGAGAGGCAAGAGCAGCTGGAATCGGCTCCCTCAATAAGATAGAGCTGCCTGCACAGAACAGAGACAAATGGCGAGATTTGATAAAATATCTTTAAAAGAATTGAAAACTGCTAGAATAAAAATGTAGATAAGAGAAGGAGTATCTTGGTCTACGCCCCATGGGCCGGCTACTGCTCGAAAGGTCAATAGATAGAATCCCGTACTGTTTATCTCGTCCAGTTCGGCCCTGGCTGTCCCATCCAATCCTATCCTCTTTGTCCTGTCAAATTCTGTTCTGCCCTGATCCGCCTCGACTCGAACCCTTTCGGTCATATATATGAAGTATCGTCTCAAGCTATCCCATCCTCCCTGTTCCATTCCGTCACATTATGTCTTGTCCCATCCCGTCCTGTCATCTTTTTCCTGTCTGACCTTTCTACATTATATCCACTCCTGTCTGTCCAGTTCTGTTTGACTGTCCTAGCTTGTTCTGTCTTGCCTGTCCTGTTTTGTCTGTCACAACCTGAACTGCCCCCACCCCTTTTTTTCTATTCTGCCATGTCTGTCTGTCATGTCCTGCTTTGATATGTTTGTCGGTCCGTCCTATTCTCTATGTCTGTCTGTCCTGTCCCATCTTGTCTGTTTATAATGTCTGGCAGGCAGCCGGTCTGTTTATTCTATCTATCATCTCTCTGACATGTCTGTTCAGTACTGGTTGTCCGTCCTATGTGTGGCATCCTATGTCTTTTGTTTTGTTTGTCCTGCATTGTCCGTTTATCTGTCTGTCATTAAACCACCAGGAAGATGTCATAGAGAAATTGGCGCAGATATCAGTTCTACTACAAACCACAACATAACGCGTCCACGTCCACTTAGAGTCATTTTAAGGGCTGATGACAAAGAAGACAATCAGTTCCTTTAGCAGTCATCGAGTGAATACCAGAAAGCGAGAAAGAAATCCGTGGTAAAAAGCAAGAAAACATAGCATAATTATCATGTTTACTGTATTTTCTTTATATTTCCGTTATTTATCAAGTTATAAATTAGTGCATCAAATGCAATTCATTAATACATACAAAAATATAACAAGAACAGTTAAAAGGACTCAACAACACAGACACGCAACGCAACATTAAAATCAAAATCCACAAAACAGAAGTCATGAATATCGCAAAAGAGAAACATAACATCAACATAACTATTGACGGCAGATAATTAAAGAAGTAGATACATTTAAATAACTAGGAAATGTAGTGACAAACCACAATTCACAAACAGCAGAAATCGACTCAAGATGCATCAAATCATTGGGTACCTATCAAAACTAAGATCTAACAAAGAAATAACTATAGAGACAAAACAGGCATTCTACAATGAAATCTTCATTCTATCGCTGTGCTATCAAATGCTAGCCCTGAACCCTAGATTCAATAACAAATTAGAAAAATAAACACCACAAAGATAACATGTGTTAGATGAATTACAGGAAACAGCCCGAGATATAAGATCAGAAATGAAGAACTCAGAAAAAGCTAGTAATAACCCCCCGCCATAGAATATATAAAGAAACAACATATAACATTGTTTGGCCACGTGATAAGGCAGAAAGATAAAAACACAACACGAGTCTTCAATAAACGTTGCGAGAACACTAGACCCAAAGGCCAACCACGAAAAAGATGGATTGCCAGAATAGTAGAAACACTAGGAAACATAACAGCAGCAGAGGTGAACAGAATAGCAAAAGATCGAAAATTATATCTCCCCCTCGACGCTGAAAGGCAAATGAGGAAAGAAAGAAGAAGCAGTGCAGTTAATTTTCTCACCTGCCACGATTTATTTGATACAAAATGTGTACGGAATTGGAATGGGAGCTCATTTGTACTTGCCAGCATATTTGTAGTCTCTCCATCCAACATGGCGCCCAGTAAAGGTGTCTTGCTGGCTCACACAGACTTTCCGTTGTACACGGTCCGTTCTCTGGATGAGAGGCACTTTCTTGTTGCTGGCGGAGGAGGACAAGCAAAGACAGGGGTTGTAAATGCTATTGTAAGTTTAAATTATTGTGTCATACATGGAGTGCACTTGAAGTTTCAAGTCAGTCGATTTTTTTACTTCTCTTCTCAAGCAAAGTCGGTGTCAGTGTTTGAGTGTTACACTGTTACTGGGCACTGGGACTGACTCAGACTGTCACTGTCCGTACGGGCGTACGTGGAGTGAGAGCGAGTTCAGTGATTGAGGGAACATTTCCTTACAATTGTAACTTAATGAATACAAGCGAAGTAGATTTGTTCTGAGTAGTATTCTAAGTCAGACTAAGTGTAACGGTCTATTTCAATGTCCCCAATTATTTCTGCTCGTAGTAACGTCCCCTTACACTTACACTTTATTTTTATTCAAATTATTCAGTCTCTATGTCATTTTTAAAGACCTCATTCTGGCCCTGGGTTAGGTGGTTTATGCCAGAGTTTGGAATACTTTAATTACTTTAATAATGAAACTTTAATAGTCTGCCTACAACTAACCCTAAACCTTGTTGAACAAATAAAATTAAATGCACAACAAAAACTAGAAACAGTATGATTGTCTGGTCAGTGTCACAGTGTGAGTGGGGAGAATTTACTGGGTTTACAGAAGAGATTTCAGAAATAACAGTTATAACTTTGGACACTAAACTAGAACAAATAATTTTATGTTATTTAATTACACAATACTGAGTAGTTTGTATCATTGTTTTTATATTTATTATTTAATAGTAGTTTATGTTTATGAGTTTATGCTTGTTTCACTCAATTTGTTAATTTGGTTCCTGCTTGGGGCTTACAGTTAGTTAGTTTAATATTTTCATATTTCAGTTATTTTCATTGATTACTGAAGTGATTACTTTAATTCAGTTCTACTACTTACACTTTGACTTTGCAGAGTTTGTAAATCTTTACACTTTAAAGTTTACAGCTTTTTCTCATGTCTGGAGTATTACTGTACATACAGCATATATAAGTTGTAATCATATTATTTAGATAGAGAATAAACTTACTTTATATTGTAAAGTATAAAGTATAATATAGGCTGCAACCCAGTGTATGAGTGTAGTCACCATGAATTAGAAGTCAGAGACTTAGTTTAAAAGCAAGATAGAAAAAAACTTGGAAACCCATAACCATAGACACCTAAAAAAAGAGTAATGAAAATGTTCTTTGTTCTAAAAGAAGCAGCTGAAAGGCTGTTTTTATCAACATCATGAAGAAGCAATGATACTTTTTTTTTTGGCATGTTATGAGAAGGGCACAGCTGGAATATATTACGACATCTAGAAAATTGAGAAAAGGAGGAATACAGGAAACAAAATAAAAAGAAACAAGACACTTTAAGATAAGTTTGATAGAAAGTTAACAGTATTAATAAATAACTATAGAGATATAGAGATAACAGCTGAGATCCTCAAGGCAATTGATAGCCATAATTTAATACATCTCCAAAAAATGTTCAACATCATTTGGAAAACAGAGAAGACGCCTCATAAATGGAAAAAAGGAATCATTGTTAAGATCCCAAAAAAGGGCAATCTTAGAGATTGTAACAACTGGAGAGGCGTGACACTTTTGTCAGTTGCCTCAAAGTTATTCTGTAAAATCATCCTAAATAGAATAAAGGATTCAATAGATACAGTAATGCGTGAAGAACAGGCTGGGTTTAGAAAAGGGAGAAGCTGTCTTGACCACATTTTCACTCTACGACTTATATTGGAGGAACACATTGAAAAGCAAAAACCTTTTGTACTTAACTTCATCGACTTCAAAAAAGCATTTGATAGTATTCATAGAGATTCTTTGTGGAAAATTCTGAAGCAATATGGTTTACCATCAAAAATCATAAATATTATCAAAGACATGTATGATGGTTACACATGTGCAGTTCGAACAGAGGAAGGACTGAGCGAATGTTTCCCAATAGAAACTGGGGTTAAACAAGGATGTATTTTATCGCCCTTGTTATTTGGAATTGTTATGGACTTCATAATGAAGAAATGCTGCACTGGTAATAAAGGCATCGAATGGATACAAGGAGACCATTTGGAGGACCTCGACTTTGCTGATGACATAGTTCTCATCAGCAGTCAGATAAAAACGATGCAGGAAAACACAAATGAACTATCATCAATAGCCAGCAAAATTGGGCTTGAGGTCAATCATGAAAAGACTAAAGTCATGAAAAGTTTAATTCCAACAAGTGACAAAATATACATGGAAAACAAACCAGTAGAAGAGATCGATCACTTTATCTATCTTGGAAGTCACATTGATCGAGAAGGGGATACGAGCAAAGAAATTAGAATCAGACTGGCTAAAGCAGCAAGGTCTTTCAGAAGCCTTGAAAAGTTGTGGAAATCAAAACTCATTAGCACAAACACAAAACTTAGGCTATTCAAATCAAATGTACTATCAACCCTTACGTATGCGTGTGAAAGCTGGAAACAACAAGAGATATAGAAACAAAGTTGAACGCATTCGAAAATAAATGTCTAAGGAAAATACTTGGTATAGAATGGAACGAATTCAAAACAAATGAGGAAATTAGAGAAATCGCCAATCAACCACTAATATCTTCAGTAATAAAGAAAAGACGATGGTCATACGTTGGACATGTGATGAGAAGAGATAATAATCGAATAGCAAAGCAAGCCCTCATATGGGAAACAACAGGTAAAAGAAAAAGAGGAAGACCCAGGAAGACACTGTGAAGAACATTGATGAGAGAGGCAAGAGCAGCAGGAATCGGCTCCCTCAATGAGATAGAACTGCTTGCACAGAACAGAGACAGATGGCGAGATTTGATAAAATATCTTTAAAAGAAAACTGCTAGAACAAAAATTCATATAGGAGAAGGTGTATCTTGGTCTACGCCCTATGGGCCGGTTACGGCTCGAAAGGTCAATAGATAGATAGATAGAGATTTAAAGTTATGGACAGACATGATCACCTAAGCCAGCATGCATAGTATTTGATGTTGGTAACATTATTACTATAATATAATTTATTATTATTAAATAAAATCACAGTTTCAGCAATACAGTTACTCAATTACAATTCTGCAATCAAAGAAACATTTAGAAAAAAAAGCCATCTTGCCAGTTAGGAAAATTGTTTTTTCAGGATTGTGTTGCTTAAATGGTGCATGACTCCCTGCTAAACTCAACACTAGAGAAAGAGGTTGAAATCATGTGTGGATGAGAGTATGATGGTTCTATAGATGGAACAAATAACAAAATATGGCAGAAATATTGCAGATTTTTTGTAGCTAAATTTAAGTGTGATGAATGGAACTCATACTTCATTAGAGGGACTGGGTAGTTAGTCTAGAAGTAAGATGCTTGATTAGGGGGACTGGGTAGTTAGTCTAGAGGTAAGATACTTGATTAGGGAGACTGGGTAGTTAGTCTAGAGGTAAGATACTTGATTTGGGGGACTGGGTAGTTAGTCTAGAGGTAAGATACTTGATTAGGGGGACTGGGTAGTTAGTCTAGAGGTAAGATACTTGATTAGAGGTAAGATGTCGACCTCTGTACAGGAAGATCCTGAGTTTGAATCCCAAATTTTTCACTTAAATCCATTGTTTCTTTATGGCTTTACTCTCCCTTGATCCCTGGGTAGTGAGATCTGATGTTTTAGCCCTCTCTAATAATGATAAAAAACTGGAGGTCCTGTTTGAACTCAGTCATGTTTAAGAATCCTAAGGCAGTTAAAAGTAAAAAACTGTAGACCTTGCTGGTTGCTGCCTGAGCAAAATTGGGTAAGCAAATCTACCCATGTTGATGACAGATGTGTCTGACCAAGAGATGTAGATATCTTGGCTATGCCGTAAAACTAAATGCACTCACTCCCACCTAATTGGTGAATTCTTAGAAAAAAGACACTTGATTAAAAGTTACTTTCAGGGTGATATATTAAACAGTTTATGAATATATTTGTATTTCACTTGTATCTCCACATGATTTAATTTCTCATTATTTTGCAGGAGATTTATGAGCTGAAAACCACTAAAGATGGTATGACAAGTTCAAATGTTTCTCGACATGACACAGGAATACGTGCTGTGATGAATAGTGCATCATACTATGATGGAAGAAATCATCATTTAGCTACAGGGGAAGATGAGTTATGTCACACCTATTCTGTTAAATACAAAGTCATTACGCCCAGAAAGAAAAGTGAAGGTAAGTTAATCTCTTTGTAATTTTCCCACCAATTCTGCTGCTCTTAACCTATTCTGCTGCTCTTAACCTAATAAGGTTTCAGCTGTTTCAGCGGAAGTTTTAATCTGACAAGGAAATTGGCGTAAATCTGTGTGCTGGTAGTAAAGCTGACAGTAGAATGAATTTTTTAACAAAAAGGCAGAAAGAAGGGTATGGCTACATCTTTTTGGTTATATAGGTAGCACAAAATTAATTATCTGATGTTCGGACCAAAAGCTTTTCTGCTTGGGCATAGACAACGTACATAAAAAGAGACAGAAACTAGAAGAAGTTCTACTACAAGAAGATGTAAAGTAAAAAAAAAAACTAAGCTAAAATAAATAATGTATAAACAAATTTTAAAAAGAAATATGAAATGTTAACTCTTGTAACCAGTGTTGACAATCTGAGAAAAATTAGAGAAAGTGTGGGTCAGTTTTCAAATAGATATTTTCCATCTTTTTTTTTTTTAAGACAAACCTGTACAGCAGACCAAAATAAAGGTCTTGCAAATAAGTTAAAAAGAAACCTTACATATCCATCCCCTACTCTCCCCCCGACCCAGGTAGCATATTTGGTTGATCTTTGACTTTTTGTTTTCTTGTTGGCAGGGCATAACCTTTTCAACTTCTGACTGTGTCTTCCAGGTTATTAAACCACAAATGCCACTAAAAATGTTAAAGCTACATTTTAATGGTTATTGTATATCTGTGTAGTTCATTGGCTTCGTTAGTCCATTTAAAAATTGACTCTTGCTACAATTTAATGAGCAAGCCTTCTGTATAGGCAGTTTTATTTTCACAATTCTGTATAAATTTTATTGTAAAATGTTATGTGTAGGTTAATTTTAATAATAAAAAGATAAAAAGTCACACAAATGGTATGGTTGGTTACGTTCGCCCGATGACTAAAGTATTCTAGAGTATCGTAGTAGACTAAAATATTCCTCTTCATCCTTCGCCCTTACAAGGACGTGTCTGCGTTGTGTTGTGGTTTGCAGTATAACTGTTATATTTGCGCCTTTCAGCCCAACACACACAAATGGTCTGTTTTCCTTTACAATTTTCCTTGTCTTCCCAGGTTCATAGCCCACCACAGTAGGTAATGATATTTGTAAAATATGAAAATAATTCATATGTGATGTTTTCAAAGCATTACCTTCCTCTGGTCTCATGATAGTGAGATCTGATGCCCTCTCAGATAACAGGAGTAAACTGGAGGTCCAGTGTGCACTTGCGAATGTTACAGAACCCTTGGCAGTTAAAATAGAAATGAGCAAGTCATAAATGTGGCTGCTGCCCTAGCAAAGTTATCAGCAAAAACTTACCCACATCGTGGATCCCAGGCCATGCTACGGATGAAGTTTTGTGTTCATGGGTCAGGGTTCTTGCATTTTCTTGAGGGGGATATCGGAACACTAATGGATTCATCTGGTGTGCAGTGATAATGATCATAACACAAACAAATGAACAATGAGAATATAAAAAAAAAAAAAAATAGAGAACAAGTATCTTCTATGAAAATTAAGTTGTGTAATGAAAAAGTATGCATGTTTTTACATTCATCATCATCAAGTACTGGACCTACTGGGGTAGGTGATCATGTCTCTCCACAACTTTTGATCTCGGCAGCTATTTATCATTTCTGTTGTTGATCTTCTGCAAGCCATTCTCTTAAGCTGTCTGTTGTTTTCTCTTTGCCTCCCTCTATCTCTTCGTCCCTCAATTTTTCCAGTTGTTACAATATATTCCAGTTGTTCTCTTCATTACATAGCCAAAAAATGATGATTGTTTCTTCCTAATATTGGAAATTAGCTCTCTTTTTGCTTTGACCTTTCTCAGTACATCTTTATTACTCTTCTTAGCTGTCCAGTACTCTCAACATTCTTCTGTAAACCACATTTCTACAGACTCCAGTGATTTTCTTGTCTGTGGTCCTATTGTCCATGATTCGCATCCATATGTTAAGACTGGCTCTACGTAACATTAAGAACTCTTTCTTGTTTCTATTGTCAAAAATGGATTGCATATAGTATCTTCCTCATTTTACATTAAGTAAATACAAAAATAAAAAAGTAAAAAAAATGTGCATTTGGCTGTTAGCATTTGGGTGTTTATGGCTTAAATGAGTGCATCGAAGAGGAAACATATACATTAGTAACAGGCAGAAGTTGGAGCTGGATAAACAGTTTACTCAGACAAGATCCATAAACCATCAAAAGAACAAAAATGGATTGTATGAAAAACAAAAGAGTGGTAGACTTAAGTCCAGACAGGACAGTTGAGGCGTAGATGCACAGTGTTGACCAGATTTAAGGCATTGTGAAGGAAGACCACAGACTGAGCAAGGTGGAGAGATTTTGTTGTTGCTCTATGATCAGTGAAGGCATGACTGTTTGGCTGTAGCCAAGGAAAAGTGTTGTTTTATAATTTCTGATAGCCAAGCTATCTTATAATTTATAATAACCTTACTGTTCTATAATTTATTATAACCCTCGGCAAAATTGATTTATAATTTAGGAGTATCTCAAATAGTCAGGACAACACTTATTTTCTCTCGCATTTATCTATTAATAAAGATAAGATCTTGCTATTTTATGATATATTATAAAAAAAAAAGTAAAGTTCCCTCCACGCCCTGCTAGGCTTATGGGGAATATGGTGTTAGTGACCATATTTTTCTATCACCACAGCACATTTTTGGGTATGTGGCCAGTATCACGCCAGGCCACCTTTACTTCAGAAAAATCTCTGGTACCCATTTTTAGAGCTGAGTGAACCCCAGAGCCTTGTCAGTCCAAAAAAATCTGCCACTGCTGAGGATCGAACCGGACCCTTCTGGTCAGGAAGCGAGCACACTAACCACTCAGCCACCAAGGCTCATTTATTATATCTATCTATCTATCTATTGACCTTTCGAGCCGTAACCGGCCCATAGGGCGTAGATCAAGATACACCTTCTCCTATCTAAATTTTTTGTTCTAGCAGTTTTTTTTAAAGATATTTTATCAAATCTCGCCATCTGTCTCTGTTCTGTGCAAGCAGCTCTATCTCATTGAGGGAGCCGATTCCTGCTGCTCTTGCCTCTCATCAATGTTCTTCTCAGTGTCTTCCTGGGTCTTCCTCTTTTCCTCTTACCTGTTGTTTCCCATATGAGGGCTTGCTTTGCTATTCGGTTATTATCTCTTCTCATCACATGTCCAACATATGACCTTTGTCTTTTCTTTATTACTGAAGATATTAGTGGTTGATTGGCGATTTCTCTAATTTCCTCATTTGTTTTGAATTTGTTCCACGCTATACCAAGTATTTTCCTTAGACATTTATTTTCGAATGCGTTCAACTTTGTTTCTATATCTCTTGTTGTTTTCCAGCTTTCACACGCATATGTAAGGGTTGATAGTTTATTATTACCCATGATTATAACCCATGATTAAATTGATTTTAATAACAACCATGCTGTTCTATAATTTATTATAATCACACTGTTTTTGTTTTAAACATAACAGATAAAGTTGATGGTGTTAAAAAACGAAAACAAGATAATCCTGAAAGCCTTCAAAATTCTGGTACTACTGATGGTGTGCCAGATAAGCAGCTGACATTCCAGATTGAGGAAACGGGTAGTGTAGCCACAGACTTCTCCAAAGATGGAGGCTTTCAGAAATGTGTTCGATTTTCTCCAGACTTTAAGCATCTAGTTACAGGTGGTGCTGATGGGTTTTTAAGACTATGGAAGGTAGGAATTTGTTAGTATTTTACTTTAAAAACAAAAACAATCTTATCGTGCTATTTATAATACATACTTTCCATCTTGTGAGGATTTTCCTAATTTGTAGGGTTTTTCTAAAAAAAAAATTTACTTGTGAACCTTACAGGGCAATTTGTAAGAGAAAACAATTTATGAGACTTGTTACGTCTTTTTAATATTACCCTAGATTAAGACTATCAATTAAATTCACGTTATAAATGCTATTTCATCAGAATGTGCAAGTTTTATGGCCAAAAAAAAGTCCAGTTATGTGGAAAAATAATATTTTTGTTGCATTAACCATCGATCGTAGAGCATCGTGAACATGATTATTTTTAATTTTTTTTTTTTTTTTTGCGTTAACCAGCTTTCACTTATGGCGAAAGACTATCTATCTATCTATTGACCTTTCGAGCCGTAACCGGCCCATAGGGCGTAGACCAAGATACACCTTCTCCTATATGAATTTTTGTTCTAGCAGTTTTCTTTTAAAGATATTTTATTAAATCTCGCCATCTGTCTCTGTTCTGTGCAAGCAGTTCTATCTCATTGAGGGAGCCGATTCCTGCTGCTCTTGCCTCTCTCATCAATGTTCTTCTCAGTGTCTCCTGGGTCTTCCTTTCTTTTACCTGTTGTTTCCCATATGAGGGCTTGCTTTGCTATTCGATTATTATCTCTTCTCATCACATGTCCAACGTATGACCATCGTCTTTTCTTATTACTGAAGATATTAGTGGTTGATTGGCGATTTCTCTAATTTCCTCGTTTGTTTTGAATTCGTTCCATTCTATACCAAGTATTTTCTTAGACATTTATTTTCGAATGCGTTCAACTTTGTTTCTATATCTCTTGTTGTTTTCCAGCTTTCAGACGCATACGTAAGGGTTGATAGTACATTTGATTTGAATAGCCTAAGTTTTGTTTGTGCTAATGAGTTTTGATTTCCACAACTTTTCAAGGCTTCTGAAAGACATTGCTGCTTTAGCCAGTCTGATTCTAATTTCTTTGCTCGTATCCCCTTCTCGATCAATGTGACTTCCAAGATAGATGAAGTGAAGTGATCTCTTCTACTGGTTTGTTTTCATGTATATTTTGTCACTTGTTGGAATTAAACTTTTCATGACTTTAGTCTTTCTAGAGACTAGGAACTGAATTTTGCGTGTTAATCCATTTTTCCCTGGCAGCTGTGTGCACAGGGGTCCCTTGCCGTACAGGCAGATAACTCCATCTTCGGAGGCACTCTTTTTTTTCGTTGATGAGTAATTGACGTTTCAAGCCGGGTTTCCCTGCTGAGACCACGGGTGGTTACAGCAGAGAGAAATTATAAATAAAAATCCCAACTGAATATGATTTTAATCGTTTACAAGTTTTAAGTCCTTTATCCTGTCTAGCGATTGCATAGCAGTATTTTTATTCACGCCACCATGAAACATTATTTGCTTGTATTTACTGATGTCGCCTATATCGTGGCTTCAAAGGTTCGATTGTTTGCTGACAGTCCTCAAGAGTTTCTGTCAGAAATGAAAAGGAAAAAAAAATTTTTTTTCACAACATTGCGTCACTTTTTGTAAGACTTTTACCACGACTTTGCAGTGTATTTGAACAAGTAAAAAAATCTGGAAATGATGGCTATTCTGGGGTCACCAGAAGGAACATTTAGGAAGGTACACTGCGGGACAAATAATTTGCACTGAAAACTGCCAAGTATTTTTAAAAATGTGTTTTAAAGTTCTCATTTTTACGACAAAGTCGTAATGTAGGGTTAAAGTAAAAATAGTCATAACATTTTACAAAAATAAGATTAATGCAGATGTGCGAAATTAGCTCTTAACATTTAACATTTATGCTAGGCAATCAATTCATAACAAACGTGTTTCTATGGGACTAAGTATCAAGGCCAGCCAGTCATGCTACATGGATATACTTAACCATTTTAAATATAGTTCTTTGTTTAATTATGTTTGCAGCCTAATCTAACATAGAAGATTCTTTAGTTTGTGATTGATCAGTTCATGCCTTGCCAAAAAGAAGGCAAAAAAAAAACTCAAGATCAACCAGTCAAGGTGCTTGAAAAGGGTGTGGGAGATGTCAGGTTTTTCCAATTTGTTAGACTTTTCTTGCTCTGATGTTTAGGTTTGTCTTTAAAAAAAGAGGGGTTGTGTGATAATTGATTTTTTTAAAATGGGGAGGGATTTGTTATTGTGTTCTAGTAAATATCACAGTTATGTTGTATCAGAGGTGGCTCAATGTTGGAGACTTGGTTATGAATGAAAAAAACAATGGTGTTACTCTTACCATGTGATTAAAGGCCTGAAAATTCATTTAATTATAATTCTGAGGTTTACATAGTTTTTAGTGACACATGTAGAACAGGGTGATTGAAGAGCATATGAGAAGTGTATTTGATCAAGAACTACTGGAAGCATCAGAGGCATACTTTTTGTCAGTTGCAATAGGGCTGTGAGCATGTTTGAGGATGTCCTGAACACAGTTGGTTCTTATATGTGAAGTGAGTTACTTTCTCCTTTAAAAAAAATATTCCTTGAAATGGGAAGTTGAGTTAGTAATGTCATAAGAGTTGATGCAAGCCATTAGTTCTTAGACTGAGGATGTTGATGTGACAAGATATAGTAGGTTTCTTGATTTCATGAGTTCTACTGGAACAAGAAGTTGAAGATTATCCATCCTAGTGAGTTATGCACAATGTAATATTAGGTCTATATTATTAAAAACATTCTGAAAGAGGCCAATGCAAAAAAAGAGCTAATTTCCAATATTAGGAAGAAACAATCATCACTTTTTGGCCATGTAATGAGAAGAGAACAGTTGGAACATATTGTAACAACTGGGAAAATTGAGGGATGAAGAGATAGAGGGAAGCAAAGAGAAAAGATACCAGACAGCTTAAGAGAATGGCTTGGCAGAAGGTAAACAAAAAAATGATAAATAACTGTCGTGATCAAAAGTTGTGGAGAGACATGATCACCTATGCCAGCAGGCCCGGTACTTGATGATGATTATCAATCACCCCACCACTGTGGATACTTACAGTTGATGCTGTAAAGTGAAGTGATGTCTTGGGTAATTATGGATCACTCACTTACCATGGCAACCACAGATTGCCTAGCTCATGCTTTTCTTGAAGTGGGAAATTTTGGAAACCTTCGGTCTAGTCTTGTTGCTCAGTTTATAATCATCGAGTGCCATCTCGGCATCAAAGGTTGGCTACCATGGAGCGCCATTCTGCTCTGTCTCTTGCTTTGATGGTGCAGGTTGTCATAGGCTGACTTGTCCATCTTTTGATGTTACTCGTCCATGTTAGTCTTGGTCTGCCTCTTTTACCCTGTATTTTCCCTTCCAAGATTACTTTTAGTAGGCTGCTGTGTCTTTTAACATGGCCCAAAAATCTCACTTGTTTTGTTTGAACTGTATTTAGTAGTTCTATTTTAATATTTAGTTAGCTTATGATATCTGATGTTATTTAATTACCTAAATAGTATTATATTCAGCATTGTGATCTGTTTAGGTATCATTAGGCTGCTTTTATCATGAATTAAATTGTTGTCATGTGATAAGTTACCTCAATAACACTTCTTTCTTCTTGTCCTCACTAGTATCCAGAGTTAGTAAAAGTATGGGAGGTACAGGCCCACAAAAATGAAATAGATGATCTAGACTTCTGTCCTTTTGGCACTGAGGTAGGACCATTTTTTTTTTTTTTTTAAATCATGTTTGTGATGTCACATATTATAATTGAAAGTGTTTTAGAAATGTTGGTTATTGATGCTTGGTTTTCTCAGATAATCATCCAACTGCCAGTGTGCACTTGCCTTTTGTTTTAAAGCAGTGTTGTTATGGTTGTAGGTATTGCATGTCAAAATTAGGATTAAAGAAATTAACAAACAAACGATTGAAAATTTGGAGTTTTAAGTGGGCAGTAATAAAAAATAGTCATTGATATTTTAATACCATTCTGGATTGTACAGATAGGCTATGTTTATAGGTATACATTTATATTCTGGTTCTTGTTACTTGTTCTCTTTTCTTTCATTTAATGTGCAATTTACACAGGACTAATTTAAAATAGAAATTATAATAATCTGAACTGAAAGATCTGGATTTTGCAGATGACATTGTACTCCTTGGTAATAGTGTGCATAAGATACAGGACACCACAGATTCTCTGTCATCATAAACTGGCAGAATAGGTCTTGAAATTAATAGAAAGGAGACCAATGTCATGACAATCAGGGCTGTATCTAAAGACAATATTTACCTGGATGTGAAGAAGGTGGAGGAAGTGGATTACTTTATATACCTTGATAGCAGTATAGATCAAGAGGGAGAAACAAGAAAAAGAGATCAGAATCAAAGTAGTAAATGTGACTTTAAGTTTTAAAAACCTTGAAAAAATATAACAATCAAAGATACTCAGCATGAAAACAGAACTTAGAATTTTAAACTCAATTGAATTATCTTCCCTAAATTAGGTATGTGAAAGCTGAAAAACAACAAAGGAGATTGAGAAAAAAACTCAATACATTTGAAAATAAATGCCTAAGAAAAAATACTTTGCATCAAATGGAATGAATTCAAGACTAACGCTGAAAACATAGAAATGACCATGCAATCATTTATCTTGTCTACTATTAAGAAAAGAAAATGGACATATCTCGGGCATGTATTTAAAAGAAATTCCAGAGAATTGCTAAGCAGGGTTTCAAATGGGAAACATCAGGTCAGAAGAAAAGAGGATGGCGTCAAGAAACACTGGAAAAAAAAACTCTTACAAAAGAGGCAGGGTTGGCAGGCATAGACTCACTCTCTGTTATCAAACAACTTGCCAGCATAGAGACAATTGGCGGGAGACTATGAGCACTATGTGCAAGAGTCAGTTATTTAAGAAACTATTACATCTCTTCATTAATAAAATTGAAGCTGTTGGATGAGGTGGCCAATGTTCTCTTTTATGATAAGGTAAACCAGCTTTCTTTCCCAGCTGTGGCAAATTTTTGTTTTCTCACAGACAGGGGCCTGTGAAAATGCGTATCAGAGATTTTAGTCTATAAAAGTGAAGTAATTTGGAGTTTCTTTCCTTATTCTTAGCATTCACCCATTAAGCAGGTGTTGGTGCATTGGTTGTGTTGCTAGTTTACAGCAAAGCTGTGATATTTGTGCTTTCTGGCCTGACACATGCATCTTCAGCATGGATAGATTTGCTTTACAATTTTGCCTGGAAAGTGACCAATTTTGGCCCACTCATTTCAACTTGACTGCCAAAAGTTATTTAACATGCTTTCATCATCATCAAGTACCGGGCCTGCTGGCGTAGGTTATCATGTCTCTCCACAACTTTCGATCTCGGCAGCTATTTATCATTTCTGTTGTTGACCTTCTGCCAAGCCATTCTCTTAAGCTGTCTGTTATTTTTTCTCTTTGCTTCCCTCTTATCTCTTTGTCCCTCAATTTTTCCAGTTGTTCAATATATTCCAGCTGTTCTCTTCTCTGGCCAAAACATGGCCAAAAAATGATGATTGTTTCTTCCTAATATTGAAAATGATCTCTCTTTTTGCTTTGACCTCTCTCAGAACATCTTCATTACTCTTCTTAGCTGTCCATGGTACTCTCAACATTCTTCAGTAAAACCACATTTCTACAGACTCCAGTGATTTTCATGTCTGTTGTCCTATTGTCCATGATTCACATCCATTAATGCTTTAGTCCAGGCAAAATCTCCTATTTTTTGCCATTTTCCAAGAAGCCAAGCCATCAGATCTAACTACCAGTAGAGGGTTAAGCCATGAAGAAATCATAAATTTCAAGTGAAAAACTCACACCACCTGTGGAGAGATATGGATATTCAGAGGCAGACCTTACCCGTAGACCTCCCATTCCCTGGTACCACTAATGCCTTATTTTTCATATAACTTTACTCCTGACTTATTTATATTTTTAAAAAATACTGTGATACTATGATATACTATGCAATCCATTTTTGACAATAGAAACAAGGAAAAGAGTTTTAAAATGTTATATAGCGCCAGTCTTAACATATGGGTGTGAATCATAGACAATAGAACAACAGACTGGAAAATCACTGTAGGCTGTAGAAATGTGGTTCTACAGAAGAATGTTGAGAATACCATGGAAGCTAAGAAGAGCAGTGAAAATGTTCTGAAAGAGACCAAAGCAAAAAAAAAAAAAAGAGAGCTAATATCCAATATGAGGAAGAAATAATAATCATTTTTTTGGCCATGTTATGAGGAGGGAACAGCTGGAATGTATTGTGACAACTGGGAAAATTGAGGGACGAAGAGATAGAGGGAAGCAAAGAGAAAAGATAACCAGACAGCTTAAGAGAATGGCTTGGCAGAAGGTCAACAACAGAAATGATAAATAACTGTCGAGATGGAAAGTTGTGAAGAGACGTGATCACTTACACCAGCAGGCATTGGACTTGTTGATGATTTACATAAATTAAAATGTAGCTCTATGTTTACTGCTTTATGAAGTAATCTCATATTCACTTTATATTGTACCTTTTGTGTTTTTTGCATTTGTTATACCAAAGACCCAGATAGCTGTTAGTGACTTATAAGTGCTGAAATTATGATTAGTGAACAGGTGGCCATTATCTCAACCTCACTTGGGAAGTGAAGCAGGTCTGGTCTTGATAAACTGTGGGTCACTGACTTCTATTAGCTTATCATTGATCTACATCTCATGCTGCTCTAAGGAGTGGAACAGACATTTTCTTCTAACCTATCCCATGTTTCTTAATATACATATATTGAAATTAGTTTCTCCCACATATAGGGGATGTTACTCCTGAGACTTTTCCTAAATAATTTTCCCGACTACCACAAACTTATATTTTACAATAAATCCCAGATATTAACAGTGTCAGGGGACAAAACTGGACATGTTTGGAGCTCTGGAGATGGAAAGAAGATAACAGATTTGGTTTGGACACAGAAAACTCCGATTCTTTACAAATACCGAGCTTGCAGGTTGGAATATTTTTTATTCCTACATTTTCTGTTGTAAATTTGTATAGGTTTGATATGCTGTTTGTAAAGTATTTCTGAACTTTGATGTGTGACACTTTGACGAATTGAAAAAAATGGCATTGAACTGGATTGAGATAATATGTTAATTTTTCTTACTTGCTTATTTGCCTTTCAGCATCACAAGAAATGTTTTTATGTGGTTTGTTTTTCTGTTTTCATGTTCCTGTGTATTTTACTATTCCATCCTTTTGTATTTCACCCTTACAGACTTCATTTTTTTTTCCTATCATTAATTGAAAGTTATGGGAGACATGGTTAGTTTCTGCCTTGTTACATGACAATACCATTTTGTTCTTTCTTTATATTTTCTATTATTTTATGACATGATAAATAATATAATTAAATTTGCTAATGATTTATTTATTTACAGTTTTGTTTTACAAATTTCAAGTAATTCTTACTTTTATTTTCACTTTAAATAGTATAACTATATTTAATTTGGAAATAAAAATAAATTTTTAAAAAGCATATGGTCATTTCTGCAAGTCTTAAGTATATTAACCAGAACCTACTTTAATGGCCCAAAATCAACAAGCATTTTTCATTTAACAGAAAAAAGTTGTACCTTTGAAGCACGAAACCGAAGCAGAACTAGTATGTTTAACTTATTAATAAGTTGTCATTTTAATATCATGTACAAGACACAAAGAAATAAATTTAATGTTTATCTTCTTCATTTGTCCTGATGACTGCCGTTCTGCCTCGTGCACCCTGACAGAGGGCATAGGTTGCGCGGCCTCACAGTTTAATGCTGTGCTGCAATATTCTTACAACTTTTCTGCTTAACATGAACAATTTGATCCCTGTATTTTTTTCTGTTGGTAATTTGTGTGACTTCTCCTTTCATTCATCTGTTTGGCCACACCAGCAAGCCTGTTTCTAGGCTCCACTTGAAGATAAGTAGGGTCTTGATCAACTATAAGCCACTGGTCACTTACAGTGCATTCACTTCATGCGATTCATTGATATGACACTTGTAACAATCACCTCACGAAGTTGTTTTTTTTCTGGTTTTAAGGATATTTATATTTTATAGGTTAAATTATATATCTTCAGTAATAAAGAAAAGACGATGGTCATATGTTGGACATGTGATGAAAAGAGAAAATAACTGAATAACAAAGCAAGCCCTCATGTGGGAAACAACAGGTAAGAGGAAAAGAGGCCAACCCAGAGAGAGACTGAGAACATTGATCAGAGAGGTAAAAGCAGCAGGAATCAGCACCCTCAATGAGATCATTGCATGCACAGAACAGAGACAAATTGTGAGATTTGATAAAAGATCTTTGCAAGGATTGAGACTGCTAGAAAGAAACAAATTTAGATAAGAGAAAGAATATCTGGGTCTATGCCCTGTGGGCCAGCCATGACTCGAAAGGTCAATAGATAGATAGACAGAAATCATTTATTATCACTGTTTTTTTTTTTAAATTTTGGTCAAGAAAATGTTATTTCCCTCTGCCTAGGTATGGTTTAATTGAAGGCAAAAAGGACAAGTTCAACTTTTATACAGTCAGTATACCTGTGACCCGTACATCAAAATCTCCATGCTACATCTCCTTATGGGACAGTGGCAAGTTTACCTGCAAGAAAACTGTCAGTGTTGGAGAGGATACAGTGTCTACATTTGCTGTCAGGTATAGTCCAAGCATGAGCTATTCCGTTTGTTGTCAGGTCATGCATGAACTAGCCTCTCAGCTGTCAGATATGTGCTATCCTCTCTGTTGTCAAATATTGTCATGTATCATAACCTCTCAGCAAAGAATAACCAGACATTTGTACTGCCATTAAACATTAATTAGTCTCTCAGCTGTCAGATATGTAAAATAAACATAAAATTGTATCTAGCAGTTAAATTAGAAGAGGGACGAGACCAAAAAAAATGATGTTTTGTCAAAAGCCTTCATCATATATAATACAAAAAAGTATACAAAGATCAACACGATAGGCAAATACTACTCTAAAATAAACAAAGAAATATAAACACGAAAACCAAACGTTGATATGAAAAATGGCTGAATGAAATGGTGGTTTACCTAGCTGTTGGTTACACGAGGAATAGAATATAGGGCAGGTAGAATTTAATTGGATCAAAATGAGCAAAACAGTGAAAAATTAGAAAGGGGGTTTCATCAAGATGGATGAAAGGAGGGGTCCCATAGGGTAGGGTGAAAGAAAAAAAATTAGGAGAGAGCATAGGAGTGGCAAGAGGGAACAAGAGGAGAGGTAATAAAGATAATACAGGGAGGGATAAAGATATGACACAGGAAAGAATAGGAGAGGAGACCAGTGATTAAAGAAAAGAGTAAAAAGAGTTTGAACCTCTTGGAATGAGAGTGTTAAAATGGGCTATGAATCTTGTTCCTCTGATACCTATTAGTTAGCTTTTTATTAATCATATAACCAACACTGTGTTAATTCTGACCACCATTTCTTTCAACCATTTTTCAGATCAGTATTTGGTTTTTGTGTTTATATTTCTTTGTTTATTTTAGAATAGTATTTTCCTATTATGTTGATCTTTGTATATTTTTTTTGTTTTGCACATAATGAAGACTTTTGCCAAATGTGTCTACTAATTTAGCTACTAGGTACAATTTTATGTTTACTTATCATGTTCTATGCAGCTATACTTGTTGCCCCGCATAGTATTTATTATTTTATAATTGTGCTTCTTTCTGTCAGGTTTTGTCATGTGTGTCATAGCCTCTCAGTTAGGAATAATCAAACATATGTACTGTCATTAAACATGAACCTCTATTATCAGTTTAGTGGTAATCTCTTCATTGTTATTAAGTATAGCTGTTCATATGAATACTACATACATGTTTAATATGTATAAAAATAAATTAATTTAATCTCCAAACTAACAATATAGACAGCAATATTTTGTCAATACTGTACCTATACATTTACACCTGTCATCTAGTGTGGTAATACCTGGATGATAAAATCCAATACATGAACATTTATATAATTTATTTATATATAACTCATTAATTATTGCATTATTCAAGTTCTGACATGTTCTAATTTTCACAGCAAAGATGGTATTTACTTGGGCCTTGGCTACATCTCAGGCAGTGTTTCTGTCTATATCTCCTTTAGTTTACAGGTAAGGCCAGAACTTTAGAAAAACATTTATATTCAGTTTAGTTCTAAGAATACATTTATTTTTAACTAATTGCAGTGAAAATATATTATAACCAATGAGAACTGCAAGGGGTAAATGTGCTTTCTAATGTAGCAAACAGCTACTTGAGCACAAGAAAATTAAAGAACAGAAAATCCTTATTAGCACAAAACTTCCCCAACAAGTTGTTATTATTGTAGGAAGCGACATTAAAATAAGCAAAAATGTTAGGTGCACAGAAGTTACAAGTAGGTAAATGTAAAGGTTTCCCCTTGTGTCTTGTGCTGGTTAGGTAATATGGTCTTCTTCTTCTGTGATCCTTCTATGGTCTCCTTTTGGAGCATAGGTCTTCAACAAACACTTTCCACGTCGTTCTGTTTCTTGCCATTCTTTTAAGATCATTCCATGTCTTCCCCATCATCTTCATCTCTGTTTCCATCTGTCTTCTCCAAGAATTCCTTGGTCTTCCTCTTTGTCTTTTTCCCTGGGGATTCCAAAAAAAGGGCCTGTTGTGTAATACTCTCAGTTGGCTTCTGCAGTGTGTGTCCTATCCAGCACAAGGTAATATGGTGTTAGTGTCATATTTGTTTACTTCACCGACAGCATATTTATGAGCGATTAGGCCAATAACAGACTAAGCTGGTCTACTTTCCAATAGAAAATCTCTGGTACTCGTTTAAAGATAATTGGTAAATTCTGAAACCTCATATAAAAAAAACTTCCCAAAACTTTTTTTGATGATGCAGGCATTCTTTGTCGACTGTTTACCATGCCATAACACCAAGCTATCTAGTATTTTCTCTCTTTCCCTGTATTTTGTCAGTTGTAACCATGGCATAGGTGATCATGTCTCTCAACAACTTTCGATCTCGACAGTTATTTATCATTTCTGTTGGTGATCTTCTGCTAAGCCATTCTCTTAAGCTGTCTGGTATCTTTTCTCTTTGCTTCCCTCTATCGCTTCATCCCTCAATTTTCCCAGTTGTTACAATGTATTTCAGCTGTTCCCTTCTCAATACATGGCCAAAAAATGATGATTATTTCTTCCTAATATTGGAAAATAGCTCTCTTTTTGCTTTGGCCTCTTTCAGAACGTTTTCATTACTCTTCTTAGCTGTCCATGGTACTCTCAACATTCTTCTGTAAAACCACATTTCTACAGACTCCGGTGATTTTCTTGTCAGTTGTTCTGTTGTCCATGATTCACATCCATATGTTAAATCTGACTCTACATAACATTTAAGAACTCTTTTTCTTGTTTCTATTGTCAAAAATGGATTGTATAGTATCTTCCTCATTTGTGAAAAGCTGCTTTTGCCTGAGCCATTCTGTATCTCACCTCTGTTGTACATCTACCGTCTAAGGTTAACAAAATTCCCAAATATTTAAATTTCAGGTAATTTTACCTACCACTGTATGCAGTAAACAGTACAACCTGCGGCTGCCCTGCTGCCTTGCAGGTATGCTTGGGAGAGTAAAAGGCTATGGGAGGGTACCCTGATATAAAACAACCCCAGGGCTGCCCTGTGGGTGAGACATTTTAGTCATTGGCTAGTTGCGCCAACCGTAAACAAACTGACGGAAGGCAACAGAAAACCACCAGCATAATTTCTTTGCATAATCATGAATTTTTTTGTCTTAGGTATTATTAATTTCAATGTCAAAGGTCACAACATAAACAATATGCCATATGTGAATGACACAGTTTTAATATTAGAGACAGAGAAGAGAATGAGCTACAAATGATAAACTTAATAGTAAAAGAAAGCAACAAGATAGGTCTCATTCTGAAGAGCAAGAAAACAGAAGTAATGGTCATATCAAAGAAACAATCGTCACCATCATGCAGCATAAAAATAAACAGTATAAATCTGAAACGAGTGCAACGTGTCAAATACTTGGGCACAATAATAACATCAGATGGAAAATGCATCACAAAAATAAAAAGCAGTATAGCTCTGGCCAAAATAGCATTTCAGAAATTGAAAAATGTCTTATGCAACAAATCAATGTCAATAGAAGTGAGAAATAGAGTTCATTGGTGCAATAAAGAGCCAATTCTAACCTATGGAAGCAAATCATGGACAGTAGACAAACAAATAAAAAGATGATTAGAGGCCACATAGATGGGATTTCTCAGAAGAATGTTGTAAGTTACCTTGACAGCTAAAAAGACCACAATGAGGACGTTCACACAGAGGCTAATACCAAAACGGAGCTCCTAAAAAATATCAGAAAGAAATAATCAACATTTTTCTGTCACACCATGAGAAGAGAAAAGTTGGAATACTTGGTTACAACTGACAAATTACAGGTAAAGAGATCATGGACAACAAAGAGAGAAGATACTAGACAGCATAGTGTTATGGCATGGAAAACAGTTGACAACAGAATTGATACGGTGCACTGTGGATACTACCCCAACCGGTATAGCACTGGATGATGATTATTAATTAGTTCTATTGGCTCCCTTCCATATATATATTATTATTTTTGTGGATCTCACAAAGGCCTTTGACTCAGTAAATAGAGATGGGCTCTACAGCCTGTTAGAAAACATAGACTGCCCACCTCAATTATTTCAGCTGATTATGTCCTGTCATAAAAACATGAATGCTAAAATCCACTTTGATGGGAGTTCATCAGAGAGTTTTAAAGTCAACAACGGAGCGAAACAGGGATGTGTCCTAGCCCCCACCCTTTTTGGTATATTTTTTCTATCTATCTATTGTTTTTTTAAATCTGGATTAATGCTAACAACAAGCGCAGACATAAAAGCCCGTTGGGCGGAACACTTCAAAGAAATTCTTAACCGTCCACTACCTCACAGTTAATAGATTTTGAAGCTGAACACCAGCAGCAGAATTAGATGTAAATTTAGATGACTTCACCTTGAGTGAAATAGAAACCACCTTAAAGCTAATGACCAATAACAAGCTGCTGGAGAGGATAAGTTAACAGCTGAGATCCTCAAGGCAATTGATAGCCATAATTTAATACATCTCCAAAAAATGTTCAACATCATTGGAAAACAGAGACGCCTCATAAATGGAAAAAAGGAATCATTGTTAAGATCCCAAAAAAGGGCAATCTTAGAGATTGTAACAATTGGAGAGGCGTGACACTTTTGTCAGTTGCCTCAAATTATTCTGTAAAATCATCCTAAATAGAATAAGGATTCAATAGATACAGTAATGCGTGAAGAACAGGCTGGGTTAGAAAAGGGAGAAGCTGTCTTGACCACATTTTCACTCTACGACTTATATTGGAGGAACACATTGAAAAGCAAAAACCTTTTGTACTTAACTTCATCGACTTCAAAAAAGCATTTGATAGTATTCATAGAGATTCTTTGTGGAAATTCTGAAGCAATATGGCTTACCATCAAAATCATAAATATTATCAAAGACATGTATGATGGTTACACATGTGCAGTTCGAACAGAGGAAGGACTGAGCGAATGTTTCCCAATAGAAACTGGGGTTAAACAAGGATGTATTTTATCGCCCTTGTTATTTGGAATTGTTATGGACTTCATAATGAAGAAATGCTGCACTGGTAATAAAGGCATCGAATGGATACAAGGAGACCATTTGGAGGACCTGGACTTTGCTGATGACATAGTTCTCATCAGCAATCAGATAAAAACGATGCAGGAAACACAAATGAACTATCATCAATAGCCAGCAAAATTGGGCTTGAGGTCAATCATGAAAAGACTAAAGTCATGAAAAGTTTAATTCCAACAAGTGACAAAATAACATGGAAACAAACCAGTAGAAGAGATAGATCACTTCATCTATCTTGGAAGTCACATTGATCGAGAAGGGGATACGAGCAAAGAAATTAGAATCAGACTGGCTAAGCAGCAATGTCTTTCAGAAGCCTTGAAAGTTGTGGAAATCAAAACTCATTAGCACAAACACAAAACTTAGGCTATTCAAATCAAATGTACTATCAACCCTTACGTATGCGTGTGAAAGCTGGAAACAACAAGAGATATAGAAACAAAGTTGAACGCATTCGAAAATAAATGTCTAAGGAAAATACTTGGTATAGAATGGAACGAATTCAAAACAAACGAGGAAATTAGAGAAATCGCCAATCAACCACTAATATCTTCAGTAATAAAGAAAAGACGATGGTCATACGTTGGACATGTGATGAGAAGAGATAATAATCGATAGCAAAGCAAGCCCTCATATGGGAACAACAGTAAAAGAAAAAGAGAAGACCCGGAGACACTGAGAAGAACATTGATGAGAGAGGCAAGAGCAGCAGGAATCGGCTCCCTCAATGAGATAGAACTGCTTGCACAGAACAGAGACAGATGGCGAGATTTGATAAAATATCTTTAAAAGAAAACTGCTAGAACAAAATTCATATAGGAGAAGGTGTATCTTGGTCTACGCCCTATGGCCGGTTACGGCTCGAAAGGTCAATAGATAGATAGATTGTCTTTTTGAGCCGAAGACGGCACATAGGGCAGAACCACAATCTCAAAAACAGAAACCTTGCGTGCCAAAGTGGCACATATTGCAGAGATCACTGCTCTAAAATAATATATTTTTTGCTGCCCTTCTAAATTACGCCTTTGAAAACAGCTCAGAATATATAAACATTTGCGCAAGATCAGATGGCTCACTGTTCAACTTAGCACAACTAAGAGCGAAAACCGAAACAAATGTTGCCCTACTTAAAGAACTTTTATTTGCTAACAATGCAGCCCTAGTCGCTCATAGTGAAGCCATCCTGCAATTGCTGATCAAGCTGAAACCTGGACAACATACTCAAATCACAAAAAAAGACTAAATGTCTTCCACATACGATATCTTCGCAGAATAATGCACATCAAATGGCAGGACAAAATAACCAACTTAACTATCCTGCAACGTGCTAAGACACATTCATGTCGATGTTCAGATGTCGAAGACTAAGATGGCTGGTGCACGTTCAGCGAATGGAAGAATAATGCATCCTCAGGCAAATACTATATGGTGAACTAATACACGGAAAAAGACAAATCGGCAGACCTACACTACGATATAGAGACATCTGTGAATCATCTTTGAATGACTTCTCCATCTGTGAAAATGACTGGGAACATTTGGCAAGAGATCACACATCATGGAGAGCATGTATAAGGAATGGTATAACATCATTTGACGATGTGCTAAGGCAAAACTTAGAAGAGAAAAGACTCATGAAAAAGGATGGAAAACTCTGTGGATCAGTGGGCCTGACTTGTTCATTCTGTGGCCGTGTGTGTTTGTCAAACATTGGTAGAATTAGCCACGAGAGAAGCTGTTCGACAAAAACAAAACCTAAAAAAATACACAATAACCTCCACTAGCCCGTCTGACAAGATGAAAAGAGCCATAATTTATTTTTAATAGTCAAATACATTGACTTAATTTGTTTTCTAAGCTTTCCATGGATTCTCAACATATTACTATGAAACTATCTATAAATGGCTCACTTGTTCTTCATGTTTTGTTTGTTTATTGCATGACATATATTATTTATGTTCTTAAATAGGTGCAAATTTAGGTACATGATTTTCTGTAATACTTTGCAGAGGCTGTACCATGTCAAAGAATCACATAGCATATTTGTAACTGGTGTGGACTTTTTGCCTTCTTCCGAGATCACCAGAGCCATAACAGGCAACCAAGATTTTAACCTGATAAGTATCTCCGCTGACAACACTGTTCGCCTTCACCAGTGCCCAGAAAGAGGTAAGACTTACCTGCTTTCTGACTTTATATGCTTACATATTTTGTTTTGGAGTATGGTTAACTAGTACTGTTGTAGCACACCTGTTGATATAAAAATAGGTATAAGATATAAAGTACATAAAAGTAAACAAACCAATATATGTCTGCTTCATAGGCTACACCAAAGGTTTTGATAGAATACACCATAAACAACTGATAGAATGCCTAAAAGATATACATCTTGATGACACAGACATACGACTAATATGTAATTTATACTGGGAGCAAACAGCAATAATAAAATATAACAAAGAGAACTCTACACCCGTTGATATAAAAAGAGGAATATGATAGGGATGCATCCTATCACCAAGCTTGTTCAATCTATACACTGAGCAAATCTTTAAAAACATCATAGAGATGCCAGGCCTAAACATTAATGGAAAGATAATAAGTAACCTAAGAAATGCTGATGATACTGTATTACTAGCAGAAAATCCTAAAGATCTACAACAATTACTTAATGAAAAAAGCATGACAAGCAAAAAATATGAATTAGATATGAATATCAAAAAGATGAAAACTATCATCATAAACAAAAATAATACTCAAAACCTACAAGTGGATATCAAAATTGAAGGAATAGACCTAGAGACAGTTCAGAACTGCAACTACTTTGGACATACTATAACCAGTGCTGGAAAATGTAAAACTGAAATAAACAAAAGAATAGGAATAGCAAAAAGTAATTTTAATGCCATGAAAAATATGCTAACATCAAAACAAATAACACCAGGGCTAAAACTATGAATAGCAAAATGTTACATCTTCTCAATATTCCTGTATGGTGCAGAAACATGGACATTAGATCAGAAAACAGAACAGAAAATTGAAGCTTTTGAAATGTGGATTTATAGAAGAATAGGTAGAATTGGATGGAAGGAAAAGAAAACAAACGATGAAGTTTTAAAACAAGAAAAGAAAACTACTAAACACAATTAGAACAAGACAAATAAAATTATTTTTGGGGCATGTTAAAAGACACAACAGCCTACTAAAAGTAATATTGGAAGGGATATACAAGGTAAAGGAAGCAGAGGCAGACCAAGACTAACATGGACGAGTAACATCAAAAGACGAACAAGTCAACCTATGGCAATCTGCACCATCAAAGCAAGAGACAGAGTGGAATGGCACTCCATGGTAGCCAACCTTCGTTGTTGAGGCAGCACTCAATGATGATATATCATATAATATTTAGACTAGTTGATTATAATAAAGAATATACACCATGACACACCAAACTAGCTGATTAGCCTGTAAGAGAAAGACACATTACAAAATCAAGCTAAATGAGTGAAAAAAAACTTGCTCGAAGGGAAACTTCTGTTGATCAGATTACCTGCCTCATGTTGCAAAATTATGTGGAGTTTCCCTGTTACTGAGTTTACTGGAATCCGAGCTCATGGTGACCTTCCAGCTTTTTTGAAGACCGAAACTGTAGATCCACACAAGCTATTGAAAATTTGTAGCATCTAAATTTTTTGTCCACCCTTAATGAACTCACCAACTTATGATGATCTTTTGGATTCATGAGCTTTAGTCATACAACCTCATTATCTACTAGTTTATAACTATTGTACAATTGAGTTAGAGACCATCATCGTGAAGTTAACATGTCTTTTATAGACTGTTGCATTCATCACAGCCCATCTGAAAGAATCTCTATCTCTAGCCAGATCTCCCACCTCTTCTGTTACCATGTTCATTGTCACTTTCATGGCTTGAAACCACGTCTCTTTAGTCTGCCCCTGATGCTTTGTCCCAGAACCATGTCTTCCATTATTGTTCTTTCCAGCTCGCTGTGTCTTTTGATGTAGCCATAGTATTTTAATTTTCTCTGTTGAGTGGTGTTTTTGTGGATTGGTGGCATGGAGGTAAAACATTGGCCTCTGGACAAGAAAGTTCAGGGTTTATCCCCACCACAGGTGGTGGGAATTTTGTCAAAAATTGAATCAGTGGTTTCTTTGTGGCTTTATCCTCCCCTGGATAATGAGATCCGATATCTTTTCCCCTCGGAAAACTCTGAAAAACAGAAGGTCCAGCGTGCACTTGTGCACATTAAAGAATCCTTGGTAGTTAAATTAGGAAAGAGTAGGCCAAAAATGGCAGCTGTTGGGGCAAACATTGTTAAGAAAATCTACTCATGCATGCCAAAAATGGATATTTTGGGCTGAAAGGTGCAGATATTGCAGTGTTCCTGTAAACTGACAACATAACGCACCCAAGCCCACTTATGAGGTGAACGCAAAGAAGAGAGTGGTGTTTATAAGAAAGTTCTTTTTAATTAGAGATCAGCTTGAACTAATTGTTTATTTTCTGTTCTTCTTCCAGGTTCATACAGTTCTGTTTTGATTATCCTGTCTGCAGCTGTGATTATCATTCTATTATTTTATCTGATGGCTGAACTTGGCATTTGACCGTGGACTTAATGGCTAGCACATCATGTGATTGTGGGTTCAGATTTGTGCTATAATTATATGTTTGCGTGTTAAAAAAAAAAAAAAGTAAAGTCACGCCAAGAGACGTATATGGAATATGGTGTTAGTGACAATAATTTTTATAGACCTTCGGAACATGGCTTTTGGGGTAATTTTGTCGCTGTTGAGCCCATGCCATTTTACTTTTCCAGGAAAATTTTTGGACTATACTTTTTTTTTTTTTTTTTTGTGTGTGTGTTTGCCAGCTTTGACCTCTGACATAGAGAGACTAGGAACTGAATTTTGCATGTTAATCCATTTTTCCCTGGCAGCCGTGTGCACAGGGGTCCCTTGCCGCACAGGCCAGTACCCATTTAAGGCTGGGTGAACCCAGAACTGTTGATCAGGATCGAACCTGACCTCTTGTCATTTGTAGTCCAGTTCACTAACCACTGAAATATCTCGGCTCCCTATGTTTGCAGTGTAAAAGCAATATTTCCAAATTGACATCAAATCTATCTATTTTTAATCTCAGGAAGTTACAGTTTCATGTTTTAATCATAAATCTTCCTATTTTCAGTGGTTTAAAGCAAATGAATTATCACAAATTTAAGTTATTAGGAAAGTTATAAATTTGAGTAGAATATAACTTTAATAGGTAGCCGCGATAGCTCAGTGGTTAGTGAACTGGACTACAAAAGACAAGAGGTAGGGTTCGATCCCAACCAACAGCTTCCAGGTTCACCCAGCCTTAAATGCGTACCGGATTTTTTTCTGGGAAAGTAAAGTAGCACACATGCGCAATACCGACCACATTACCCCCAAAAATCATGCTCAGAGGGTCTGTAAAATTTATGGTCACTAACACCATATTCCCTATACACCACTTGGTGCTACGGGGGCTCTTTACTTTTTTTTATAACTTTAATACAAAACCATACCATGAGGACGAAAGTTAACGAATAATAAAAAAAGAGTAATGACATTAAAGTAATGTTACATTATTCAGAAATAAACTATTAATTAGGCCAGAGGGACTTTGTGATCTAGAGATAAGTTATCAGCCTTTGGAGAAGGTGACTGGTTCCATTCTCCACTTCAGGTATTGGGAATTTTTCTCTTTCAATCTGTAGTTTCTTTGTGGGTTTTCCCTTCCTTAATCTCTGGGTAGGAGAGATCTGATGCCTAGCTCTTTTGGATAACAGTGAAAAGCATTTCCCCTTGTGGATGTTAAAGAGCCATTGACAACCGTGGGCATAATTGTTGGGCAATTAAAACTAATCAAGCCAAATACAGATGTGAATTGGGCTTTGAGATGCAGATATCTGTAGACTATGAAACTATAGGTTTAGGGTTCCCACAACACCTTCAGAAATACGGTGTTAGTGCCAATATTTTAAAATTACCAACATCATGTTTTATGGGTAATCTGATCGGTTTCATGCCGAGCAACCCTGCTCTTAAAAAAAAATTATCTGGTGCCCATTTCCAAAGGATGAGTAAACCCTGAAGTCATGTCAGTCCGAAATAACCACATCTAGGAATTAAATCTAAATCATCTTTGTCAGTATTGAATGCACTAACCACTCAGCCATCACTCCTTCCTACATCATTTGTCAGCACTGAGAAAGTTATAGTCTCTTACACAATATGACAGCATTGTGATATGTTGCTTGACATGTTTTTAAATCTCACAGCTATCAAGCTGGGACCAACGGACTGTTACAGTGAACTATGTTTGTTATATATTTGCATATTTTTATCTTCTGGTGTAGTTACTTTTTTTTTTAGGAAGACATCCAAAACATTATAGTGGTATTTTCTATCATCATAATGGTGATACGTTCCTGCAATTTTATGATTCATGGGGTGTGTGCATGTGTATGTATATTTGTTTTAGTTTGTCAAGTTGCTTTTGTATGGAGTCAGACATTTTTCTTACACATACAGAGATGCATGCATATTTTTGCCCTTTTCCTTTTTTTTTTTTTTTAAATCATCAAATTTCTACTACTCTCAAAAAATAACTTTTTTCAAAAGTGAATACCTTCAAAGATTTTGTATAAAATATTTAATAAATTAAATCTGTCATACTTTCTTTCAAGCAAGAAACTAAAATTGCTTGACCTCTTGACAGGACAGAAATGGTTAAATATTAAGAACACAGCTATCAACAAATGCATGATAACAACAAACTGAGAGGGTGTCATTCAAGGAGAAACTGGAAATATGACAGCAGAAGAGACCATCTGAAAAAGCGAACAATCTGAAAAGAATTGAAAGGTAAATGAGGAAAGGAAGATAATTTGTTAGTCATCAGATTATCCTCATCGCTCTTCAAACAAGTCCATAAGCCTTCAGACCTCCTCACCAGCAGTGGGAAGAAATAAAATGGTTCACAAGTAAACTCCTGATCCCCTCATAGCTCTCCTGAAACTAGGCAACATTCTCTTGACTAGATGAAAATCTGGGTCCTTGGCTACAAATCCACGAAAAAAACTCCATTGTTTCACAGTTCATTACAGGTGTACGATTCAGTTTAGGGATATATGAATGTCCGTCATGATGATGTAACACACACAACAATAGCCCACAACACCCGATCCACTCCAAAAATGCTCAAACATCATGGTGATGGTGCAGAACCCTCACAATTCTTCTCTCACTGATCAGGAAAGGAAGAACTTGCTTTTAACCATAAGTCACTCATTTCTTTTGCAGAGCTTATTTGCTGTTTTTGTCTTTATATCAGTCAGTCTTGTGCGATTATTCATATCCTTCTTCCTGTATCAATTTTTAAAGCATTTTTCTCCAGCATTTTTAACCCTAGATGCTGTTTATATTCATTGTCTAATTGTACATATTTAGGCAGCAATTTTAGGGTATAGATGTTAAAGTGCTTTTCTCAAGATCAGATCCCAGTTACACAACCTCTAATTTCAGTGTAGGTGTAATCAAGAACCTATTTCTATCAGAGATAAGATTATCATCCAAGGTCCCATGTTCAACTGTTATTTTAATACCATGACAGTTGATCAAAATACAATATGTAGGAATTTGGAACTAAGTGTGGCACGAGTAGGAAGTAGGAATAAATGACATGTTAGAAGTGTATAAAATGGCACGGTGCTGGAACCATCAATGTGTGCATAAATTATACCTTCTAATGAAAGGGACAGAACACAACAAAGCTGTTTAGCCAACTTATCAAAAGAGTAAGAATCAGAAATTACAAAATAAGGAAAACAGTTACGGTTATGCTGATTCACATAAAGAAAAGAGTTATGGTTACACTAATGCTGAATCACATAAGTTGAATGCTGCCATTGTTGATGTGTTCATTAAGATCTTTCAACATTGTCATGAAGAGCTTTTTCTCAAGATGTAAAGAGTTAGAAGAATGAGTAGTAGTGTTTTTTTTTTTTTTTTTACTGAAGACTGAGATACAGTGTGCTTGTTGTCACTGGTCTCTATTTTAGGTTATAAATATAAGGAGTCACTCTCTTATCTATAACTAATGTTTTTCCCTCTCCCCCGCTAGATTATATGTATATGTATGGAGGTATGTGTATATGAACCTTGGTGGCTGAGCGGTTAGTGCGCTCGCTTCCTGATCAGAAGTGATGGTTTTTGGGTTTTTTTTTTGGGACCAACAAGCCTCGGAGGTTCACTCCATTTATAAAAATGAGTATCAGAGGTCAGAGGCCCCCCCCCCTTTCTGCGAAGTAAAGGCAGTCTTCTATGATGCCAACCACATTACTAAAGAAAAAGTATGGCCACTAACACCATATTCCCCCAACGCATAGAAAGGTATGGAGGAAAAACCTTTTCCTTTATTTGTGGGTTCATATGCGTGTAAATATATATATATATATGTGTGTGTGGCTTTTTTCTGTTTGTGTTTCCAAAGAAAGCCATTTTTGGTTAACAATGTCATAACATTTTTGTGCTGTAGTGTCCTTCATTTCCATAAAGCTGTAACCTTACATTTTACATGTTTTCTTCTGTTCGCTCTGTTTTAGGTTAACATAACATTTTTAACACTACAGTAACATTCCATTTCTCATTGCTTCATATTTTAACAGTATTTTTTTTGGCATTTTTTTTTTTTAAACCACTCTACTTTTTTTCCTTCTGCTTCACTCTAATTTTTTTCTAGTTAAATTGACGAGACAATAAAAAAAAAATGATTAGGACAGAGGTCTGTCTACAAACTATAATCTGCTGATCAAATTAACAGCCATGTCAACCAGGCAGTTTAGCAGGATTTATTTTTGATAAAGTTTGAAGACCCCTGCTCTAGATCATTTCAGTTTGTTCTAGTCATTTTGATTACTGTTCTGAAGTCCATTATATGATTACTGTTCCATTATTTTAAGTTTTGGATTATCCTGTAGTTATTACCATTATAGTTTTAATTATAATTTATTGATTGTTAAATTAATAAAATAACTGTTTCTTATTTGTTAAACAGTTTTCATGAAATAGATCATTTGCTTTCAAGAAAATAGATTATGTGAATGAAGAATTCAGCAACAACTGAGCTAATAATTTACCTTATTATCCATTTGTCTCTGTTGACATCCAAATGGGTACAAGTGAAAGTGAAGAAGATTAATTTTCCATTGCTCCCCATTTCTTTTACATTTTCATTGTTACTGTCTTTATTTATTTATTTTTTTTTTTGCTTATAGTTTTTTTATGTGCATTCATACATTTTAAGGTGTTTGTGGTTTATTTTTCCTAATACATTACAAACGATACATTATATATTGATGGATTTGCTGTGAATATTCCTTACTGCATTTGTGATATGTCAGGAAACTGCCCTCTTTGTGATGTTGCCTGTCATTTGATTATCTCTTCACTCATGTTAATTGTATCAAATAATGTTCATGATTTTTTGTTTGTGTTGGGGAGAACTTTAAAAAATATACTTTTGGAATGAAATTAATAATTATTGACTAGTAATAAGATTGGGTATAGATTATAATGTACAATTGATGTACAAGAGAGGTGAGATGCAGAATGGCTCAGGTAAAAGCAGCTTTCCAAAAAATGAGGAAGATACTATGCAATCCATTTTCGACAATAGAAACAAGAAAAAGAGTTACATAAATATTATGTAGAGCCAGTCTTAACATATGGATGTGAATCATGGACAATAGGACAACAGACAAGAAAATCACCGGAGTCTGTAGAAATGTGGTTTTACAGAAGAATGTTGAGAATATCATGGACAGCTAAGAAGAGTAATGAAAATGTTCTGAAATAGGTCAAAGCAAAACGAGAGCTAATTTCCAATATTAGGAAGAAACAATCATAATTTTTTTGGCCATGTAATGAGAAGGGAACAGTTGGAATATATTGTAACAACTGGGAGAATTGAGGGACAAAGAGATAGAGGGAAGCAAAGTGAAAAAATACCAGCCAGCTTAAGAAAATGGCTTGGCAGAAGGTCAACAACAGAAATGATAAATAACTGTCGAGATCAAAAGTTGTGGAGAGACATGATCACCTACGCCAGCAGGTCTGGTATTTGATGATGATGATAGATTATAAGAATGTCTCACATCAGCATTTGGTGAGCGTCGTACTAGCAGACTATATCCAAAGATTGATTGTTTCTTAACCCAAGATTATGATTCCTTTGTAAAAATTACCATTTCAAAGTATATTTTATTTGGAATTTGGCAGTTTCCCCATGGTCAAATATTTCCTCCTTCCTACACCTTCCAAATTATCACTTCCGGTGACCCCTGGGTGTTTGATTTCTTTCCTTTTATGTTGGATTTTTTTCCCATTCTCGTAGTAAAATGTACTACAGTATCATAAAAACGCAGCTGTTTTTCATTTAAAATTCTGCCAATCTTCAAGAAATTATTGTTTTTTGTTTTTTTTTTTGCCCTTTTTTTTCTCATGATGAGGGATATCTCCTTGGCCATCAGTGTAAAATCAAAGAAACCTTTGTAACACGGGATAGTCCACGAACAATGCAAAGATGTCGCAGAACATGTGGACTGAACAGACGCCAGACTGTCTCTGTGTGAATACACAATGTAACACATCCCAGTAGCCAGGAGGCCATGTGGTTGAGCTTTAGGCTAAAAATCAAACGTAAATCAGGAAATGATTACTGGATGCAACCCCCCCATGTCTCGTCATGGGTAAACACACAGCTTTGTAGCAAAAGTTAAAAAAACATTTGATTTTTCAAAACTCAGAATGTTACATTTAAGTGATAATAATTTTTATGACAGAATCATGAAAATGTGAGTCACATGTAAGTATTGCAATCTAGGGTTAAACAAATCGTCTCTATCTTCTAATATACAAATCCAGACCAATGTAGTCATAGAACTTTAATTTTGTCTGAACTTCCGGTATATGGTGGATAGGCGGCAGGAACCATTGAAGGCTATGTCTGAAAAGTGTTCCTTGTTGCAGTTTCCTCATATTCTAAGTCCGGCTTGTTGCAGGAGCTACTGAGTTAAGTGCTCTGTGCACACCGTGAGCTGTGTGTCTCATCCGTTTTGATCATGTTTCGATATTCCAATTGTTTACGATGAATGATGATATCGTATGACAGGGAACAGTTAGCTGTGTTCACTTTCTGTGCGGTTTCGCTTTATGTCTTTTGGCGTGTGCTGAGACTGCTATGATGGTGACTACAGATACCTTTCTTTTTTTGGGAGATGAGTTAGTAATTCGGATGATTCCACTGGCACGGGCGGTTGAGCGATTATGGACTTTAATTTGTTTGCAGTGATACCGAGGCCTTCCATAACCAATAACCAATAATTTTGTCTATTATATCCTCATTTGAAAGATTGGTATTGATTATCATCGTTAATTTATTTTGTTTGTTAATTATTAAAGATGATATTGCAGCACTCCGGACAATCACATAGGTGCTTAGTCGCCTTTAGCGGATGATTATGTGTGTGCAAACTGGTGATTCATCCATATTCAGTGATCAGTTACTGTCATACATTTAGACCAGCATGGGTCATGAACAAGACGGTACGTTTGAGGTCTGCACCAGTTCCTCATTAGCTTGTTGTGCTTGGTTGTTTCTGTGGGCCATATTTGTATTCTTAGGGTGTTGTGAGTGTTGCAGTAGGATATGCTCTGGAGTTTGTCTTGATGTTGTGGTGTCACTTGCTGCAAAGTCACAGTGTCCTCCTACCTTGTGTAGGTGTGCTCTCAGACCACAGTGAGCTGTTCTGAGTCTGAATATCTTGGTCTGCTCATCTTGTTAAGTTGCCATGTTCTGACTCATAGTTTCCATATAACTCTCTCCATTCTGTTTTTATAGCTTGTTTCAGTATTGTCATTATGGTGATTTCATAAATGATTTATGGTGCTAGTTGTGCACATATCTAGTTTGTCATTCCAACATCTTTGATGTTGTTTTCCAAACTGTTGCAGTTTCAATACTATATCCGCTTTGCTAGACTAATTGATATCCAACATATAAATCATTGAGGTTCATCAAGATATAGCTGGTGTTTGTTCATATGTATGTATGTAATAAACCTGAGCCTGTCAGTTCTTTCATTGCCATGAACTTCCTTGTGACCAGAGCAGTTTATCCAATGTATGTTTTTTTTTTTAATTTTTTCATTTGTCTAAGTATAACAGAAATCTAGTATATGGCAGCAGTAGCTAGAATCTCCATTGTCATGCTAGTGGTTCTCATCATGTAGCCAATGGTTCCTAAAGTGTGGGCAAGGGCCCTATGCCAAGAATATTGTTGTGTGCAACTAAATCTTAAAAATCCTAAAATGACATCACATAGGTATATTTTTTAGTACATAAACTAGTTTCTACAGAACAGTGTTAATTTACTAATCATTTAGCATCTTATATATCCTATCAAGGAATCAGAGTTTACCCAATTTATATGATAATAAATGCTGTGAGATGGCTGCTGGTATATGATAAGTGGGTAAGGGAGCAATAGGTGGCAATAATTTTGAAACTATTGATGTAATCTGTGCTCTGACCTTCATCCTCATAATTCTATCCTATCATAGTATCCTACCCTGAAATTACCATTGATGCACAAACCATCAGGGAATAAACATGTTTTGTTAATAAAAATCATTTTCCCTTATTTGATTATGATCTACATTCCTTTTGCTATTATAGAGATTTTTTGGTTTTAGTCTAGACTAGTTTTAATAGTAGTGAGATAATAGGACATGTAATTGTATACATAAAGAATAGTGACCTTCCAGGCATGTCGTAAGAGGCGACTAAGGAGGTTGATTGATGGCTTGACAAGCTGTCATTGTAAAAAAGTATTGTTATGGCAACAGAGCCATAGATTTTAGAAGCAGTGATCTCTGCAATATGTGCCATTTTGGCACGCAAGGTTTCTGTTTTTGAGATTGTGGTTCTGCCCTATGTGCCGTCTTTGGCTCGAAAGGACAATAGATAGATAGATAGAATTGTATACATTAGACTTCTAATTTTGGGTTCAGTCTAATATCATAGTTGCAATAGACATCTTCTTCTGTCTTTACCTTTAGACATCAATATTAATGAGTTTGAAGAAAGAGTTTGTCAGCTCAAGACTGGTGACATCTCCATACAGCTTGCCCCGGTATGGTACTGGTGATGTCCACAAGAGCATTATACGTTGGGTGTGATTTTAGCAGGCATTTTAGTTGCCTTAGATAGGATGTTAAAGACTGGATCAATCATTCATAGTACTTTTTTAGAATAAGTCAAAATTCTCATAACTCTTGTCTTATTTATTTTGTACATATATAAATAATTTTTTGTTTGCACTTCTAAAATGTGATCTTTAAAAATTTACTTTATTTATGTAAATGTGAGATTTCATCCTATAGGTTTTTTCCCCCTTTAGATCACTTAATAATTTGGGTACTGTTATTTTAATAAATAACTTTATGATGTTGGGGTAATGGCGTTACTGACCATACTTTTCTTTTTTCAATGCCCATTGACACATTTATGGGCAGTTTGGTTAATCTCATACAACACTGCCCTACCTTCCAAGAAAAATTGCTCTGGTACCTGTTTTAGCAAATCCTGAAGCTGTGTGACTGTGTCTTTCAGAAAAAAAAAGGAAAGAATTAGCCATAGTTGGAAGTTGAACACTGGAGTGCCTGGTTAGCAGATGTGTGCTTTAACCATTTCTTCATTGTTACTTCACTAGTCTTCTCAAAATAATATTTAATTATTTAATAACATATTTCTTTTTTAAAATGCTAATTGACTAAACATAGAACACTATGTTTAACATAGTTTTTTTTCTACTATTTCATTTATTTCTTCCTTTTTTACAATTATTTTCTTCCTTTTTCACGCCCTTTATACCTTTTCTTCCCCTTTCACGCCCTTTTTACCTTTTCTTCCCTTTTCATGCCCGTTTAATTTTCTTCAAATTTATATTTTCACATCCTGTTTTTCTGAGCCAGGCAGTCATATTATTCCATAAGTGCCTTCGTTATGACAATATCCTTTTATTATGTGCCACATTTGATGTTATCAGGAATGTCTATTTAAATCAGTCCCAAATAAATGTGTGCTACAGACAGGTGCACTGTGCTACAGACAGGTGCACTGTGCTACAGACAGGTGCACTGTGCTACAGACAGGTGCACTGTGCTACAGACAGGTGCACTGTGCTACAGACAGGTGCACTGTGCTACAGACAGGTGCACTGTGCTACAGACAGGTGCACTGTGCTACAGACAGGTGCACTGTGCTACAGACAGGTGCACTGTGCCACATGGTGCGACACATAGTTTAATATAATTACCTGGACTTATAAAGGGATGTTTCACCTATTTTCTTCTCTTCATCTCATTAGACTCTTCTCACCTCTTAACTATTGTGAAAAATACAAGTGTGAAAGCAGCTTTTAGAAAATCTTTGCTGCTCAGTATTGTAAAATTGAAGTAGACTGGAATGAGTAACAAAAGGAAAAAAATTACCATGGAAAAGAGGTGGAATTTGATCTCAACACAATTTTTTCAAGTCAAAATGTGTATCTTGTCAACTTCACAAGGTGTTATTTCTTTTTTATGTTGTTAGTTTTGTTTAATTCTCTTGCATTTTAATTTTACAAGACTTGAGATGTATTAATGTATACCTACATTTTATTGTATTTAATCTATTATCATTATATTCATATTTTGAATTTGCCATTTCGTTGGGGCTTCAAAATGTTTTATCTCATCACTTTAAAATATTAATTTAATATTGGAATATTATAATGAATTAAATATTTTCCAAAGTGATTGACTTTTATCTCTTACTGGGTGTGTGTTAAATGTCAAGGATTAAACAAATTGTCTAGCACTAAAGTAAAAGACTGTCTTATTGTCTGTCACACTATTGATTTTATCTTCACTGCACTGATCAAGCATGTGACAGCAAGAAAGCCATTGCTCTAGACTAATTTTGAGAGCTGACTCATCAGTCATAAAACGTAGTAATTAATTATTAACCCATATGTTGATTTAATTGACAAAGAAAAAGCATTTCACCAAAGTAAACAGAGAACAACTATGGGAGTATAGTAACAACATACAGAGTAACCCAACATCTAACCAACCTAATTAGTCTCTACATCAACAGCAGCTGCACAGTCAGAACATCAGCAGACTACACAGACCACTTCAGATCAGAAGTAAGATAAGGGTGCATGCTATCTCCCCTGCTGTTTATTACCTACTTGGACTTCATATGTAAGTTAGCCAACCCCCATCGGAGACAGACGAGCTTCTATTTGTAGATGATCAGGCACTAATAATTAGAAAAATAGATCTACAAGAACACTTAAGTAGACTTAACAGCACATGCTCTCAATACAACATTAAAATCAACAAAATGTAGTAATGAATTTTGCAAAAGAGAAACATAACTATAGATGGCAGACAACTGAAACAAGTAGAGGAATTTAAATATCTAGGTTATTGAATTATTTGCGGTCATTATCATTGTACTCTGAACATGTCCATAGGTGCTCAGATCCCCTCAGCAAGCCCTGCAGTGTCTAGCGACTGATGACTCCAGATCTGTGTTGGTTAAGTCTTCTTATACGGCCACTAAGTTTCTCGTTTCTGGCTGTGCCCATCTTAACTCCCATCTCTTTCATCCGAAGGCGTGTCGTGGACTCATGGGTGTCAAAGTCCTGTGCCATTCCAGCATCTTGGAGTGCATTGATGATGTCCGCCTGCTCTATTGGTTGAACATCTTCAACGGCAGCGCAGCCAGCCAACCTATCTGCTCTTTCATTTCCCTGTACTTCCACATGTCGAGCAACATAGACAAAGGTGACCTTTTATATTTTTTACTTCTTTAATGACTCTAACCATTGCCTGCATTCAGATCTCGCCTCCACTTTTTTTTTTATCATGCTTATTGAATCACTCAGTATGCAGGCATGGGTGTAGTCTTGTGACTCTAAACCGGATGAATGCCCTGGTCACTGCCATTACCTCCATCGTCATGCTACTCGTGGTCTTAACATATGCACCACTTCTTTGACTGTTCTGCCTGCCGAGTAAATGCCCATGCACTCCTTTCGTGTCATATTACAGATCCTTCTGTATAGATGACTGCATGTTTCTCATTGGTGTTATCCCAGATGAGACCGTTGACCTCTGCATTGACCACGATTGAGTTCTGTTCCCTACATTTCCTGTCGAGTGTGACGTAGGCACCGGTATGCACTCCTCGCCAGCGTTGATACTGGTGTGCCCACAGATCTGTTTGATGACATCTTCTGTTCTGCCCGCCCATGATTTGCCTCTTTTTAGCCTGACCCCTTTCTCTGTGTTGAGCTCGTGGTGCAATGTGTAACGGGAATGTTACCTGATCTTCACTAACTGGTCTGAATGAACTGGAGCCTTATACACAGCGCTGTGGACTGTAAACACCGTTAGAAACTTGGAAGGGCGCCTGTACACACCAGGCTGCAGAATGTAAATATTTACTCGTTCTGGTAGAAGACTGTAAACTTGCCTTGTTTGCATGCCTACCAGGTGGTAAGTCTTGGATGGTAAACAGTGTCTTATACTGTCCCTGTAATTTACTCAAATGTACATATGTGATCGTACTTCGCGTTGCACACCTTTGTACCTGGTCTTTATAACTGAATAGTTCTTGAACTGGAGAATCTTGAATTGCTGACCCTCTTTCCGCGACAACTACCACCTAATCTATCACCACAGCATATTGACTCGACTTGATAATTACTGCACAAGGATGTCTCTCTTATAATGGAACAGCAAACTTTATTAGTAATGTTCACACTTTCTGAATACAACAATATTATAAAGCCAGCGGTTTAACAGCTCGGCTGTTCACAGTTTATGTTAAGGAATCACAGCTTCTCTCTTGACATTCCATGTCATTTCTCTCTTGTCCTATACAAAGAGCACTCCTAACTAATCTATAAAGTTATATCTGTCGTGGCCACTATTACTCCATAAGTATATACATAAAATCTCTTCTGAGGTTATAACTACTCGTTGTTAACTCACTGAGCTTGAGCTCACCTGCGCTATAAGGCTAACGGCGTAGCCGACTCTATTCCTTATCTACATGTGAATTTCTCGTAGAGAGCTTGTTTCTAACACTATGCAGGCTTTTAAATCTCTCGCCATCCAGCTAATCAAAATTCACTTCCTTAATCTCCCATCCAATGGATTCTCTCAATGTCATCTCTAACTATTTCACCTTCACCTTATCCCCCAAATCTACTCACTTCCCCGTGTTTGTCAATATCTCCACAATCACAAGATTCTTCCCCTTACTCTAAACCACAACTCTACCCAGAATTGTCAGGAATGTCACTTCCCCCACACGTACTGTTTCTTAACTCTCTCCATACTTTTCCCTACTCTCTTTCTCTCCTTGCATCCCCCCTTTCCACCTAACAAATGGACGCTCTTTATCTGCTCTTATCTTCAGGTATGCTTGTGCCCTCCAGATCTTGATCCTGTCATCCATTGTTGGAAAGTCAAGAAGATACATTTACCTCATTGCTATTCAGGGAGTGACCATAGTACACCCCAATGATAATGCGCATAGCTCCCTTCTCTATTTTCTCCATCCTATCAATTTGTGTCGTACTAACAGTAAGAATTGCCAGGGCATACTCGATTGGGGCGAGGACTAGTCCCTGGAACAGAAAGGTAAGTAGCCTTTGCTTGACGTTGGCAGCTGCCATGACCTTCAAGGTGGCTAATACTTTATGGGATCTTATCACATGGTCCCAAAAACACAGGCTGCGATCAACATGTCCCTGGCCACCTCATTAGCTCCCATTCATACCATTTGTATTTCCGTGTTAACAATATGATTGTTAAGGAAGAATCATGCAACTGATGCTTTAATAGGATTAACCATACTCAGTAAAGTTTACCAACAGAGTATATGCCCATATTTAGAATATAGTTCACCCGCATGGTGCTCAGCATTAAATACTACACTGCAAGAACTGGATAAAGTACAAAACCAGGCATACAGGGTCATCACATGAGCAATGCAATCAACACCAATATTGGAGATGGAGAAATTGTGGATACCACCACTGATAGAACGGAGGAACACAAAGGTGCTGTGACAGGCAGAAAAATGTGCATGCATGCTGAGACATCCAATTCCAAAATCTTGCATTGGGACAGCTTAAGAGGAGCAGTTTTATCCACCAAGCCAAACGAATTTGTAGACAAACACCAGGCATACCAAAAGTTGTTAACCTCTGCTGCCCATACCAGAACAGACTCACTGGACAGAGGAATCAGGATTATCAATATAAATACAGACAGAAGTGAAAGGAATAGTTGACAAAGAGGAACAGAATAGTATACAGCGTAAAACAATAACTCTGTTTCTTGGATGAAGAATACCCATGGATTCATGCATACACAGATGGATCAGCACAGAATACAGTAAAGAATGGGGGAGCAGGTGCATAAATAGACTACCTAAATAACACTAGGGATATCAAAAAAAAGCAACATGGAAATAGTGTTACAATTACAATGCATAAATCCTAGCAATAAAGTTGGCAATAGAAAAACTGCTGAACAGTAATGTTAGCCCACAGCCTATAGTGTTTTTGACAGTTGCAAGATCAGTACTCCAGGCACTATAATTCAGAAAATTGCCACAACTGCAGACCTTATAGACTGAACTCTGCAACCTCCACAGGGTAGCCCTGCTCACTGTGGAATACCAGGAAACAAGAAAGTGCATCAGTTGGCAAAAGAAGGTACAACAGGCACATAACCAGATGCACCGGTTATATCATCAAGTACGGGGCCTGCATAGGTGATCGTGTCTCTCCACAACTTTCTATCTCGGCAGCTATTTATCATTTCTGTTGTTGACCTTCTGCCAAGCCACTCTCTTAAGCTGTCTTATTTTTTCTCTTTGCTTCCCTCTTATCTCTTCGTCCCTCAATTTTTCCAGTTGTTATAATATATTCCAGTTGTTCCCTTCTCATTACATGGCCAAAAAATGATGATTGTTTCTTCCTAATATTGGAAATTAGCTCTCTTTTTGCTTTGACCTCTCTCAGAACATCTTCATTACTCTTCTTAGCTGTCCATGGTACTCTCAACATTCTTCTGTAAAACCACATTTCTACATTTTCTTGTGATTTTCTTGTCTGTTGGCCTATTGTCCATGATTCGCATCCATATGTTAAGACTGGCTCTACATAACATTTAAGAACTCTTTTTCTTGTTTCTATTGTCAAAAATGGATGCATAGTATCTTCCTCATTTTTTGAAAGCTGACCGGTTATATATACATCATTAAAAAAAACACATAATCAAATCAATCAGAGGACTACAAGCCCCAAATCTGGATGCCTTTCATAATATGAATAGATGTGAACAAGTTATCTTTATATGCCTTAGAACGGGACACAATAGACTCCATAGTAACATGTATACAAAATTTAAGAGCAGCACTTCAACTACATGTATAGATAGATTAGATTAGATCAGGCAGACGGACAGACAGACATCGAGTTCGCCTTGCATTGTGGAGGCGATTTCCCTTATGTCTCTTCCCTGTCGATATACCAGAATATCATCAGCAAAAGTCATAGTACTTCCCCTCCCATCCAGCTGTTGTTCCATGTTCGTTATTGTGTACACGTTGAATAGAACTGGTGACAATGGTGAGCTGTGTGGCAGTCCTGGACAAATGGATGTTGGCTCGGAAGACCAACTTCCACATCTGAGTTTCACCTTCCTCTGAAACAGTGCAGCAGTGATCCATCTAATGAGGAAGGTGTGCACCACCAGTTCGAGGAGCATGTGCATGAGGTATTCAAATGGTACCCTGTTATATGCATCCTCCAGGTCTATAGCAGTAGCACATGTCTCCTCTCATCTGTGGAAACCTTCGAAGACAAAGACTGCCGCATTGAGCCATTTCTTTTTGTTATATCTATAACTTACATGTATGGGTGGGAATGCGCGTTTCTGTTCAAGGTGACAGGTGAGTACACGGGCAACTATTTTCTCCAGTAACTTGCCTGTAGTGTTCTGCATCATGATGATTCTGTAGGCACTGATCTGAGAATAGTCTTTGTTTGGCTTCGGTAGCGGTAGTTAGTAGCTGTGTAGTCACTCATCCTTAATCTTGTCACTCTGAATGCTGGCATTAAAACTCCCTGGCCAGTTTTTTTCAAGTCATCGTCAGCTAAATCACCTATGTCGTCGTACCGAACATTATCTTTACCAGGAACAGTGTTGTGTGACCTTTTAAATGTTGGAATGGCGTCAATTGTGATATCTTCTCCCAGCACTATATCCTCACACAATTCTGAGAGTAACTCCCATATCCTAATTTCTTTGGTCAGACTGCTCAATGTAATGGGTAAGCGGGGCCTTCCCTTTTGCTGTCATCAGTTTTGTGCCATATCTGACCTGTGCTCTGGAAGTTTGGTATGCCTGTGTCGTGCCATTCATGCTCTGATGAAGAATGTGATTAGCGATTTTTGTTAGCACACTTTTTTTGCAGAAATCATACCACTTGGCATCTTCAGCATACAGTTTAAAGTGCATCATTTTATGGTTGACCTCTTTCAAATGCTATAACAGTTCAGGTTGTGTTCTTCCATTCTTTCTGGCTGTCTTGGCTGCTTTTCTCTTGTTCTGCCAAGCTTCCTTAACTTCTACGTTCCACCAGGTTGGTTGCATTCATCTCTCCTGCCTCCTGCAAGGGGGGCACCTTGTTTCCTATGTCTGATTTTGCTAACGATGTCCTTGTCTGTTCTTAAGTGGAATGTATTGAGCTCTTCTGGCTACTATTTCTGCCTTTCTCAATTAGAACGACACATGGTTAGTCATCACTTCTGTGGAATCCCAGTACAATTTAAGTACCTACAAACCGGTGCGAAGGTGGAAGACACCAGTGCCAAGTCTATGGCACTATCAGAGTCCCCTATTTGAGTGGCCATTCTGGTTGCCCTTCCATTACTCAAGCACACTAAATCGGCTGACAATAGGTCTTCTCTCTGCTTGTTGGTTATGACATTACCCCTCTGGTTGCCTCCAGCATTAAAATCTCAGAAAATGATATTCTATTCCTCGAACATGAAGAGATTCTGCCATTGTTGTGCTACCACCTTCCCATTACAGTCATACACATTTACAACCTTGAAAAGAACTTGGGTCTGCACCCTGACCTCACGTACCTGCGATTTTTCATTGTCCTACGCAGACATATCAACCTCAGCTACTACCATGATGTTTTTTCGCACAAGGATGACCTGCCCAAGGTGTCGTCTATTGTAGAAACAGTGAATTCCAGGGGCACTTACTGTCCTACCACCAAGAAGAGTTTCTTGCAAAATCATATTAGTGCCGCACAGAAGTTTATCAAGAGCGGACCGTCATTGATTTATTTAAGCACAGTTCCAGTATGCAACATGCACATACTTTAGGCCTAACCTCTTGCACTTCAACCGTTTCTTACACATTTGCCTTTTTTTGTTTTCCTTCTTCAATGTTGTTTAGGCTTCATCTGAATACTTCTTGTCGTCCTTGATTTTGTTGCTGAAAATCAATGGCTGTGGATGGTTTAGACTCACGTGCACTCACACGGTTCAGAACCCATTTTCACATTATAGACTGGCCAACCCCAGTCATACAGCTCTTCAGCACGTGGATACACTGTGAGCTTTTTATTTTCTTCATTCAGAATCACATTGCAATAACGCCATAGTTCCTTGCCAACGAACCGGCGAAAAGACACCACCATCTAAACCTGTTGGTTATGGTATGAGAGACTAACTATACACTCATTCTGTAGAAAGAACAAATTGAACAAAAATTGTTGGATATGGGGGAATGGTTAAAATACAGGTGAGAAAAAAAGACAAAGCATGACAAACTGAGACAAAGAGTTTTAATATGGTCATGATATCTGCTGATTTATTGCTGCTGAGCAAAAGAAAACTATAAAAATCCATATAATGTCATTAAGTGTAAATTTAGCAATATAAATCAGTGTAAAAAAATAATTCATGATGAATTTGAGATGATACATTACAAAGAAATAAAAACAATATTTTTTGGTGGATACCCGAAGTGATGACAGCGTTAGTGATAGCATACATCAAGGCTATAGTGGTTTGATGCGAGTAAATGTGACCTTGAAAAACAAAACAAATCCACATTATTGGAATTTTTTTAAACACCAAATCAAATACTGCTAAACAATGAATGTTCTTACACCTTGTACTCATATTTCATAATTCTTTGGTAAAATATCACAGCATGATAGTTTTTGCAGGCCATCTATAGTCTTGCAGCTTAGAAAGCATCATAATCTATTTCAGCAGACTGCTGAACACATACATCCAGACTGCACTTAATATAGTAGACTGAGGAAAATCAGTCCATTGGCCCATAGATACAACACTACAGACAAAAACTACATGGACCAGTGCAAGAATGACAAAAGAAAGTAAAATTAATACAGGAAACGACATTGCAGATATAGACAATATTTCAGGCGAATCAAAGATAGATAGATAGCAGACCAGCTATGTTTCTATTAAGTTGACATTTATTGCATGTATTCTGGGCCATATATTGACAGCAGTTCTTTCACTCTCAACTTGCAAGGCAAACTAACATCGTTCCATGGGTAAGCATACCTGATGCAATTTTCAAACTCTGTCCATACTCAAAACATAAAATAAACATAATATGGTAACAAGGAGTTAGACTAACAGAAAGACAAGACAAACCACCTTTCAGCAAAAACCTTCAAATCAGGTATATCAAACAATCTATACACATTAAACACAAAAATCTAAATCAGAAAGCACAGTGCAAAAAAAAAAAAAGTCTTTTTCGCCATTTTTATGAGCTGTTTCATTGTGTTTTCTGACTTAGATTTATGTGTTTGATATACCTGATGAAGGCTTTTGCCGAAACGTAGTAGCTTGTCTTGTCTTTCTGTTAACTTAGCTGCTCAATACCATTTGATGTTTATTTTATGTTTTCTGCAGCTATACTTACATAAATAGAAATGAGGAAGAGAGTTCATTGGTGCTATATAGAACCAATTCTGACCTATGGAAGCGAATCATGGACAATGGACAAACAAATGAAAAGATGATTAGAGGCCACAGAGATGGAATTTCTCAGAAGAATGTTGAAAATTCCCTGGACAGCTAAAATGACCAATGAAGAAGTTCTCAAAGAGACAAACACAAAAAGGGATCTCCTAAAAAACATCAGAAAGAAACAATCAACATCTTTCGGGCACATCATGAGAAGAGGAAAGTTGGAATACTTGGTTACAACTGGCAAAATAAAAGGAAAGAGAGATCGCAGACGACAAAGAGAGAAAATATTGGATAGTTTAGTGTCATGGCATGGAAAACGGTCAACAACAGAACTGATATGATGCACTCTAGATAAAAGATTGTGGAAGGACACGATTGTCTATGCTAACCAGTATGGCACATGATGATGATACTTACAGCCCCTCATAGTATTTAATATTTTTATATTTGATATCTGTGCTTATCTACATACTCAAAAGCAAACCTAAACATCCGTTTTGGAAGCCAGTCTTTCTCAGTCGTATACTGTGTATTATGTAAAGCTTTTTTTTAAAAAAAAAAAAATAATTACCATAAATATTTACACTGTAAATGTGATATATCTACATTGTGAATAATTTACAATGTATATTGGAAATCTTGATTCTGGGTATGCTTCTATACAATAAAAAGTATAGCAAAAGCATCAACTGTACACTAACGTCATAAACATTTGAGAAACAATAAGAAATGTGAGCATAAATATAAATATTGCTGTAACCACAACGAAAGATACAAAAGAGGTCAACAGTTCGTAACAATAATGCATACATGAAATATTCTCGTACTGTCAACAACTTATTTACAAAATTAAATAGTTTGATTTTGTTTAAGCAATTTCAAGAACGACACATTTATAAACGAAAGCACAGATATATGTGTTATCAATCAGCTTCTTATTTTTGCCAGGATTTTAAATTCTTAATTTGAAACTCGAGAAGAACTCTTAAAGCTACATCTATTGGAAACCAGCACTAAAAGAACTGACATATTCAATGCATTGAATAGCAGAGTTTCTCTGTTAGAAGGCTTTGGGAAATCCTCTGGCATTGCAAGAGATAGAACTAAGGTAATAATTAGCCATACAACTGGATTAGCAGGACTTGTCATCAGAGAAAAAAAGAATAAATTGTTATTTCATTGCATTAGGGAACCATCTTAATGCAGTGATCAGTGAACTGGTCTACTAAGGAGAAGTGGTTGAGTTTGATCCTGATTAAAGGCTTCTAGGTTCGCCAAGCCTTAAAATATATTATTTTATTTTCTGTGAAAAAAAAAACAGCAAGAGTGTAATAACAACAATATCTCAAAAATAATGTGCCAAAATAGCTTATTAAAAATAAGGGTACTAACACCATATTCCCTATACACCATGGATGGGCTCTTTTCAACCCCTACCTCTCCCCTCCAATGCATTATCCACTGGGAGGCACTTTGTAATAAAAAAAAGTATAATAATCAGGGACACAAAACCACTGTGACAATAATTTTTGTAAATTTAATAAGTGAAGGCAAGAAAGCTAAAAGGCACAGAGAATTTATTACATTTTTTGGATGCTGAATGTGGTTTTTAATTGCAATGTGAAGTGTGATAATTTAGTGCTGAAAATTGCAAGAATTATGTTTTTGGTTGAAGGTTGTTGGCTTAGGACATGAAGTGTTAGTTTTTCTTGGGAATGAAAATATTTGACGTGAATACAGAGATAAGTTGAAAGACATTCATATAAATACTAGCCCTGCCTAGCTGTTTTAATATCTTATCTGAGAGCTATAAATTTTGAAAATGCAGGGCAGAAAACAAAATATCTGTCAGCTTTTAGGACATATTGAATGATTTCTTAGGAAACTTGTGGTCATGGAAAATGCATTAAAAAGTAAAAGATAGAGCGCACTTCCTGGCTTGTCTGCAGTCGAAGAAAGAAAAGAATGAACATAAATTTTAGTGAGTTTCATGAAAAAGTGTGATATAAAAAAAGGAATTCCAGACGAGATTAAAATATTTTGATGCCCTGAAACCAAAATTGTCACTGTTTAACACCTCTGAAAATGAAGTAAGCCAGCAATACTTATGACCTTCAGATAGAAATTTTTGATCTTCAGACATCCATTTTTTAAGCCAAAAGGTGTTTAATTCCTGAGGACTTTTGGAGCAGTGCAACAAAAGACCATTTTTTCAGATAACATAAAGTTTTCAACTGAAATACTATCAATTTCATTACTTGGTAGTGCATATGTGTATGAGAAAGTGCACTTTCAACTTTAAAAGCCATACGATCTAAAACTAGATATCACATTGAAAGTGTTTCACTGTGAGATGTCGGGCAGTAAACATTAAGAAGACTTTCAGAAGAGCAGTCCAAATTCTCACATTAACTTTTGCATGAGTTAGCGAATAAATTCTTTGGCATTTTCCTTTCCTAATAAATTACTTGTCGGCATATAAACTTATATATATATATATATATAGTGGTTATATATAAAGTCACTGTGAAGTGACTTGAAAAATATTCTTTAAATTACATCACTGATTGATGAAATTTACATCATGATATTCTGTGTCAACAATCCCGTCTGCAGCATAACACAAGTCATTGTTACATTCACGGTTCCATTGCTGAAAGGAAATGGTGCTAAACATTGAAAACAGGGTATTTTTGGTTGAACATGTCTTCCATAATGGTGGGAAATATACTGAAGAAGTCATTTGAAAATTTGTGCTGAAATTTCCAGACTCACAAATCTCTTACCGCAATGTGGTTTGGAATTTTATCAACAAATTTCATGCTATGAGTAGTGTGGTAGATGTATACCGATCTGGAAGGCCTTCAACTTCAGAAGACACAGTGCTTGATATCCAGACCAGAATTACAATGAGCCCTAATAAATCGTGAAGGCAGTTGTCTCAATAGGTAAATTTACTGAGTACCGTCCATAAGGATTTACAGAGTTAGCTGCACATTCGTCCTTACAGGTTAACTGAATCGTCTCAACTCCATGAAAGAGATTGTCAATCCCGATAGAACTACTGCATGTGGTTTTAGAACCTTATTTCTGAACAAGGTGATGATGTCCTTAACGTGACGTTCGTCACTGATGAGGCATGGTATCATCTCTCTGGTTATATCAACAGTCAGAATAATCCCTCTTTCTACAAATGGGGAATATAGTGTTAGGGCCCATATTTTTCCCTGATCAAGAGAACAGTTTATGGGTTATGTAGTCACTACCAACAACAGGTCATCGCTCATGTGCTCAGAATGGATGAAGAAAGACTCCCATATCAGGCATTTATGCGGGAACCATCTTGTAAAAGAAATAAGGAAGACCAGAAGAAATGCTACGCACAACAATTTCTAGGGAAGGCTCAGCCATGGGACTAAGAAACAACCAAAACCTACAAGAACTAGCACAAATCATCAATTGTTGAGAGCAATGATTTCCACTATGTGCCGCTGTCAATCCAAGAGGAACTTTTATATCAGGCTACTCTCTTTTCCTGATACTTTCAGTGATTTGATGAAAACTAAAACCACGTTGATCTAAAATAAAGAAAGTCACCTTATCTGGAACATGAACCTACTGGAGAGTAGCAATTGGCATTACAGCTACAATTGTATTTTTATATTTTAAGATTATAGTTATTTCTGCACATTGCTATACAAAATAACATTACAGACTTTGTATCTCAATTTCATTAATTTTAGCAAAGGAACCCGTCATGTAGGAGCTGAACTAAACACAACTGGTCACCAAACAAAAGTTGAATGTGACTACTCCACTACCACATGATGGTCTTGATAAAAAGTTACTTTTTGGTCCAGAATGGCGCTCCATGGTAGCCAACCTTCGATGCAGAGATGGCACTTAATGAATGAATTAATTTTGGTCATGGGAATGCATCAGGTAAGGCAATCCCAGTTCCAAAAAAACAAAAAACATCATTATGGAGCATAGTGCTGGACAGAATAGCTCAAATAGCAGTTTCACTGTAAACTGCAGAACAATATAACATTCTAAGGTGAATAAAGCAGAAGAATTGACAGAAATACATAGCCACAAATAATACAGTAAAAAAAAACTGTACAAAATATAAATACTTCACATCTCTAAGCATATCATTGTAACAAGCAGCAAATTAATTTGATCCAGTTGTATGGAATGTACCTGTCCCATAAATCAATTTGAAGAAATTATACAAATGAAAATCCTTAAGTTGTAGTGGTTGTTGTTGCTATGGATCCATAGCATATGTATTGGCCAGATACCATATTAGAAGATAATGCAAGATATTGCTTCTTCATAAAAGCAGAGCATTTACTATGTTAATTCCAACAGATGACAGAATATATATGGAAAACAATCCAGTGGAAGAGATCAATCACTCTATCTATGTAGGAAGTCACATTGACCTAGAAGGGGATACAAGTAAAGAAATTATAATCATAATAGCTAAAGCAGCAATATCTTTCAGAAGCCTTGAAAAGTTGTGGAAATCAAAACTCATCAGCACAAACACAAAACTTAGACTATTCATTTCAAATGTACTATCGGCCCTTAGGTATGCATGTGAGAGCTGGAAAACAACAAGAGACATAAAAACAAAGTTGAACGCATTCAAAAATAAATATCTAAGGAAAATACTTATAGCGTGTAGCTATATATAGGTATAGCGTGGAACAAATTGAAAACCAAACGAGGAAATTAGAGAAATCGCCAATCAACCACTAATATCTTCAGTAATCAAGAAAAGAAGATTGTCATATGTTGGACATGTGATGAGGAGAGATAATAACCGAATAACAAAGCAAGCCCTTATGTGGGAAACAACAGGTAAGAGGAAAAGTGGCAGACACTGATAAGAACATTGATGAGAGAGGCAAGAGCAGCTAGAATCGTCTCCCTCAATAAGCAGCCAAGAGTTGCTTGCACAGAACAGAGACAAATAGCAAGATTTGATAAAAGATCTTTACAAGGGTTGAAAACCACTAGAATAAAAATTTAGATAAGAGAAAGAGTAACTAGGTCTATGACCTATATATAGGCCGGCTATGGCTTGAAAGGTCAATAGATAGATAGACAGATTTACTAAGTGCAGAAAAACAATACATATTTAGCTTAATTATGCATAGAGAAATAGTCAGTCCTTGAATTGGTTTAACAATGAGATTTAAGTACTGAAAGAAAAATAGAAATAAGACAAAAATATGTGCAACTATAAAAACAATGGAGTAACAATAGATATTGTGTTAGATGACTATATTTGTCCCCTTATTTTTACATTTACAGGAAACTGAACTATCGATACTTCTACTAGACCAGCTAGTTGTCAAATTGACCAGTCCAGTGTATTCTTACATAAACCAGAAAAGATATCTAAATATTGTTAATCTGTCAGAATAAACTATACATCTGGTATGCCAATATAGACCTGAATATATGAGATATATGCCGAATGGTATATATACCTAAAAATATGAACTATGCCTGATCATTTTGTTTGTTTCTACTCTTAGTTTCCTTGTGCCTTATAACAACAAATGTAAAAGGAGGGCTCTTGACAACACTCTGTCATGAAATGCAGTTTACAGTTATAATTCCAAATCATTTAATCTGATGTTTCTGAATGTAACTCAGAATTTTTGTTACAACTCTTCTAACATATTGTTCTTTTTCTTTACACATTTTATGTGCTAAAATAGACCAAAATATTTGAAATACGCCAAACAAATCTAACCGATATACAGACCCAGATATTTAAAATATGCCAAAATAGGATCTAAGCATATAAATAAGCACACAAAAATAAATCTAAATATTTTTAATTTGCCGGATAGGTCTAAACATTTGATATACCAAACAGACCTGATTTTTAACATTCCAGAATGTTCAAAATTAGTCAGACTAGCTCTTTTTGAATACAAAGTTAATGGAGCCAACAACATGCTAAGAAACATGCTGATTTTATGAAAACCAGTACAATTCCTGACCATAGTATTATATTATACGAATTATATCATCTTTTGTATGTTTTATTAAAGCATATTTTTTTTTCCCATATGAGAACTCAAATATCTTTATCTGTTTAACATTTATATCCGTCTAACCTCAATTTCACAAATGTTGCAAATACTTCAATTATATTAATAACAAGCAATCAACACTAAATTTATCATCTGGGAAACATGCAATCACAGATGTATTAATACAGATTATACTGTACAGCCTGTTATATGGAGTGTAGAAATGCCAGCATTGAAGATCTACTAATTTTTGCTCACAATACTTGGTACTGTAGTTGTATGAACAACGGGTTTATCACCGCCTGAGGACTCCCATGGCTTTGTCTCCACTGAAAAACAAAAACCAGCAAAATCAAAATTCACTTACATTGAACCTTATTGGACAGGTCTCGAATTCATAAACTCTCAAAGAATGACTGAAGATAAAGTTATGCAGAGAAGGTTGACAAAGTCTGTCAATAGTGTCCCAAAGAATGACTGAAGATAGAGTTATGTAGAGACGGTTGACAAAGTCTGTCAATAGTGCCCCAAAGAATGACTGAAGATAGAGTTATGTAGAGAAGGTTGACAAAGTCTGTTAATAGTGTCCCAAAGAATGACTGAAGATAGAGTTATGTAGAGAAGGTTGACAAAGTCTGTCAATAGTGTCCCAAAGAATGACTGAAGATAGAGTTATGTAGAGAAGGTTGACAAAGTATGTCAATAGTGACCCAAAGAATGACTGAAGATAGAGTTATGTAGAGAAGGTTGACAAAGTCTGTCAATAGTGTCCCAAAGAATGACTGAAGATAGAGTTATGTAGAGAAGGTTGACAAAGTCTGTCAATAGTGTCCCAAAGAATGACTGAAGATAGAGTTATGTAGAGAAGGTTGACAAAGTCTGTCAATAGTGTCCCAAAGAATGACTGAAGATAGAGTTATGTAGAGAAGGTTGACAAAGTCTGTCAATAGTGTCCCAAAGAATGACTGAAGATAGAGTTATGTAGAGAAGGTTGACAAAGTCTGTTAATAGTGTCCCAAAGAATGACTGAAGATAGAGTTATGTAGAGAAGGTTGACAAAGTCTGTCAATAGTGTCCCAAAGAATGACTGAAGATAGAGTTATGTAGAGAAGGTTGACAAAGTCTGTCAATAGTGTCTCAAAGAATGACTGAAGATAGAGTTATGTAGAGAAGGTTGACAAAGTCTGTTAATAGTGTCCCAAAGAATGACTGAAGATAGAGTTATGTAGAGAAGGTTGACAAAGTCTGTCAATAGTGTCCCAAAGAATGACTGAAGATAGAGTTATGTAGAGAAGGTTGACAAAGTCTGTCAATAGTGTCCCAAAGAATGACTGAAGATAGAGTTATGTAGAGAAGGTTGACAAAGTCTGTCAATAGTGTCCCAAAGACCCACAGGTTATGGGATGAAGAAGAAGTTTGTCTAAAGATTAGTGGCCATAATCTCAACAAAATATTGATAAACTATTATTAGTGATTGTAATATAAACAAAAAAAATGATTATTTTCATCATGTGCCATACATGCTGCGTAGGTGATCATGTCCTTCATAATATTCTATCTACCGTGAATTGTAGTGCGATCCCTCTTTCCTTGTATTTTGCCAGTTGTAACCAAGTATTCCAACTTTCCTCTTCTCATGATGTGCCCGAAAAATGATGATTGTTTCTTTCTGATGTTTTTTAGGAGCTCCCTTTTTGTGTTGGCCTCTTTGAGAACTTCTTCATTGGCCATTTTAGCTGTCCAGGGAACTATCAACATTCTTCTGAGAAATCCCATCTCTGTGGCCTCTAATCGTCTTTTCATTTATTTGTCTGATTCATAATTTGCTCCATAGGTCAGAATTGGTTCTATATAGCACCGATGAACTGTCTTTCTCACTTCTATTGACATAGATTTGCTGCATAAGATGTTTTTCTTTTCTGAAATGCTATTTTGACCTGAGCTATTCTGCTTTTTTATTCCTTTGGCACATCTTCCATCTGATATTATTGTGCCCAAGTATTTGACGCATTGCACTGGGTTTAGATTTGTCCTGTTTATTTTTTATTTATTGATTAACTTTGTGATGTTAGTGGGGTACAGTTATCCTCTACCAAAGGAAGAATAAGACGTCTCCTTTCCTCCGCTAGTCTTTGGGACACCCTTGGTCAATGTGGAGCTCCTGTTTAGCCCCATCTATCAGGGTTATGTGAAGCCATTGGAGCAGGTGGTGGATGGATGGTGTTGTGGGAGCAGCCAACAAGAAGTGCCAGATATTGTCCTCACTCTGTGATGCAGAGGATCTCAGTTGTAGAGACAATGACTGCAATCTCCGACTAGTACAGTTACTGCCAAGAAGGAAAGCAATGGCATTCTACCTTCTTATATTGCCAAGTAAAATTCTATCCAAACTATTTTCAGCTGTTCTTAATCTTAAAATAATAGTGTTAACTTTACAATGCAATAATAATTTTGAAAGCTACCTCACAATGAAATTAAAACAAGAAAAACATTCTGTCTAAGCTATGGTTTATGTATCGGCTCCATCAGTGAGATAAAGCTGATTGCACAGAACAGAGACAAATGGCGAGATTTGATGAAATATCTTTAAAAGAATTGAAAATTGCTATAACAAAAATTCAGATGAAGGAGTATCTTGGTCTATGCCTTATGGGCTGGCTACAGCTCGAAAGGCCAATAGATAGATAGATAGATATGGTTTATGTCACCTATTCCTGCAATTACCTACTTTCAGTCATCCACTGAAAGGAGACATAGTTTCTACTAAAGTCCTATAACATTTGGATTTTACTACAGAACAGTGTGCCATGTAAAAAATGCCATTTAAATATATATTTTTTAAAATTAGGTTAATCTGGACTGCACAGATTGGTAGCAATTTTAATGCTCAAAGCTATTCTTGGTTCCATCATAGTAACAAAATTAAGTACCCCCGTCATTCCAAGTGGCTTATAGGGAATATGGTGTTAGTGACCGTAAATGGGTTTATGGACCTTCAGCACATGATTTTTGGGGTAATGGTGGTTCCATCATAATAGGGTAAAAAGCTAATTGAATTTATATCTATCTATTGGTGCTGCGATAGCTCAGTGGTTAGTGAACTGGACTACAAAGGACAAGAGGTAGGGTTCGATCCCAAACAATGGCTTCCGGTTCACCCAGCCTTTAATGGGTACCAAATTTTTTTCTGGGAAAGTAAAGCAGCACAGGTGTAATACCGACCACATCCCCAAAAATCATGTGCTGAAGGTCTGTAAAGTTTATTGCCACTAACACCATAATTCCCTATACGCCACTTGGCATGACACGGGTACTTTACATTTATCTATCTATTGACCTTTTGAGCCGTAGCCAGCCCGTATAGGGCATAGACCCAGATACTCTTCCCCTTATCTAAATTTTTGTTCTAGCAGTTTTCAATTCTTGTAAATATCTTTTATCAAATCTTGCCATTTGTCTCTGTTCCGTGCAAGCAACTTTATTTCACTAAGGGAGCCAATTCCTGATGCTCTTGCCTCTCTCATCAATGTTCTTCTCAGTGTCTCTCTGGGTTGGCCTCTTTTCCTCTTACCTGTTGTTTCCCACATGAGGGCTTGCTTTGTTATTCGCTTATTATCTCTCCTCATCACATGTCCAACATATGACCATCATCTTTTCTTGATTACTGCAGATATTAGTGATTGCTTGGCGATTGGAATTTATATATTCACATAAAAAATAACATCAACTAGGAATAATAATGAAGCAGAACATTCTCATGAATATAACGTACTTAAGATTATCACAATTACTATAGTAATTATGACAAAAATGACAGTCCCAATAATGCACATCATCTTGCAGTTCTGCCACCACATTTTCTTGCGAAGCTTAACAGCTGAACTCTTGAAGTGAGATGAACTGCATTCCAGATCCTCTGAAAATAAAAGTCTGCATCACTGTGACTAACCATGACTCATATATTCTTTATACTGATTGTGCACTCAAACATCCTTTATTAAAATATACATACCTCTGCCTTTACAAAAATATCTAACCCTATACATAATTAGGAAAGAGCAGCAGGAAAAAAGAGAGCTAATTTCCAATATTAGGAAGAAACAATAACCATTTTTTGGCCATGTAATAAGAAGAGAACAACTGGAAAAATTGAGGGATGAAGAGATAGAGGGAAGCAAAGAGAAAAAATACCAGACAGCTTAAGAGCATGGCTTGGCAGAAGGTCAACAACAGAAATGACAAATAACTGTTGAGATCGAAAGTTGTGGAGAGACATGATCACCTACGCCAGCAGGCCCGATACTTGATGATGATGATACATAATTATAAATAATAATATAGGAAAATCTTTGAACAGAGCTTCACAGCAGGAGGTCATCTGATCATCAGAAAGGATCCCCTATGGAGCAAGTGTTTCATACCTTTTTAGTTTTTTTACCTCTAGGGAAGGTGGGTCCACCTGGATCATGAGTCCCAGGCATCACCTCCTGCTGCATTGAACTTGGTCTGATAAGAGGTTTATTGATATAAAACACTTCATAGCATAAATTTAAATTATAGATGTATTGAATTGTAATTAATATAATAGTTTGCATTTGTTACATGATCTTCATTAGAGGGAGTATTAACACTGTCTAAAAGAAAAACGGGGAAAAAAATCTGACATGATAAGACCTGAGATTAATTAAATATCAGACATTATGAAAAGCACCAAGTGCAAGACAAGCTACGGAGCATTAGCTTGAATACCCCATTTTTCTCTTAATGTTGAAAGGCAAAAGATGTAGAGAAAAATAAACAAAGTAATCAGCATGGTAATTATAGGTGAATGAATAATAATAATAATAAAGTTACCTTATGTATGCAAAAGAATATTAAAAATGTTATATTTATTTCTATCCATAATTTTAGTTTTTCTATCTTAGAACAACATTCATCCAGTTCTCTCTCCTTTTTTCCCCCTTTTCTACTCTGCAAATATATGACTTTAGTCTGTCTTCATTGTTCAGAACTACAATGTCACATACACCATTTACAACAGAGTTGACTGGAATATATTTAATATCTTTGTGTTAGCATTTAATTTCAATACAGTACCTGATCTGGACTGGAGATTGTCAATTTTTTCCCCTCTTTCTAGAACTTTTTCCACATTATTTTTCAGTAAGGATGTTACTTCACTCACTTCATTTTCCAAATGAGCAAGCTGCTCATTGTTACCTCTGCTAGCTCTGCTGGCCCTTTAAGATAGTAGTAAATCCAAATATAAATGTTTGAATTGTAAAATGTGATCTTATAATATTAAATTTAAAAACAAGAAGTCACTGGAGTAAGTGAACAATTATATTTTGAATAAATACCACATCTTGGAAATAAATTAAAAACTGAACCATTTACTAGAAGCTATAGTAATAACTGGAAAATATTGAAAGTAATCAAGAGTAGTCAAAGCCATTCTGAAATATGACAACTGCATGATCAAAATTAACTATCATTCAATTTAAATCCTTTAAAAAAACTGTACATCCAATAAGCAAATAAACAAAAAGAAAAATACAAGAAAAAAAATATTATTCCCATACAAAAATAGAAAAATACAAGAAAAAAAATATTATTCCCATACAAAAATAAAATATGTAACTGCAAAAGATCGAACCCAGTGCTTCTTACAGCTTACTTGGGTAGAGAAGAATAAAATAATATATGCAGTGAACAGGAGAAAAAAGTGTGTGCTTTATTTATGATGAAGTAATAACTTCTTTTGAACTGAATAAAAATAAAAAAAAACATATGTACTTTCTAAACATTAGAAAGGAAACATGAGGAATGTGTAAGAACTTTTATCTAGGTCCAGCAATCTGAATATTCAAATAATAGGTGATAAGGGAGTTAAACATCATCATGTGCCATATTGGTTGGCATAGGTAATCATGTCCTTCCACAATCTTCTATCAACAGTGAATCATATAAGTTCTGTTGTTGACTGTTTTCAATGATATGATACTAAGCTATCCAGTATTTTCTCTCTTTGTCATCCGTAATCTCTCTATCTTTTTATTTTGCTACTTGTAACCAAGTATTCCTACTTTCCTCTTCTGATGTGCCCGAAAAATGTTGATTGTTTCTGTCTGATGTTTTTTTAGGAGCTCCCTTTTTGTGTTGACCTCTTTGAAAATTTTCTCATTGATCTTTTTAGCTGTCCAGGGAATATTCAACATTCTTCTGAGAAATCCCATCTTTGTGGCTTCTAATCGTCTTTTCATTTGTTTGTCAACTGTCCATGATTTGCTTCCACAGGTCAGAATTGGTTCTACATAGCCACAATGAACTCTCTTTCTCACTTCTATTGACATAGATTTGAGTTTGGAATATATAGTTTGTGTTTGGAATATGGTAGTTACTTTATTATTATTAATTTCCCTACAATTATGAGTTAACCATACATTTATCAAAACATAATGGAAGTTATTATATATAGATATAAAGCGACCATGAACATGTATTTTCACTCTACTAAGACTCAAATTAACAAAAATACTAATACCTCACTGGGAGGGTGACACAGAAGAAACACTCTCAAAATTTAAGCTTTCTATATTAAGCATGATTTAGGCCCAGTAATGCTGATCTATACATTTGGGATAAATACTTTTTATTAATGATCTGATCAAAGGATGCAATTAATTTTAACCCTAGATTATGATACTTTCATAAAATATTATTACTTCAAAATACATGTACATTTTTTTGGATTCTGGCAGTTTGCCACAGGTAAACACCCCCCCCCCCTTTTTCATAATTATCATTTCAAATGACCCCTGAGTGTTTGATTCTTTCCTTTGATGCTGGATTTTTTTTCCAATCATGTAATTTCATGCCTGCTGGCGTAACCATGTCTCTCCACAACTTTCGATCTCGACAGTTATTTATCATTTCTGTTGTTGACCTTCTGCCAGGCCTTTCTCATAAGCTGTCTGGTATCTTTTCTCTTTGCTTCCCTCTATCTCTTCGTCCCTCAACTTTCCAAGTTGTCCCAATATAGTTCAGCTATTCCCTTCTCATTACATGGCCAAAAAATGATGATTGCTCCTTCCTAATATTGGAAATATCTCTCTCTTTGCATTGGCCTATCTCAGAACGTTTTCACCCTTCTTAGCTGTCCATGGTATTTTCAACATTCTTCTGTAAAATCACATTTTTACAGCATCCAGTTATTTTCTTGTTTGTTGTTCTAATGTCCATGATTCACATCCATATGTTAAGAGTGGCTCTACATAACATTTAAGAACTCTTTTTATTGTTTCTACTGCCATAAATGGATTACACAGTATCTTCCTCATGTTTTAGAAAGCTACTTTTGCCTGAGCAATTCTGCATCTCACCTCTGTTGTACATCTACCATCTGAGGATAACATTGTTCCCAGATATTTAAATTAATTTACCTATTTTAATAATGTTCCGCTTGTCTTTATTGTGCATTGTGGTGACGTCTTTTTCTTTGTTGTTACCATTACTTCTGTCTTTTTGGTATTATGGCCGAGTCCTTTATTTTTTATTTCCTTCAAGATAATGTCTAACATTTCTTGTGTGGCAAGATGGGGCCAATTTCAAGTCATAAATTGAACATTAGCCAGGAAATGATTACAGCATCTGATTCCCATGTCTCTCCTAGTGTAAACAAACAGCTGTGTAGCAAAAGTCCAAAGAAAATACTATTTTTGGAACTCCAGATGCAACATCCAAGTGGTAGCAATTTTGACTACAGTTTCGTAAAAACATAAGTCACAGATATGTAACGTAATCTAGGGTTAAAATTTACAAAGGGAAGAAAGCACCAGTCTACAATAACAAAGGTGATAACAAAATATATAAATAAAATCCATAAAGACTTTTATATCTCAATCGATTGATTAATATTTGTTTTATAAGCACATATATTCACACTATGTATGTAGTAAAATAATATAATATGTATGATAATGTCTCCTTTATTAATTTGCCTAAGAATCTCTACTGGTCGAACTGCCCAAAATAAATGTTACATCTTAAAAATTATAAAAGAAAATATGTTGATAATAACTGATAATAAACTATGATTAATCGGGGAAGAACCAGTTAATCATAAAAGAATTTGGAACTATATTGTTTCATTGTACACCAATATTGACTGTAACACATTGTCAACACAAGGTAATATCAAGAGAAAATTAAAGAAAGTAGAATAGTAGTAGTAGTATTAGTTGAGATTCTAGCTCACAGTCCGCTAATGTGACAACCTCATCTCACTGTAAGAATGAAATGTCCATGACAGGATAAAAGAAATAGTTATGAGAGTGAAAGTGACAATAAAAACAACAGATATGACATGACAAATGAAAATAAGTATTTGTAAACTAAAATTTAATTTTTCTGATGATTTATGTTGCTTCTATAATATATCAACTCCAACTACTGCACTTTACCCTTTATAAGCCATGCCGGTTAAAGATTGTTACAGATTATTAGATAGAGGATAGAATTGATGTTAGAACAGGAACATTGTGTAGTTCAAGCAGGTTTCAGACAAAGTAGAAACACCCAGGTCCACATCCGTAACATGAGAAACATCTTAAAAAAGTGTAGGGAATACAACGTAGAAATGTATAAATGTTTCATAGATTACAGCAAGATCTTTGACTGCATACAACATCAGAAATTGTGGAACATTATGAAAGATATGGACTTTCAAATACACCTAATTCAACTTATTGAATTAATATATCTCAAACAGCAAGCAGATATAAGAATAATTGGTTAAACATTAAACTGGTTTGATGTACAAAACGGGATGAGGCAGGGATGCATCTTCTCTCCCTACCTTTTCAACATCTATGTTGAGAACATCATGAGAAATATCACAAATGATGACATATTGGTGAAATGTAACCCGTTCACAAAAAATGACGGAAGCCGCGATAGCTCAGTGGTTAGTGAACTGGACTTCAAAGGACAAGAGGCTGGGTTTGATCCTGAGTCCATTGACAAAATTAAAAGCCAACTCAGAACCAATATCAACAATGAAAAGTCTTGATATTGTAAGAAACTATGAATATCTGAGATCCATAGTAACTAACAATGGAGACTGTCAGAAAGAAGTGCAAAAAAAAAAGATTAGCAATAACACCAAAATTAAATGCTATGAAGAACATGTGACACAATATCAGCAAGGTAGCAAAATTAAAATAAAATCTTACATATACAGTCGAACCTGGTCTTAGGACCACCTGTTTAAAGCGTTTCCCTGGTTATAGGACCGGGTCTACAATTTCCCCGAGTTTTTTACTATATGCTAACACTGATTACGGCGCTCACCGTATGACGCGACCAGAGACCAGGCTAATTAACCGCCGCCAATGTTATTTATCCCGTTTACGACACGCGGGTAATAGACCGAGATAACGATACACTGACCAGCCAGTCCTCCTCCGTCTCGCTGGGAGCCATAAACGATCGACACAGGTGTCTACAGGTGTCGAAGTTTTCCCGTATTTAGTGAGTCCCAGATTACAGTGGGACGTGTTACGTTTATCAGTCAATACTGGTGTGAGAAACACGGCAGACGCAGATCTATGATTCGTGAAGTGACATCACTTCGCGGTTCCGTCTAGACCAGAGTAGACCATTGCGTGGCCCGTATAAATTACAGGAATTAACTAAAGAATTAGTCATTGCCCGCTTAGAGTGTATTCACGTACATGCACAGTATCTCAGTGAATTATTTTTGTGGATTTTAAAAGTGTTACACACAATATAGGAAATGGCCAGTGTCAAAAGTTTAAAACCAAAAGCATTAACGCTGGAAGAACGAATATCAGTGATTCGACAAAATATTTTTGTGTGTTTAACTATCGTGTTTTATGAAAAGTGTCCAACCAGTGGCTATTGTAGACCGACATGTGCACTATGTTCTACTCATGGATTACGCTGATTTGCAGGTTAGTTTTCATAGTGCTTAGGATAAAATTTTTTTTATCGCTCTATTTATTATGTGAAACCTGTGAGGCAGGACCACCTGTCCTATGGGACCAGTTTTTGAAAGTCCCGTGAATGGTCGCCTTAGACAGGTTCGACTGTATCTGGGCAGTAATATAGACAGAGAGAGAGGAACTGAGAATGATACCAAAATAACTTAGGATATAAAAACAAAAGGAGTATTCAATTATTGGACTAGAAAACATGGAAATCCAATGAAATTAGGTTAAATACAAAAATAGAAATGTTCAACTCAAATCTTAAGTTAATATTATTATATGGCTGTGAAATAGAGAACAACAAAATATGACAATCATGAAATATAGACCGTCATTAATGGATGCTTGCATAGAATAAAAGGATGGAAAAGACAAGATAAAAATCATTAACATAGAATTATGGAAAAATATTAGTGGATAAAGAGATATAACATAGATGAAGGCGCTTTAAGGACACAAACTGTGGAAGTCTGCTGAGAGTGTTACACATGTCCTTTTTGGAATCCCCAAGGAAAAAGACAAAGAGGAAGACCAAAATATTCTTGGAGAAGACAGATGGAAGCAGAGATGAAGAAGACATGGAATGATCTTTTAATAAAAGAATGACAATAAACAGAATGGCTTGGAAACTGTTTGTTGAAGACTATTATGCTCCACTGGGAGTTGACAAAGATCCTGTAGATATCTTGGATAATGAAAAGGAGCAATGAAGACATTATAAAAGACTTAAATATTAAAAAGAATTAGCTTATAAACACCATTTAAAAATGTAAAGTTGTAAAGTGTTTAAATAAATTATTTTGTATTAATACATATAATAATAATAGTATAGTATACACTTAGTAAGTTAGTATAATTATAATTAGTACTTAACTTTAGTAAAAAAAAAAAAGTAAAGTACCCCCGTCACGCCAAGTGCGTAGCATATAGGGAAATATGGTGTTAGTGACCCTATATTTTACAGACCTTCAGCACATGATTTTTGGGGTAATGTGGTCAGTATTATAATTATGCCCGTGCTGCTTTACTTTCCCAGAAAAAAATCCTGTACCCATTTAAGGCTGGGTGAACCCAGAAGCCGTCGGTTGGGATCGAACCCTATCCCTTGTCTAGTGGTAGTCCAGTCCACTAACCACTGAGCTATCGCGGCTCCCTATTTAACTTTAGTATTATATATAATATAAATAATCCTGCCTGTCAATTATATAATTAATTTAATAGTATAAGTATATAGTATAAAAGTATATAGAAATATACAATTATACATTTAAAATAATTATTACATTTATTATATTTAAAATGTAATATTGAATTCAATATTCATTGTTGTTGTGATTAGTGACTACACTACTAAGACTTGTCTGTGAATCAGTCACTGACTGTGTGACAGTGTTTCACCGACTGTCAAGGTAAAGTTCACTAACTTACAACTACTAAGTAAAGTACCTACTAACCTACTAAGTGTAGGACGCAGTGTGAGTGAGTCAGTGAGCATTCTTATGATTGTTAGTTTATTTTTTTTTACTATTAATATATTTTTTATTATTATTATTAGTGTTGACTTTGGGGGTTGATGATTTTGAATATTTATTAATTTTAATTAAATCACAATTTGATTCACATTCATGAACGGTCAACAGTCAATGGTGAACGGAACGTAAACAGTAGAAGTAGACACCAGCCAGAAGAGTAATGAAGAGTGACTCAAGTCAATGAGTCATCATTTGTTATAGTTTGTTTAAACTTTCTTCACTCAACTGTTTATTATAATAATAATTATTATATTATGATAACATAATTACATTCATGAAGGTAACACTTCAACAGATTAGGAACAGAAGGAAATCTTAAACAAATAACGTACATATTATCTATCTGCAGCTGACGATAGCTCCAACAACCGCTCACAATAATCACGAGAAATCAAACGATCAGACAGGGACGGCGACAGGGCGTTTGGTGGTGGTCATCTGACGATGACTGAAATTATTTCCCTTCTTGGTTCATGCAAAACAATAATTGTTGACAACCGTTGTTGTCTACAAAACAAATGAATGTAATTTAACCAAAAAAAAAAAAAAAAATATTGTCACTGATAATCCATATTCTCAGCATGGATCATGAGCACCATGTACCATTGAGTTATTGAGTTATTAGCGGGTCAACATCATTGCTCCGAACATGTCCATAGGTGCTCAGATCCTCACCTCAGCAAGTCTCGCAGTGCCCAGCGACTGACGACTCCAGTTCTGTGTTGGTTGATTAGGATTCTTACACGGCCACTAAGTTTCTAATTTCTGGCCGTGCCCATCTTAACTCCCATCTCTTTCAATCAAAGGAGTGACGTGGACTCATGGCTGTCGAAGTCCTGTACTCTTCCCTCATCCCGGAGGGCATTGATGATGTCCGCCCGTTTCATTGGGTTGACCGTCCTCAACAATAGCACAGCTAGCCAACTTGTCCTCTCTTTAATTTCCCCGTACTCCCGTATGTCCAGGGACGTAGACAAAGGTGACCGCACGTATTTTTTACTTATGCAATGAATCTACCCTTGCATACGTACAGAGCCCGCCTCCACATTTTTTTATCATGCTCACCGAATCACTCAGTATACATGCGTGGGTGTAGTGTTGTGACTCTAACCAGATGAATGCCCTGGTCAGGGCCATAACCTCCATCGTCATGCGACTCGTGGTCATAACGTATGCACCACTGTCTTCCTTGACTACTCTGCCTGTCGAGCGTGCTGTATATGCTCATGCACTCCTTCGGTGTAGTAGTACAGATCCGACTGCATCTTTCTCATCGGTGTTATCGCAGATGAGACCGTTGACCTCAGCATTAACCACGACCGAGTTCTGTTCCCTACTTTTCCTGTCGAGTGTGACAATACACGAGAAAGTCCCCTTGAATGACGTAGGCACCGGTATCCACTCCTCGCCAACGTTGATATTGGTAAGCCCACAGACCTGTTTGATGACATCTTCTGCCCGGCCCACCCATGATTTGCCTCTTTTTAGCCTGGCACCTTTCCCTGTGTTGAGCACGTGGTGCAATGGATGCTCTGTATCTGCACTAATCTTCAGATATGCTCGTGTCCTCCAGATCTTGATTCTGTCATCGATGGTTGGAAAGTCAAGAAGATACCTCATTGCTACACAGGGAGTGTCCCTTATACATCCCAAGATAATGCGCATGGCTTCATTCTGTATTTTCTCCAGCCTATCAATTTTGACAGCGATCCCCGTATCCTCATTCTTACAGCCTCATTTCTTTGGTCCGTCTGCTCAATGTAGCGGGCAGGCAGGGCCTTCCCTTTGCTCTCATCAGACCTGTGCCATATCCGGCCTGTGCTCTGAAAATATGATATGCCTCTTTGTCGTGTTGTGCCTGCCATTCATGCTCTGATGAAGACGCCAGAATGTGGCTAGCGATTTTTCTGAGCACACTTTTCTATAGAGGTCATCCCGTTTGGCATCCTTAGCCTGCTTAGCACATAGTTTAAAGTGCGTCATTTTTTGGTCGACCTCTTCTTTCAGACGTTTCAAGAGCTCAGGTTGTGTTTTTCAATTTTTTTTCTGGCTTTCTGCCATGTCTTGGCCGTTTGTCTCTTGTTCCGACAAGCTTCCTCGACTTCTACGTTCCACCAGGGTGGCTGCGTCCATCGCTCCTGCCTCCTACGAGGGGCGATATGTTTCCTATGTCTGATTTTGCTAATGACGTCCTAATCTGTTTTCTCGTAGTTGAATGTGTGGAGCTTTCTTTTCTGGCTTCTATTTCTGCTTTTCTCAATTAGGAGGACACATGGATAGTGATCACTTCCGTGAACCCAGTGCACTCCACTTGCAAACCGATGCGAAGGTGGAAGACACCAGTGCCAGGTCTATAACACTATCAGAGTCCCCTGTTCGAGTAGCCATTCTGGTTGCCCCTCCATCATTCAAGCACACTAAATCGACTGACACTAGTGCGTTCTCTAGGTCTTCTCCCTGCTTGTTGGTTATGACGTTACCTCACTGGTTGCCTCTAGCATTAAAGTCTCCGCAGAAAATGACGTTCTCTTCATCGAACTCGAAGAGATTCTGCCATTGTTGTGTGTCCACCTTCCCATTACAGGCATACACATTTACAATTACGAAATGAACTGGGGTTTGCACCCTAACCGCATATACCTGCAATTCTGCATTATCCCACGCAGACATATCAACCTCAGCTGCCACCATATTGTTGCGCACAAAAATGGCCTGCCCAAGGTGTCGTCTATTGTAGAAACAATGAAATCCATGAGTACTAACTGTCCTGTCACCAAGAAGAGTTTCTTGCAAAATCATTATATCGGCGCCGCCCAGTAGCTTGTCAAGAATGGACTGTCGTTGATGTATGGACCCACAATTCCAATATGTAACGCGCACATACTTGAGGCCTAGCCTCTCACACTTCGACAGTTTAACGCCACCACGCTAACCTTGTCGTGTTTTCCTTCTTCGCTGTCGTTTGGGTGGCATCTGAATACTTACCGTCGTCATAGTATCTTCATAGATGATTTTGTCGTTGAACGTCGATGCTGTGGATGGTCTAGACTCACGTGCACTCACTCAGTCGCACGGTCCAGAACCCGTTTCCATGTTATAGACGCCAACTCCAGTAAATCCCTCTGCAGCACGCGGATACACTGAGAGCCTTTTACAAATTAAATGAATTAAGCGTCCTTGACGACAGACCGGCGAAAACAAACCGCCATTTTTTTCACGCGTTCATTAGCGCAAAAACCTATAGTAGTAATATCCACTTAGTATAATTATAATTTATTATGATTAGTATTTAACTTTAGTATTATATAATACCGCCGATCACTCAGTATTATATAATTCGTGTTTAGGAATCTTATGAATTATCTAAAAAATTACAAATATTTTTAATGGGTAAAAAATATAGTAGTTCAGCTTTGCGTATAAAGCAAGATTAATCAAACTAATCTATATATAGAGTATCTTGATCTTTTTCCTTACCACACCATAAGACGTCGCATAGGGTTTGTAGTGTTTTTCGCTATTGTCCTCTTTTCAGGGTTTGGTAAAGAACGATTAAAAAAAAATCCCCCCTTTTCTCTCTATTCTCTCTCTCTCTCTCTTTCTCTCTCTCTCTCTCTCTCTCTCTCTCTCTCTCCCGAAGTATTTGTAAATCTTCATCACGATGCATTGAAGAGTAACGAATTTCATCTTTTGACTCATTGTAATTATTCCCAGTTCATGACGAGTTTTTATTTTACAACGCCTTTGTAAATTAATTACAACACACAGAAAGTCTAGGTTTCGCTAGTCAACTCAAAGTTAGACGTAGTTCGTGCGTTAGAAAAGTGTGCAAAAATGAGTGTTTTGATATTCTTTATGTAATGTGGAGAACTCTACACCATTGATATATACGGAGGAGTAAGACAGGGATGCATCCTATCACCAAGCTTGTTCAATCTATACACTGAGCAAATCTTTAAAAACATCACAGAGATGTCAGGCCTACAAATTATTGGAACGAAAATTAATAACCTAAGATATGCTGACGATACTGTACTACTAGCAGAAAATCCTAAAGATCTACAACAATTACTTAATGAAATAAACATGACAAGCACAACAATATGGACTAGATATGAATATCAAAAAGACTAAAGCTATGATCATAAACAAAGAAAAGACTCAAAACCCATAAGTGGATATCAAAATTGAAGGAATAGACCTGGAGACAGTTCAGAACTACAACTATCTTGGACTTACTATAACTAGTGATGGAACATGTACAACTGAAATAAACAAAAGATTAGGAATGGCAAAAAGTAATTTTAATGTCATGGAGAACGTATTAACATCAAAACAAATAACACCAGGGCTAAAACTAAGAATAACAAAATGTTATGTCTTCTCAACATTCCTATATGGTGCAGAAACATGGACATTAGACAAGAAAACAGAACAGAGGATTGAAGCCTTTGAAATGTGGATATATAGAAGAATATGTAGAATTGGATGGAAGGAAAAGAAAAAAAAACGATGCAGTCTTAAAACAACTAAAAATGAAAAGAAAACTACTAAACACGAATCAAACAAGACAAATGCGATTTTTGGGCCATGTTAAAAGACACAACAGCCTACTAAAAGTAATCTTGTAGGGGAAAATACAAGGTAGAAAAGGCAGAGTCAGACCAAGACTAACATGGACGAGTAACATCAAAAGATGGACAAACCAACCTATGACAACTTGCACCATCAAAGCAAGAGACAGAGCAGAATGGCGCTCCATGGTAGCCAACCTTCGTTGCGGAGATGGCACTCGATGATATTGATGATGATGATGATGTAATGTGACCAGAAGAAACTGTAGACATTAAAGTTCACTAGTATCAGTATTATATTTGTTTTTATATAAGACATATAAGTTGTTGTTGATGTAATGCCACGAGGTGATGCGTGTCCTTTTAGTCATTGATGTGGCTGGTTGTAATGGCTTTCTTACACATTATCGCCTCTAACTGAACAAGTTGGAGCTCGTCTGTCCTAGTCTATGCTGGAAAACCAATAATTTAGCTCAGGGGTACTGCAAAACTGGGTTTTCTTTTTAAGCAACACCCACCACTATAGGGAACACTGCGATCCTAGCTTCTGTTAGCCAGCCTGTTTTGGAGCAAACTGTTACCGGAGGAGACTACGAGGAGGTAGAACTGCTAAGTCTTAGTCAGCTGATTGTGCGCCGACCCTGCTATTGCGACTGCAGATCGCAGGCGTTTATGCTCCCATACTAAAAATAAGTCAAAATAAAAGCTTTATGTTTGTTGATTTCAATGAATTTTTGTTCTTTAACGTCCTGGCAATAAACAATTTGCATACACAGTTTAAAAAAATTCGAACCTAACGGTTATTAAATTATAGCATTTTGAAGAGAAGCAAGAGTTTTGACAGGGAAACGTTTTGAAACTGTAGTGGGAGCGGTGTCATTCAACGCCAGAGCCAAGAGTCAATGTATACACGATTTAAAAAAAACATATTTGGTTTAAAATAGGAATTTTTAGCTTTGTAGTAGACATCATCATCATCATAAACATCATCATCGTCGTAGTCATCAGCATCGTCATCATCATCATCATCATCATCATCATCATCAGGTATCATTCCTGCTGGCGTAGGTGATCATATTTCTCCACAATCTTCGATCTCGACAGTTATTTATAATTTCTGTTTGTTGACCTGCCAAACCGTTCTATTAAACTGTCTGGTATCTTTTCTATTTGCTTCCCTCTATCTCTTGGTCTCTCAGTTTTCCCAGTTGTTACAATATATTCCAGCTGTTCCATTCTCATTACACAGCCAAAAAATGATTGCTTTTTCGTGATATTGGAAATTAGCTGCCCTTTTCATTTGGCCTCACACATGGCTTTACTCTCTTCTTTAGTTATATTATCTGGCCAGGAGCTTTTCCTGCTTTCATATTGCGCAACGCGTCTTTCACTTTTTCTTTGAGCATTTCTGGTCCTTCCCCATTATCCTTAATGTATACTTCCTGTGTGTTACCGGGGCCTCATTATGAGGGAAGTAAAGAATAGTGACACTGTGACCTTCCAGGCATGTCGTAAGAGGCGACTAAGGAGGTTGATCGATGGCTTGACAAGCTGTCATTGTAAAAAGTATAGTTATGGAAACAGTGCCATATATTTTAAAGCAGTGATCTCAAGGTTTCTGTTTTTGAGATTGTGGTTCTGCCCTATGTGCCGTCTTCGGCTCGAAAGGACAATAGATAGATAGATAGATAGATAGATACTTCTGTACGTTCATCGTCTGAAAACTCTTTAATGCATTCTGTCCATCGTTCCCTTATGCTTTCTTGTTCAATCAGTAGTTCTCCTTCCTTTGACATTAAACATCCAGTTTTTTTTTTTTTTTTTTTTTTTTTTTTTGAATGAACATGTTTCTACCTCTTAATTCTTCAATTTGTTTGTATATGGTTTTGGCAACTTTTTTTGTGTGGTTGCATTTCAATTTCTCTTTCTCTATTTTAGCAATGCTTCTTTTGCTTCATTGCATTTTATTACAATGTCTTTATTAAATCTCTTATTCTCATCTTTGTTATCCTTATTTCTTCTTCTTGTATCCATTAGCTGTAAAATATCATCTGTCATCTATTTCTTTCTTGAATATGTCCTCACTGGTGGTATGAACTGTTTTGATGTTTGACGCATTGATTCTTTTAACATTTCCCACTGTTCATCAATGCTTTGTATCTTCTCTATCGCATAGTATCAGTTCTGAATTGTGATGTTGCTTGTACCATGTGTTTCCTATCATCATGTTGTGCATTTTTGCATAGTCATTACGTTTGTCACCTCTTTCATTACTCTCTCCTAAGCCATAGTTCTTTCCTTTCCTACTTTTGCATTAAGATCCCTTATAACTATTGTGTTTTCATGTGGTTTGCATTAACGAGGTGCCATATTAAGCTAGTTTCCGGTTGCATCCAAGATGGAGAAATTATTTTTCTCCGGCTTGGTATAGAACCGTTGGTTGATCAGAGGTTTAACAAGCCGCTATCGTAAAAACGGTTTTGTTAATAAGAGAAGAATACTTGGTATAGCGTGGAACGAATGCAAAACAAACGAGGAAATTAGAGAAATCACCAATCAACCACTAATATCTTCAGTAATAAAGAAAAGACGATGGTCATATGTTGGATATATGATGAGAAGAGATAATAACCGAACAGCAAAGCAGGGCCTCATGTGGGAAACAACAGGTAAGAGAAAAAGAGGAAGACCCAGAGAGACACTGAGAAGAACATTGATGAGAAAGGCAAGAGCAGCAGGAATCAGCTCCCTCAATGAGATATAGCTGCTTGCACAGAACAGAGACAAATGGCGAGATTTGATAAAATATCTTTAAAAGAATTGAAAACGGCTAGAACAAAAATTCAGATTAGAGAGTGAGTATCTTGGTCTACGCCCAATGGGCCGGCTAGGCTCGAAAAGTCAATAGATATTAAGCTTGTGGTAAAATCTATCAGCTGTTTCCTCTGGACTGTCTTCTGTTGGTGAATAAACTTGTATGAGATTAATATCTATTGGCTTTCCATTCAATTCCACTAATAGGACTGTCAGATATTGCCCAAAAACCTTTTTTTTATGTTCCTGCTCCTTCTGCTTCCATGATGATATCTACTCAGTAAACATAACAAGACAAAAAATCCAACGACATTATATCGTCCTCATTCCTACAATATGCATTGTAAAACGTTTTTTTTTCTATTAATTTAGCTGCTTTATACCATTTTTTGTTTAATCCTCCTCTTAATCTGATGGAAATCAGTTCCATCCTCGTTAAGACACAGCAGAAGGAAGAAACAATCTCTCATACCCGGCACATATAACGTTAGAACTATGTGTCCTGGATTAAATAACACCAACCTCATGAATGTAGAAAAACATAAGTAAGTATCCAAAACAATGCGGTGCTTCAACAAGGTGTAGACAGCCCCGCAGCTATATCATTAAATAACATACCCCTTTAACCTGTGAGAAAGTTCACCTATCTCGGTTCTATGGTCACAACCAATGTCTCCCTTGAAGATAAAATAAATTCCCGAATCAGAAAGGCAGCTTCCACATTTGGTAAACTTAAAGATAGAGCTGGGCCAACACCAATTTAACACTCAGGACTAAGATTCAAATGCACCAAAGTTGTGTGCTTAGTACACTTCTATACGGATCAGAAATTTGGACTAGCTATGCAGGGGCAGGAGAAATGGTTAAACAGCTTTCATGTATGTTGCCGTCGCAAGATTATGAACATCAAATGGCAGGACAAAGTAACTAACTCTAATGTCTTACAGCGAGCCAAACTCCCATCGATCATGGCAACACTTAGGATTCGCAGATTAATTAAGGTGGCTGGGCCATGTAAGAAGAATGACAAACAATCGTATTCCCAAACAAATATTGTATGGCGAACTTAAGGACGGAAAGAGACCAAAGGGCAGACCAATGCTGAGATATAAGGATGTTTGCATCATCAATGCCCTCTGAGATGTGGGAAGAACACATAACTTCAACAAACACTAATTCACGTCACTTCTTCGGATGATAGAGATGGGAGTTAAGATGGGCACAGCCAGAAAGAGAAACTTAGTGGGCATGTAAGAAGACTTATCAACCAACACATAACTAGAGTCGTCAGTCGCTGGACACTGCGGGACTTGCTGAGGAGGGGATCTGAGTACCTACGGACATGTTCGGAGTGCAATGATGATGACCAACAAATAACTCAATAAGGATGTTTGCAGGGCTTCCTTGAGGGAATTTTCTATCAGTGAAAGAAACTGGGAAAATGTGGCTGCGGATCGTAGCACATAGAGAGCAAAAATAAAAAATGGCACAGCAACTTTAGTGACAGTGCTGATATCAAATTCAGAAGACAAAAGGATCGAGAAACGAGCCAAGGCCAGGTACCGCAAATACAGGGTACAAATAATAATACATAAATATTATTATATGGGGAACTTCCGAGGCGATAATAGGGAATAATAGAACAAAGAAGTATGTGTTAGCACTCGGAAAAATTGACAGACAAACAACAATAGAAAAAAACGAAGAACAATATATGGTCCGAAGTGGGATCGAACCCGTACTCAGTGGCACCGCGCCTTGCCACGAGAAGCCGAACGCTTGGTACACTGCCACGCAGCCAACTAAAAAATTGGCTATTGCAGTAGTGTCTTCCACGAAAGGCGATCTCAATGACTATAGCATAGGGTAACGATCACAGACCGGAAATAAATTGTATATTTGTACTTTCCTATTAATGCAAGTATCTCCCAGTAGGGCTGAATACTTGTGTTGTAGACAAACATTTATTGGACGAAACAGCACGAATAGTAGTTCCCAGTGGTTATATACTGGGTACAAATAATAATACATAAATATTATTATATGGGGAACTTCCGAGGCGATAATAGGGAATAATAGAACAAAGAAGTATGTGTTAGCACTCGGAAAAATTGACAGACAAACAACAATAGAAAAAAACGAAGAACAATATATGGTCCGAAGTGGGATCGAACCCGTACTCAGTGGCACCGCGCCTTGCCACGAGAAGCCGAACGCTTGGTACACTGCCACGCAGCCAACTAAAAAATTGGCTATTGCAGTAGTGTCTTCCACGAAAGGCGATCTCAATGACTATAGCATAGGGTAACGATCACAGACCGGAAATAAATTGTATATTTGTACTTTCCTATTAATGCAAGTATCTCCCAGTAGGGCTGAATACTTGTGTTGTAGACAAACATTTATTGGACGAAACAGCACGAATAGTAGTTCCCAGTGGTTATATACTGGGTACAAATAATAATACATAAATATTATTATATGGGGAACTTCCGAGGCGATAATAGGGAATAATAGAACAAAGAAGTATGTGTTAGCACTCGGAAAAATTGACAGACAAACAACAATAGAAAAAAACGAAGAACAATATATGGTCCGAAGTGGGATCGAACCCGTACTCAGTGGCACCGCGCCTTGCCACGAGAAGCCGAACGCTTGGTACACTGCCACGCAGCCAACTAAAAAATTGGCTATTGCAGTAGTGTCTTCCACGAAAGGCGATCTCAATGACTATAGCATAGGGTAACGATCACAGACCGGAAATAAATTGTATATTTGTACTTTCCTATTTTTCTGTCTATTTTTCCGAGTGCTAACACATACTTCTTTGTTCTATTATTCCCTATTATCGCCTCGGAAGTTCCCCATATAATAATATTATGTATTATTATTTGTACCCAGTATATAACCACTGGGAACTACTATTCGTGCTGTTTCGTCCAATAAATGTTTGTCTACAACACAAGTATTCAGCCCTACTGGGAGATACTTGCATTAATAGGAAAGTACAAATATACAATTTATTTCCGGTCTGTGATCGTTACCCTATGCTATAGTCATTGAGATCGCCTTTCGTGGAAGACACTACTGCAATAGCCAATTTTTTAGTTGGCTGCGTGGCAGTGTACCAAGCGTTCGGCTTCTCGTGGCAAGGCGCGGTGCCACTGAGTACGGGTTCGATCCCACTTCGGACCATATATTGTTCTTCGTTTTTTTCTATTGTTGTTTGTCTGTCAATTTTTCCGAGTGCTAACACATACTTCTTTGTTCTATTATTCCCTATTATCGCCTCGGAAGTTCCCCATATAATAATATTTATGTATTATTATTTGTACCCAGTATATAACCACTGGGAACTACTATTCGTGCTGTTTCGTCCAATAAATGTTTGTCTACAACACAAGTATTCAGCCCTACTGGGAGATACTTGCATTAATAGGAAAGTACAAATATACAATTTATTTCCGGTCTGTGATCGTTACCCTATGCTATAGTCATTGAGATCGCCTTTCGTGGAAGACACTACTGCAATAGCCAATTTTTTAGTTGGCTGCGTGGCAGTGTACCAAGCGTTCGGCTTCTCGTGGCAAGGCGCGGTGCCACTGAGTACGGGTTCGATCCCACTTCGGACCATATATTGTTCTTCGTTTTTTTCTATTGTTGTTTGTCTGTCAATTTTTCCGAGTGCTAACACATACTTCTTTGTTCTATTATTCCCTATTATCGCCTCGGAAGTTCCCCATATAATAATATTTATGTATTATTATTTGTACCCAGTATATAACCACTGGGAACTACTATTCGTGCTGTTTCGTCCAATAAATGTTTGTCTACAACACAAGTATTCAGCCCTACTGGGAGATACTTGCATTAATAGGAAAGTACAAATATACAATTTATTTCCGGTCTGTGATCGTTACCCTATGCTATAGTCATTGAGATCGCCTTTCGTGGAAGACACTACTGCAATAGCCAATTTTTTAGTTGGCTGCGTGGCAGTGTACCAAGCGTTCGGCTTCTCGTGGCAAGGCGCGGTGCCACTGAGTACGGGTTCGATCCCACTTCGGACCATATATTGTTCTTCGTTTTTTCTATTGTTGTTTGTCTGTCAATTTTTCCGAGTGCTAACACATACTTCTTTGTTCTATTATTCCCTATTATCGCCTCGGAAGTTCCCCATATAATAATATTTATGTATTATTATTTGTACCCAGTATATAACCACTGGGAACTACTATTCGTGCTGTTTCGTCCAATAAATGTTTGTCTACAACACAAGTATTCAGCCCTACTGGGAGATACTTGCATTAATAGGAAAGTACAAATATACAATTTATTTCCGGTCTGTGATCGTTACCCTATGCTATAGTCATTGAGATCGCCTTTCGTGGAAGACACTACTGCAATAGCCAATTTTTTAGTTGGCTGCGTGGCAGTGTACCAAGCGTTCGGCTTCTCGTGGCAAGGCGCGGTGCCACTGAGTACGGGTTCGATCCCACTTCGGACCATATATTGTTCTTCGTTTTTTTCTATTGTTGTTTGTCTGTCAATTTTTCCGAGTGCTAACACATACTTCTTTGTTCTATTATTCCCTATTATCGCCTCGGAAGTTCCCCATATAATAATATTTATGTATTATTATTTGTACCCAGTATATAACCACTGGGAACTACTATTCGTGCTGTTTCGTCCAATAAATGTTTGTCTACAACACAAGTATTCAGCCCTACTGGGAGATACTTGCATTAATAGGAAAGTACAAATATACAATTTATTTCCGGTCTGTGATCGTTACCCTATGCTATAGTCATTGAGATCGCCTTTCGTGGAAGACACTACTGCAATAGCCAATTTTTTAGTTGGCTGCGTGGCAGTGTACCAAGCGTTCGGCTTCTCGTGGCAAGGCGCGGTGCCACTGAGTACGGGTTCGATCCCACTTCGGACCATATATTGTTCTTCGTTTTTTTCTATTGTTGTTTGTCTGTCAATTTTTCCGAGTGCTAACACATACTTCTTTGTTCTATTATTCCCTATTATCGCCTCGGAAGTTCCCCATATAATAATATTTATGTATTATTATTTGTACCCAGTATATAACCACTGGGAACTACTATTCGTGCTGTTTCGTCCAATAAATGTTTGTCTACAACACAAGTATTCAGCCCTACTGGGAGATACTTGCATTAATAGGAAAGTACAAATATACAATTTATTTCCGGTCTGTGATCGTTACCCTATGCTATAGTCATTGAGATCGCCTTTCGTGGAAGACACTACTGCAATAGCCAATTTTTTAGTTGGCTGCGTGGCAGTGTACCAAGCGTTCGGCTTCTCGTGGCAAGGCGCGGTGCCACTGAGTACGGGTTCGATCCCACTTCGGACCATATATTGTTCTTCGTTTTTTTCTATTGTTGTTTGTCTGTCAATTTTTCCGAGTGCTAACACATACTTCTTTGTTCTATTATTCCCTATTATCGCCTCGGAAGTTCCCCATATAATAATATTTATGTATTATTATTTGTACCCAGTATATAACCACTGGGAACTACTATTCGTGCTGTTTCGTCCAATAAATGTTTGTCTACAACACAAGTATTCAGCCCTACTGGGAGATACTTGCATTAATAGGAAAGTACAAATATACAATTTATTTCCGGTCTGTGATCGTTACCCTATGCTATAGTCATTGAGATCGCCTTTCGTGGAAGACACTACTGCAATAGCCAATTTTTTAGTTGGCTGCGTGGCAGTGTACCAAGCGTTCGGCTTCTCGTGGCAAGGCGCGGTGCCACTGAGTACGGGTTCGATCCCACTTCGGACCATATATTGTTCTTCGTTTTTTTCTATTGTTGTTTGTCTGTCAATTTTTCCGAGTGCTAACACATACTTCTTTGTTCTATTATTCCCTATTATCGCCTCGGAAGTTCCCCATATAATAATATTTATGTATTATTATTTGTACCCAGTATATAACCACTGGGAACTACTATTCGTGCTGTTTCGTCCAATAAATGTTTGTCTACAACACAAGTATTCAGCCCTACTGGGAGATACTTGCATTAATAGGAAAGTACAAATATACAATTTATTTCCGGTCTGTGATCGTTACCCTATGCTATAGTCATTGAGATCGCCTTTCGTGGAAGACACTACTGCAATAGCCAATTTTTTAGTTGGCTGCGTGGCAGTGTACCAAGCGTTCGGCTTCTCGTGGCAAGGCGCGGTGCCACTGAGTACGGGTTCGATCCCACTTCGGACCATATATTGTTCTTCGTTTTTTTCTATTGTTGTTTGTCTGTCAATTTTTCCGAGTGCTAACACATACTTCTTTGTTCTATTATTCCCTATTATCGCCTCGGAAGTTCCCCATATAATAATATTTATGTATTATTATTTGTACCCAGTATATAACCACTGGGAACTACTATTCGTGCTGTTTCGTCCAATAAATGTTTGTCTACAACACAAGTATTCAGCCCTACTGGGAGATACTTGCATTAATAGGAAAGTACAAATATACAATTTATTTCCGGTCTGTGATCGTTACCCTATGCTATAGTCATTGAGATCGCCTTTCGTGGAAGACACTACTGCAATAGCCAATTTTTTAGTTGGCTGCGTGGCAGTGTACCAAGCGTTCGGCTTCTCGTGGCAAGGCGCGGTGCCACTGAGTACGGGTTCGATCCCACTTCGGACCATATATTGTTCTTCGTTTTTTTCTATTGTTGTTTGTCTGTCAATTTTTCCGAGTGCTAACACATACTTCTTTGTTCTATTATTCCCTATTATCGCCTCGGAAGTTCCCCATATAATAATATTTATGTATTATTATTTGTACCCAGTATATAACCACTGGGAACTACTATTCGTGCTGTTTCGTCCAATAAATGTTTGTCTACAACACAAGTATTCAGCCCTACTGGGAGATACTTGCATTAATAGGAAAGTACAAATATACAATTTATTTCCGGTCTGTGATCGTTACCCTATGCTATAGTCATTGAGATCGCCTTTCGTGGAAGACACTACTGCAATAGCCAATTTTTTAGTTGGCTGCGTGGCAGTGTACCAAGCGTTCGGCTTCTCGTGGCAAGGCGCGGTGCCACTGAGTACGGGTTCGATCCCACTTCGGACCATATATTGTTCTTCGTTTTTTTCTATTGTTGTTTGTCTGTCAATTTTTCCGAGTGCTAACACATACTTCTTTGTTCTATTATTCCCTATTATCGCCTCGGAAGTTCCCCATATAATAATATTTATGTATTATTATTTGTACCCAGTATATAACCACTGGGAACTACTATTCGTGCTGTTTCGTCCAATAAATGTTTGTCTACAACACAAGTATTCAGCCCTACTGGGAGATACTTGCATTAATAGGAAAGTACAAATATACAATTTATTTCCGGTCTGTGATCGTTACCCTATGCTATAGTCATTGAGATCGCCTTTCGTGGAAGACACTACTGCAATAGCCAATTTTTTAGTTGGCTGCGTGGCAGTGTACCAAGCGTTCGGCTTCTCGTGGCAAGGCGCGGTGCCACTGAGTACGGGTTCGATCCCACTTCGGACCATATATTGTTCTTCGTTTTTTTCTATTGTTGTTTGTCTGTCAATTTTTCCGAGTGCTAACACATACTTCTTTGTTCTATTATTCCCTATTATCGCCTCGGAAGTTCCCCATATAATAATATTTATGTATTATTATTTGTACCCAGTATATAACCACTGGGAACTACTATTCGTGCTGTTTCGTCCAATAAATGTTTGTCTACAACACAAGTATTCAGCCCTACTGGGAGATACTTGCATTAATAGGAAAGTACAAATATACAATTTATTTCCGGTCTGTGATCGTTACCCTATGCTATAGTCATTGAGATCGCCTTTCGTGGAAGACACTACTGCAATAGCCAATTTTTTAGTTGGCTGCGTGGCAGTGTACCAAGCGTTCGGCTTCTCGTGGCAAGGCGCGGTGCCACTGAGTACGGGTTCGATCCCACTTCGGACCATATATTGTTCTTCGTTTTTTTCTATTGTTGTTTGTCTGTCAATTTTTCCGAGTGCTAACACATACTTCTTTGTTCTATTATTCCCTATTATCGCCTCGGAAGTTCCCCATATAATAATATTTATGTATTATTATTTGTACCCAGTATATAACCACTGGGAACTACTATTCGTGCTGTTTCGTCCAATAAATGTTTGTCTACAACACAAGTATTCAGCCCTACTGGGAGATACTTGCATTAATAGGAAAGTACAAATATACAATTTATTTCCGGTCTGTGATCGTTACCCTATGCTATAGTCATTGAGATCGCCTTTCGTGGAAGACACTACTGCAATAGCCAATTTTTTAGTTGGCTGCGTGGCAGTGTACCAAGCGTTCGGCTTCTCGTGGCAAGGCGCGGTGCCACTGAGTACGGGTTCGATCCCACTTCGGACCATATATTGTTCTTCGTTTTTTTCTATTGTTGTTTGTCTGTCAATTTTTCCGAGTGCTAACACATACTTCTTTGTTCTATTATTCCCTATTATCGCCTCGGAAGTTCCCCATATAATAATATTTATGTATTATTATTTGTACCCAGTATATAACCACTGGGAACTACTATTCGTGCTGTTTCGTCCAATAAATGTTTGTCTACAACACAAGTATTCAGCCCTACTGGGAGATACTTGCATTAATAGGAAAGTACAAATATACAATTTATTTCCGGTCTGTGATCGTTACCCTATGCTATAGTCATTGAGATCGCCTTTCGTGGAAGACACTACTGCAATAGCCAATTTTTTAGTTGGCTGCGTGGCAGTGTACCAAGCGTTCGGCTTCTCGTGGCAAGGCGCGGTGCCACTGAGTACGGGTTCGATCCCACTTCGGACCATATATTGTTCTTCGTTTTTTTCTATTGTTGTTTGTCTGTCAATTTTTCCGAGTGCTAACACATACTTCTTTGTTCTATTATTCCCTATTATCGCCTCGGAAGTTCCCCATATAATAATATTTATGTATTATTATTTGTACCCAGTATATAACCACTGGGAACTACTATTCGTGCTGTTTCGTCCAATAAATGTTTGTCTACAACACAAGTATTCAGCCCTACTGGGAGATACTTGCATTAATAGGAAAGTACAAATATACAATTTATTTCCGGTCTGTGATCGTTACCCTATGCTATAGTCATTGAGATCGCCTTTCGTGGAAGACACTACTGCAATAGCCAATTTTTTAGTTGGCTGCGTGGCAGTGTACCAAGCGTTCGGCTTCTCGTGGCAAGGCGCGGTGCCACTGAGTACGGGTTCGATCCCACTTCGGACCATATATTGTTCTTCGTTTTTTTCTATTGTTGTTTGTCTGTCAATTTTTCCGAGTGCTAACACATACTTCTTTGTTCTATTATTCCCTATTATCGCCTCGGAAGTTCCCCATATAATAATATTTATGTATTATTATTTGTACCCAGTATATAACCACTGGGAACTACTATTCGTGCTGTTTCGTCCAATAAATGTTTGTCTACAACACAAGTATTCAGCCCTACTGGGAGATACTTGCATTAATAGGAAAGTACAAATATACAATTTATTTCCGGTCTGTGATCGTTACCCTATGCTATAGTCATTGAGATCGCCTTTCGTGGAAGACACTACTGCAATAGCCAATTTTTTAGTTGGCTGCGTGGCAGTGTACCAAGCGTTCGGCTTCTCGTGGCAAGGCGCGGTGCCACTGAGTACGGGTTCGATCCCACTTCGGACCATATATTGTTCTTCGTTTTTTTCTATTGTTGTTTGTCTGTCAATTTTTCCGAGTGCTAACACATACTTCTTTGTTCTATTATTCCCTATTATCGCCTCGGAAGTTCCCCATATAATAATATTTATGTATTATTATTTGTACCCAGTATATAACCACTGGGAACTACTATTCGTGCTGTTTCGTCCAATAAATGTTTGTCTACAACACAAGTATTCAGCCCTACTGGGAGATACTTGCATTAATAGGAAAGTACAAATATACAATTTATTTCCGGTCTGTGATCGTTACCCTATGCTATAGTCATTGAGATCGCCTTTCGTGGAAGACACTACTGCAATAGCCAATTTTTTAGTTGGCTGCGTGGCAGTGTACCAAGCGTTCGGCTTCTCGTGGCAAGGCGCGGTGCCACTGAGTACGGGTTCGATCCCACTTCGGACCATATATTGTTCTTCGTTTTTTTCTATTGTTGTTTGTCTGTCAATTTTTCCGAGTGCTAACACATACTTCTTTGTTCTATTATTCCCTATTATCGCCTCGGAAGTTCCCCATATAATAATATTTATGTATTATTATTTGTACCCAGTATATAACCACTGGGAACTACTATTCGTGCTGTTTCGTCCAATAAATGTTTGTCTACAACACAAGTATTCAGCCCTACTGGGAGATACTTGCATTAATAGGAAAGTACAAATATACAATTTATTTCCGGTCTGTGATCGTTACCCTATGCTATAGTCATTGAGATCGCCTTTCGTGGAAGACACTACTGCAATAGCCAATTTTTTAGTTGGCTGCGTGGCAGTGTACCAAGCGTTCGGCTTCTCGTGGCAAGGCGCGGTGCCACTGAGTACGGGTTCGATCCCACTTCGGACCATATATTGTTCTTCGTTTTTTTCTATTGTTGTTTGTCTGTCAATTTTTCCGAGTGCTAACACATACTTCTTTGTTCTATTATTCCCTATTATCGCCTCGGAAGTTCCCCATATAATAATATTTATGTATTATTATTTGTACCCAGTATATAACCACTGGGAACTACTATTCGTGCTGTTTCGTCCAATAAATGTTTGTCTACAACACAAGTATTCAGCCCTACTGGGAGATACTTGCATTAATAGGAAAGTACAAATATACAATTTATTTCCGGTCTGTGATCGTTACCCTATGCTATAGTCATTGAGATCGCCTTTCGTGGAAGACACTACTGCAATAGCCAATTTTTTAGTTGGCTGCGTGGCAGTGTACCAAGCGTTCGGCTTCTCGTGGCAAGGCGCGGTGCCACTGAGTACGGGTTCGATCCCACTTCGGACCATATATTGTTCTTCGTTTTTTTCTATTGTTGTTTGTCTGTCAATTTTTCCGAGTGCTAACACATACTTCTTTGTTCTATTATTCCCTATTATCGCCTCGGAAGTTCCCCATATAATAATATTTATGTATTATTATTTGTACCCAGTATATAACCACTGGGAACTACTATTCGTGCTGTTTCGTCCAATAAATGTTTGTCTACAACACAAGTATTCAGCCCTACTGGGAGATACTTGCATTAATAGGAAAGTACAAATATACAATTTATTTCCGGTCTGTGATCGTTACCCTATGCTATAGTCATTGAGATCGCCTTTCGTGGAAGACACTACTGCAATAGCCAATTTTTTAGTTGGCTGCGTGGCAGTGTACCAAGCGTTCGGCTTCTCGTGGCAAGGCGCGGTGCCACTGAGTACGGGTTCGATCCCACTTCGGACCATATATTGTTCTTCGTTTTTTTCTATTGTTGTTTGTCTGTCAATTTTTCCGAGTGCTAACACATACTTCTTTGTTCTATTATTCCCTATTATCGCCTCGGAAGTTCCCCATATAATAATATTTATGTATTATTATTTGTACCCAGTATATAACCACTGGGAACTACTATTCGTGCTGTTTCGTCCAATAAATGTTTGTCTACAACACAAGTATTCAGCCCTACTGGGAGATACTTGCATTAATAGGAAAGTACAAATATACAATTTATTTCCGGTCTGTGATCGTTACCCTATGCTATAGTCATTGAGATCGCCTTTCGTGGAAGACACTACTGCAATAGCCAATTTTTTAGTTGGCTGCGTGGCAGTGTACCAAGCGTTCGGCTTCTCGTGGCAAGGCGCGGTGCCACTGAGTACGGGTTCGATCCCACTTCGGACCATATATTGTTCTTCGTTTTTTTCTATTGTTGTTTGTCTGTCAATTTTTCCGAGTGCTAACACATACTTCTTTGTTCTATTATTCCCTATTATCGCCTCGGAAGTTCCCCATATAATAATATTTATGTATTATTATTTGTACCCAGTATATAACCACTGGGAACTACTATTCGTGCTGTTTCGTCCAATAAATGTTTGTCTACAACACAAGTATTCAGCCCTACTGGGAGATACTTGCATTAATAGGAAAGTACAAATATACAATTTATTTCCGGTCTGTGATCGTTACCCTATGCTATAGTTATTGAGATCGCCTTTCGTGGAAGACACTACTGCAATAGCCAATTTTTTAGTTGGCTGCGTGGCAGTGTACCAAGCGTTCGGCTTCTCGTGGCAAGGCGCGGTGCCACTGAGTACGGGTTCGATCCCACTTCGGACCATATATTGTTCTTCGTTTTTTTCTATTGTTGTTTGTCTGTCAATTTTTCCGAGTGCTAACACATACTTCTTTGTTCTATTATTCCCTATTATCGCCTCGGAAGTTCCCCATATAATAATATTTATGTATTATTATTTGTACCCAGTATATAACCACTGGGAACTACTATTCGTGCTGTTTCGTCCAATAAATGTTTGTCTACAACACAAGTATTCAGCCCTACTGGGAGATACTTGCATTAATAGGAAAGTACAAATATACAATTTATTTCCGGTCTGTGATCGTTACCCTATGCTATAGTCATTGAGATCGCCTTTCGTGGAAGACACTACTGCAATAGCCAATTTTTTAGTTGGCTGCGTGGCAGTGTACCAAGCGTTCGGCTTCTCGTGGCAAGGCGCGGTGCCACTGAGTACGGGTTCGATCCCACTTCGGACCATATATTGTTCTTCGTTTTTTTCTATTGTTGTTTGTCTGTCAATTTTTCCGAGTGCTAACACATACTTCTTTGTTCTATTATTCCCTATTATCGCCTCGGAAGTTCCCCATATAATAATATTTATGTATTATTATTTGTACCCAGTATATAACCACTGGGAACTACTATTCGTGCTGTTTCGTCCAATAAATGTTTGTCTACAACACAAGTATTCAGCCCTACTGGGAGATACTTGCATTAATAGGAAAGTACAAATATACAATTTATTTCCGGTCTGTGATCGTTACCCTATGCTATAGTCATTGAGATCGCCTTTCGTGGAAGACACTACTGCAATAGCCAATTTTTTAGTTGGCTGCGTGGCAGTGTACCAAGCGTTCGGCTTCTCGTGGCAAGGCGCGGTGCCACTGAGTACGGGTTCGATCCCACTTCGGACCATATATTGTTCTTCGTTTTTTTCTATTGTTGTTTGTCTGTCAATTTTTCCGAGTGCTAACACATACTTCTTTGTTCTATTATTCCCTACCGCAAATACACTTTGTTCGTTCTGTGGACGGATCTGTTTGTCCAGGATTGGCAAATTCAGCCACAAGGGAAGATGTTTAGTAAATCAACAGCCAGTATGAGACACTAATGTTTTACTAAACTACTGACTTATCATGATTGCTTGCTACAAACCGTCTGTCAAGACGCCAAAGGCCATACATGTTTTATATTTACGTTATCTCACAATATGAATGATTCTAATATTTGGCCTTCATTGTGAAAAATCCAGACACTGGCGGTTATAGTTCAGGATGGCGTCTAGATAAAAAAATTGAACAAATTACAAATAATTGTTTGGTTTCATTTACCATATTATTTGTGCAGCGCTTTCTTTTTACAAGTATGATTGTAATAAGTCCGCATGTAATTATTTTTGTTTAGATTTCAACTTTTTATTTATTTATTATTTTTTTGATGGGGGTTTGATAAATTTGATCGACAACACAATGAATGTTACTGAGGAGTGTAAAAAGTCTGTTGTTTATTATAGTCCAAAATATAATAATATAGTAGTATAGTATAGACAGTATGTATAGAATATTACTGATTATTATAGAAAATAATTACTATTTGTTGTTGTTGCGTTCGCCAGCTTTCATCAACTCTGACGAAGTCCCTAGCTCAGACTAGGAACTGAATTTTGCGTGTTAAAAAGTACTGTTTGAGGTTAGATAGTCAAGATAGTGACTACAGTAACTATACTATAGCTTGTTTCATAACAGAACTCGTGCCCAACTTTTAAAATCGATAGCTTTTTAACCACTTGTTGTAAGTTGTTCAAAATTTGCATGTAAAGTTATAATGATTAGAACCCAACAGGGAATTAATTTCATTAAAAAAAAAAACATTTGGTTATTATTGTTGCTTATTTGATTTATATAAATTTATAACGACCCATTGATGTAGTCAAAACTTAATGTTTACAGTATTTTAAGTTAAAAATAGCGAGGAAAAATCCATACACAATAAAATTGACGCGTTTGCACGCCTTCACGTGGTTTTTTGACACAATTAGACACTTGTAAAAAACACGACAAATTGTGTGTTCCATTTCCGTTCATTCACAGGTGGAGACGTGGAACGGTAACATTTATCATGAGTCTTCAAATGAAATTCTGCAGTTTACAAAACATCGCAATAAAAATGTATGATTATTTTTGCAAAGAGGCTAAACGAGGAAGATTATTTCATTCTTTAGAAAACCCTGAGAATAGGACAAGACACATTTTGGATTTATCTAAACGGTCATTTAATCGCTGGATTCAAGCACGTGACCGTCAATGTTCAAAATATACAAAATCACAAGGAAGAGCAAAAATGTTGGATAATTTCGACAGTGAACTTATTAGAAGTGAAATTCGCAAAATGTTGGGTATGAATGAAACTGTTACAATAAGAAAATTAAAAATTTCGCTGAAAAAGAACAACAGTATTGAAATATCAAAGTCTATATTATGGAGGAATGTGAGAGCTGCAGGCTTTACATTCAGAACGTATTCCAATGGACGAAACATCATCTGTGAGAAGCCACATATAGTAGTCATGAGAAGCAAGTACTTACGTGAAGTAAAAGAGGTGCGCAAGCAAGGTTATGATATTGTGTACTTGGATGAAACATGGATCAATGCTCACCACACTAACCAAAGGGAATGGCAGTCATCAGATGGAAAGATTAAGAGATTAATACCTAGCAGCAAAGGACAGCGCTTGATAATTGCTCATGCAGGTAGTCGACAACATGGACTAATACAGAATGCAGAGCTCATTTTTCTTTCAAAATCCATAGACAATCGGGATTATCACTCTGAGATGAATGGTCACATATTTAGACATTGGATTGAAAATTCTGTTCTCCCATCACTAGATCGACCATCTTGCCTAATAATGGACAATGCAGCGTACCACAACATTGTTGCACTTGAAGATAAAGTCTAGACGTCATCCAGTACAAAAGATGCTATTAAGATATGGCTCACAAAGGAGCACATACAATTTAATAACATGTACTTAAAACCTGAATTACTATCTCTAGTAAAGCAAAAACAAAGGACAAAGGTTTTTCAAATAGATAAGATTATCCAAGAGCACGGTCATATAAGTTTGAGGCTGCCACCTTACCATGCTCATTTAAATCCAATAGAACTAATCTGGGCAAAATTAAAAGGACAAGTGGCAGATGAAAATACAACATTCAAAATATGCGATGTAAAGACTCTTGCTAATCTCGCTTTATTAAATATAGACAAAGATTATTGAGCTAAATGTGAAGACCACGTCTTAAAACAGGAAGAGGAATATTGGAAAAATGATGGTTTGTGGAATATTCAACCCCAAACAGTTATTAATCTTTTAAACTCGTCTGATTCAGAATGAAAGTATATAGCCCCCACAATGTTGGCCCCTATATTACCTTAAATTAGTTCAACAAACGGTCCTTTTCAGGACCACACAACTATGAAAATTGGACATACAGGTATACCTTGATATTATCGTCCGTCCTCGAACTGAGAAGACAATAATTCTCCTGGTGTTTTTCCTTATTCAGTTATTTCCCCATTACGGCCACGCCTTTACCTAGTGAAAATTAATCATAGACCAGCAACTATGGTAATTTCTATTATTTAGGGGTTCACAATTTACAATTTTGACAAACATCAAAGACATTCGCCGCTTTAAGAAAACTGCAGCTGCAAGATATTTGTTAAATATACATTTAAAGGGTCTTTTGCATTCTAATAACATTTGGAAAATTTCAACAGTATATAACAAACGGTTTCTGAGCAATAGCGTTTTGAAGTTGGGCAAGTGATTTGAAACGAGCTATAGTCAGTCATTAGTGTTAATCTGTAGCCTGTGACTGATCTGCAGTCAATGAGAGTCAATATGAAACTGTCAAGTTTAGACTTAACCACCCCTGGTCTAAGCAGCGAGGCCCGGCTTGAAACATCAGTTACTCATCGACAGAAAAAAAAAATAAGTACCTCCGAAGCCTGAGTTATCTGCCTGTGCGGCGAGGGACCCCTGTGCACACAGCTGCCAGGGAACAATGGATTTGGACGCAAAATTCAGTTCCTAGTCTCTAGGGACTTCGTCAGAGTTGAAAGCTGGCAAACACAACAACAGACTTAATACAAGCTAATAGATTACATTTATAAAAAGTAAGTAGCAAGAGAATTTTATTATAGAATAATAGATGAACAGTCTGACAGAGAATCATTCTCAGAATTCTTCTTCTTCTGCGATCATGGCTCATTCAGACTAGGATTCCGGACTCTCTTATGAAGGCAGCTGTCTTGTGTGGACCACATTGTCCTTCTCAGGTCTGTGTACTGGGGCAATCCTGTAGAACATGCTTTGTTGTCATGTTATCCAGTGTACAGTGGCATTTCATTGGCTGGTAGTTCCTATTTTGAGTTTATATTCGTCGTGGTTAGCGAAAGAGCCCCAAGAGTCGCTATCCCAACAAAAGAAGTCAGGTGACTTTGGTGAAACACACGATTCGACCGCACTTTCGTTTGCGGAGACAGCGGTGGTCTGGTTCTTGGACTACAGCTACCTTTCTTTGTTTGGGAGATGAGTTAGTAATTCGGATGATTCCACTGGTACAAGCGGTTGAGCAATTATGGATTTTAATTCGTTTGCAGTGATACCGGGTCCTTCCATAACCATAACCATCCTATTTTGAGTTTGGTGAACATGTGGTTTCTCTTTCTGTTGTGGCCAGTGCGTAGGTGAAGTATGATGACTTGATCCCTCCTTGATAGTTGGAGGTATCCATCCCTCTCGTTATACTTTGGGTGTTCTTATTTCCATTTTTTATGGTACTGGCCTTTGATGATGGATTTGGCTTCATCGTAGCTGACCAGATGGTTATCTTGTGGTAATCTCCCTCTCTCAGAATGAATATAATTATAAATTAATAGTAATGTAATTATAAATTTATTATAATATAATAATTCATCTTCTTCTTCTTTCCTTTCTCATCTGCCTTTCAGCATCGAGGGGAGATATAATTTGCGGTCTTTTGCTCTTCTGTTTGCTTCTGCTGCTGTTATGTTTCCTAGTGCTTCTAATATTCCATCGATACACCTTTTTCATGGTCGACCCTTGGGTCTGGTGTTCTCACAATGTTTGTTGAAAGCTTATTGTGTTGTGTTTTGATCTTTTTGCCTTGTCACGTGGCCAAACCATTTTATCTGTTGTTTCCTTATATATTTTATGGCGGGGGCTATTCCTAGCTTTTTTCTCAGTTCTTCATTTCTGATCTTATCTCTCAGGCTGTTTCCTGTCATTCGTCTAATGTATTTCATCTCAGTAGAGGTTATTTTTCTTATTGTTCTTGCATCTAGGGTCCAGGTCTGGCATTGGTAGCACATTTGGAAGAAGATTGTATTGTATAGTGCTCGTTTTACCTCCAGAGTTATTTCCTTGTTGGACAATAATGGTGATAACTGTCCAATGATTTGACAGGCTTTGTTGCATCTTGATTCTATCTCTGCTGTTTGAGAATTATCGTGTGTCACTAAACTTCCTAGGTATTTGAATTCCTCTACTTGTTTTAGTTCCTTGCCTTCTATAGTTATGTTGATGTTCTGTTTATTTTTGGCGACATTCATAACTTCTGTTTTACTGATGTTGATTTTCATGTTGTATTTTGTGCCTGAGCTGTTGAATTTGTTTAAGTGTTCTTGTAGGTCTTCTATTGTTTCATGTATTATGTATTGCCTGATCGCTTCTTTTGTTTGTTTTTGTATATTCTCTTTATTTTTGGCTGTCTTAGTGTGATCATAACCATCTTGTGGTCCGTATCATCTGTGATATTAGGGATTGCTCTACTGTCAGTTACTCTTTTCTTGTTCTGTTGTCTTGTTAGTATAAAATCTATCTGGCTTCTGCATGTTGTGTCATTCCATTTGTACCAGGTGTATACTTGCGACTCTCTGTCTTTGAAGAATGTGTTGGTGATAAACAAATAATTTTGATTACATATTTCCACAGTCTGCTTCCATTTTCGTTTAATTCAGCTGTTTTATTGCCAAAGGGTCCTAAGATAGCTCTGTTCTCACTATTGCGTTTCCCAAGCCTTCCAATAAAATCTCACATTACTAACATGTCTTCGCTTTCATCACTCTTGTTAATAATTCATTCAATGTGTCATAGAATTCTTCGCTGTCTCTTTCATTGTTGGTGCATGGTGCATAGATTTGTATGTAAGTTGTTTTTCGATCGTCTTCTAGTAGTTTAATTGTGATAATTCATTCTGAGTGGTATTTTATTTCTAGAATGTTCTTTGATATAATAATTAATAGTAAAAAAAAAAGTAAAGAGCCCCGTCACACCAAGTTGCGTATATGGAATATGGTGTTAGTGAACATAAATTTTACAGACCTTCAGCACATGATTTTTGGGGTAATGTGGTCAGTATTACGTCCGTGCTGCTTTACTTTCCCAGAAAATAATCCAGTACTGATTTAAGGCTGGGTGAACCCGGAAGTCGTTGGTTGGGATCGAACCCTACCTCTTGTCCTTTGTAATCCAGTTCGCTAACCACACAAACAAGTGTCCCACACAAACAAATGCCCATGTGGAACTGGTATCCAGGACCCAGAGCATACACTCCATGTGTCCTGTCTACTAGGAACCACAGTGTCAAATGTGGCCAGAGGGTGCTGAATTGAGGCAGAAACCATGCGATAACCATCATAACCTGGAAAGAACTGCAGCTTCACCGCAAAAACAGTACTCCAAATCTGATCTCGTGAAGGAAAGACCAGATGGAAGGCCTTTTCTACCAGGATGGGGTGGGTGCAGCAGGTGAAACTGTTGCACCAATTAAAAAAAACGCTCCATATGTCCAATGACAGGACAAGCCATGCGAGTAAGAGCAGTATTCAAAGTTCTTTCTGCAGGGAAGGACACCCCAGAAAACAAACCTCTGCTGTAGCAATTAATATCAGGAGAATGAAAGGCTATGGGAGAACTCCCAGACAGAAGCCTCAGCTTGGGCTCAACATCCCTGGCCGGTATTCACCTTATGAGAAAGAAAACTCCTTTGTCAAACTAAGATCCTGCCAAAGACAGAGTGTGTCAGCCATGGCGCAGGTTTAGGGGAAAAATCTGAACACACTGTGACACATGCATATTCGAGTATTGACCTTGCGACCAGCACATCATCTATCATGATGTTGTTCTTACCCCTACATCATGGTACAATACAAAGAGTTAATTTTGCATAATCACAAGTCTTGATCGCTGAAGAAGATGAAAAAGTCCATTTGATGAGAGTCTAGTTCTATTAACTTCGACAAACACAGATCCACGTCACTTCTTCGGATGATGGAAATGGGAGTTAAGTTGGGCACAGCCAGAAATGAGACACTTAGTGGCTGTGTAAGAAAACTTATCAACCAACATAGAACTGGAGTCGTCAGTCGCTGGACACTGAGGGAATTGCTGAGGAGGGGATCTGAGCACATATGGACATGTTCGGAGTGCAATGATGATGACCCGCAAATAACTTAATAACTCAATAACTAGTTCTATTAGTATTGATTTTGTCTGTATTTGTTGAGTCTCCTCATAGTAATTAGTTATAATTTTGTCATCAAGTCCAAAATCTACTTAATATATTGAGAACTTCGGGTTCCATTTATATTTATTTTTATTTATTTATACCATTAATCTCATTTAAAGAAAATGTGAAAGACAGAAGAAAATGTGGGATGCCAATTGCCAGGAAACAGTCTAAGAGACAAGATCAGAAATGAAGAACTGAGAAAAAAAGATAGGAGTAGCCCCTGCTATAGAATATATAAAGAAACAACAGATGAAATGGTTTGGCCACGTGACAAGGCAGAGTGATCAAAACACAACACAACGAGCCCTCAATAAACGTTGCAAGAATACCAGACCCAAGGGTCGACTACAAAAAAGATGGATCGATGGAATATTAGAAGCACTTGGAAACATAACAGCAGCAGAAGCAAACTTAAGAGCAAAATACTGCAAATTATATCTCCCCTCAATGCTGAAATCAAATGAGGAAGGAAAGAAGAAGAGGAAGAATTGCCAATACCAGGAGCTGGATGGAACTTTATTTCATCATCTCTCAACAGACAGCTGCAAACAAAGTAAAATGAAGGAAGCTAAATGCAGCCATCATTTTCCCACTGATCCTCATTACTACATGATAATTGTATGGAGGATTTCCTCTACTTATTTTTTTGGCTGTTATTTATATGTTGTATTACCATACTTGAGAGTGATATTCATATTCACTGATGAGTATGTTTTATATGTTTGCAAGAATGTAAATTTCTCATAAGTGTCATGTATCCTTAAAAAATGCAGAAAAAATGTAGTGTATCCACAGATGAATATCTAGTTTTATGTTTACATAAAAAAAAAATTATATCATTCACAGGTTCAGACCACAGAGAGAGAGTCCCAAAGAATATTACTTTAATGTACCAGTGTTGAAAGATTGTCATGGCTGCCAATTTCCCAGAAAGTTACCTCGATTTACCATCAAGTGTGAGTGAGTTTTTCACACCAGAAGAATATGCCAAAATGAGTGATTATGAAAAGAAACATTTAAGAAGTCTAAGACAGAATTTTGAAGTTCTACATAATTCTGGTACGTGTTTCATAAGTAATTTTAGCTTCAATACTTAATTTTTTCTTTGCCATTTTAGCTTACTATTTTGGTTTATTACGAAATCAATTCAAATTTTTGCCTGAAAATTGGTATACAGCTTGCACTTTCAGATTTTCCACAGCCAAGAATATTTTTAAATATTCCGTTTGAACATAAGAATCAGGGTTTTTTGGAACAAAACTGATCACTCAATGGGAATTTGAATCAAGCATCTTTTACCTTTAGTTTCAGTCAAGTACCTTAACCTCTATACTACAGCATCTCCCAAAAACACTGTGTTAGCTGGAAAGATGAGTGATAAGAAAAGCTGAGGAAAACAAAGGAGATCATGGACCATAGGAAGAACTGGAATTATCAAAAGGGAATACAGTGGAAAAAAATTGTCATAAAACTGTAAGACAGAACAGTTGATAACATTGACTTTAGACAAGACATAACACAAAATAATGTTACAGTTGGAGGCCAAGGTGCCTGACAGCATCAGAGACGAAGTTGCCAGCGAATCATAGTTAATGATGGTGAACCTGAACCATCCAGACTCTACTCCACTCTTTGTGGTGCTATTAGTAGCAGATTAACCAGTCTAGTATACTTCTTTAGCAATCAAGGTGTACACAAGCATAGTATATAGTCAATGTCACTAATGTTAAAAAAAAAAGTAAAGTGCCCCGTCACGCCAAGTGGCACATAGGAAATATGGTGTTAGTGCCAATAAATTTTACAGACCATCGGTACATGATTTTTGGGGTAATGTGGTCAATATTACGCCTGTGCCGCTTCACTTTTCCAGAAAAAAAATCAGGTACCCATTAAAGGCTTGGTGAACCTGGAAGCCGTTGATCAGGATCGAATCCGACAATCTCTTGTCCTTTGTAGCCCAGTTCACTAACCACTGAACTATCGCAGTTCCCATATCACTAATGTAAACACCCCAAATTTGTGATTTAATCAGTCAGCATGTGGACTGATATTTCAGGCTATCATCCCAAACTCTTCCAATGATTCTCCAGTTTTTTGATTCCCACTTATATCAACCGTCATCAAATACTCTTTGATATTTCACGCTCATCTTGTCCATTTTAAGTCTGTATTTATAGATCGACCACTCATTTCCGTATATGTCCTTTAAGCTCCAGCTGTCAAAGAAAATGATAGTCCCTGTCTTATAGTACAATATATTGTGCATAACCTCAGATGGTAGATGTACAACAGAGGTGAGGTGCAGAATAGCTCAGGCAAAAGCCGCTTTCCAAAAAATGAGGAAGATACTTTGCAATCCATTTTTGACAATAGAAACAAGATAAAAAAAGAGTTCTTAAATGTTAAGTAGAGCCAGTCTTAAAATATGGATGTGAATCATGGACAATAGGACAACAGTCAAGAAAATCACTGGTGTCTGTAGAAGTGTGATTTTACAGAAGAATGTTGAGAATACCATGGACAGCTAAGAAGAGAAATGAAAACATTCTGAAAGAGGCCAAAGCAAAAAGAGGGCTAATCTCCAAAATTAGGAAGAAACAATCATCATTTTTTGGTCATGTAATGAGAAGAGATCAGCTGGAATATATTGTAACAACTGGGAAAATTGAGGGACAAAGAGATAGAAGGAAGCAAAGAGAAAAGTTACCAGACAGCTTAAGAGAATGGCTTGGCAGAAGGTCAACAACAGAAATGATAAATAACTGTCGAGATCAAAAGTTGTGGAGAGACACGGTCACCTATGCCGGCAGGCCCTGTACTTGATGATGATGATGGTATTGTGCATATTTCACAGTACTAATCACAAGTGATTACTATAAATGTTACTAAAATTTAATCTATAATTTAATCTAATCAACTTGACAATAGAGCTCTTACAAGAGCCATGTACAGAAGCTGTGTAAACTGCAAGATTTGCATTGAGAGGACCAATACTTTTCCTTGCTGCTACTTTTTCCAATTGTGAACAAAGAACTTTTTTTTAGGGCCATCAATGAGAGTGTCTGAGAAAAAAATGAACCAATATTCATTGGGTTTGAAGTCAGTGCAGTAATTTAAAGAATACTTATCGTTATGCCACCCTCACTCTCTCATTGATTAGTTATTTTTAATCAAACGTTTGAAGAAAAAATTCACTTATAAAGACTATAACACAAATGACTGTTTAAATATTTTGAGACTTGATTTTTCTTTTTCCAGCAGATTTGAGCCAAATTAATTTTCAGTTTTGCCAAAAATGGCTTTACAAACCTTTTTCACTCTACCACTTCACACTATAATACAGTCTAATGTGGTAAATGTACCACTGAAGAGGAAAATGAAAATATCACTAAATTTTTAAAATTATTTTAGTAATAAATATGTACATAAATTTTAATGTTTGTGTGTACAAGAACATTTTCAGTTAGAATATTAATACATCACTTATCCTTTTTCATGGTTAGAAATGTTATCTATTTTTTTCTTGAAATTTTCATAAATTATCTACGTTTCTTCAAAATATAATTCATTTGATACTTTTATGTCAATATTCAAATGGTACCTTATTCTACTACCCCATATCTGCTTTTTCCATGCATTCCCATGAGTATAATTAGTTAAGAATTTAAAAATAAAAAAAAATGTGACAGCAAATAAATGTGATGATAATATTAACATTCTAAGACTAATTCAATGAATTCTTGTTGCTGCACGAGAGAGTGAGAGAGAGAGAGAGAGAGAGAGAGAGAGATATTGTTTTGAGTAAGCTTTCAAAGTTTGTCATGAAAGGGTAGACCTTAATTATGAATTAGCACTTGCAAGTATGTGGTTATGCACTTGAATCTTTATCTTTGAACTTGTTTTGTTCTCAACTCCAAAAGGTGTTGCACTTGACCCACCAGAGTTCATGCGTGAAAATATACAAGCAAGAGCAAAACAGAAATTAAAAAATCATGCCTGCACACAGTCACTGGATAAAGAATGGATTCCACCAATGAAGAAAACTAAGACACACCAAGGTTAATAAATTATTTATCTTTATGCTTGATTAAAGAATAGAGGTGCGCGTGGCCGTGCGGCTAAAACCACTTTTCCGCTGGCTGAAAAGCCGGCGTATGCTGTTCGAAACCCGCGGTAGACAGGAAGGATTTTTTCTATCAGGGGTGAATTAAAAATCCTGAGTCTCACACGTGGCGACTGCTTTGACCAAGCAGCCTTTATCCCTCTGGTTCTATCGTTGCCCCTTGACATACACCAGCAATGGTACTATGTGTCGTAAAGATAGTTTTTAAAGAATACTGTTTAGTATTTTTTCCACTCACTGATGATCTTTGCTTATAATTTACTTTTCTTTTTCTATTTAATTATTTTAAAAAAATTAAAAACAGTTAAAATTAGTTGGAGATCTTAACCCACTCCGTACCATGAGCAGGAAAGTGCAGTTCTAGTGGTCAGGACATCAAACCTAAAAGCAGTACTTTGCGGCCTTTAATTTATCAACTTTTCACAATTGTTTCCACTCTTTTCTTGTAATTCTCTTATTAATTGTTTTTCTGACTTCATCAACAAACTGTCCCAACAGAAGGCTTGTTGTAGATCAATTTTCTCTATGTTATTTCAAATGAAAAAAGATTATGAAAAAACGGCGCAGTCACAGCGTGTTAAACCTTTGGTGGCAAATGTATTAAAGTGATAAGTAATTTGTATTGACAGAGAAGAAATAACCCTTGTGTAAACAAAATTAATTTAATAATTTTAGCTCAGTAATTTAATCATGGAAATATAGCATCTCATTAACTTTCTTCCTCCCTCTCCTATAACCTACCTACAGTATCTGCTAGTACTCTGTAAATTTTATCTTCAGGCTATAGCTTGAGTTGGGGTAAGTAATGAGCTAAATCTGAACATTTCATATAAATGTTTATATTTACATAAATTCATAGGTCAAATCTTCTGTTGTTAGAAGACAGTTCAACCTATAGTTTACAAACTGATCTGAGTGTGTAATGCCCATGATACCTGAGTTTTGAGTACACTATTGAACCCTGTGGATGGGTATTATTTCTATATATTCTTCAATGAACATATTTCATTACTTGGCATATTAAACAGAGAGATAAGTTGTCTTAATAAATCTAACTGCAGCAGAGGTCTTTACAAGTGTACTACAGCTTGTCTGTCGACTGTTCTTCTTGATGCCAGATTTATGTTCTTAGTCCTTATCTTCTGTGATCACCAATATATATGATTTCTCTTCATTATCCACTCATAAACTGATGTCAAATTAGCATAGATGTAGTTTATTATGGTTTGCAATTGATAAGGCAATTTTTGGGTACCAGGCTGCTTTCTCTTTTTGATCCCTACTCCTTGACCAGCCAGACTGTAATAAGGCTGAACATAGCATGATGGTGTAGATTCTTTTAACTTCTGATTCACTGATCTACTCCAATCTTAGTGATAATCTTTAACAGGGAGAAATTTTACAAGTGTCCTCATTTACTGATTTAGATGTTAAATAGTATCTTTGACAGGTAGAGATGAAATAATCTGATGATGAAATATAATGATGGAATGATCTTACTAGTGCAATAATGTATGTGTTAAGCATTTGATAAGGTATGGTAGGAGGGACTGTTGAAGAAACTGAGAAATTATGGAGTAAATGGCAGGATGTACAAATGGGTGAAAGCATACTTGCATAACATGAGAGCTAGAGTGCAACTGGATGGTCATAAAAGTAAGAAGGTCTTACTGCGCCAGGGTGTCCCACATGGAGGGGTATTATCTTTAACACTTTTTCTAGTCTACTACTGAACTACCACATTATATCAAAGTGGCAATGTATGCAAATGACCTGGAAGTGTGGTGCACAGAGGAGTATGCAACAGTGGCCTCCAAATTGTTGCAAAGAGCTATGAATACACTGAACTCAAGGACAAATAGATGGTGTATCAGCATCAATACAGACAAATGCAGTACTACACTTTTAACTCTCTCCCCAAAACAAAAAGCAGGATCCATCTACATAAACAATGAGCCCGTGAAAGAAGACATACAAGCTACGTATCTCAGAGTTACATTTGACAACAAACTATCTTGGAAACAGCAGATAAATAAGGCAACCCAAAAACAAGGAGGAAGTTGGCTATTCTAAGAAAGCTTTGTGGAACCATGTGGGGTGTGAGTGGGAAAATACTCAGTAAAGTTTACCAACAGAGTATATGCCTACATTTAGAATATGGATCATCTCATGGTGCTCAACATCAAACACCACACTGCAAGAGCTGGATAATGTACAAAACCAGGCGCTTAGTATCATCACAGGAGCAATGAAATCAACACCAATATTGGAGATGAAGAAATTGTGGAGGATACCAGCACTGATAGAACGGAGGAACACAAAGGTGCTGTGACAGGCAGATAAATTTTCATGCATGCTGAGACATTCAATGAAGGACCGATTCCAAAATCTTGCATTGGGATGGCTTAAGAGAAGCAGTTTTATGCACCAAGTCAAGTGAATTTGTAGACAAACACCAGACATACCAAGAGTTGTCAGCCCCCTTCTGCCCATATCAGAACAGACTCCCTGGGCAGAGGAATCAGGATTGTCAATACAAATATGGATAGAAGTGAAAGGAATACTTGACAAAGAGGAACAGAATAGTATACAACGTGAAACAATAACTCTGTTTCTTGGATGAATACTCACAAAACCTATGGATTTTGGTGTACACAGATGGATCAGCACAGAATGCAGTCAGTAAAGAAAGGGGGAGCAGGAGCATATATAGAGTACCCAAATAACACTAAGGATATGAATAAAATAGCAACAGGGAAATATTGTCACAATTGCGATGCGGAAATCCAAGCAATAAAGTTGACAATAGAAAAACTGCTGAACAGCAATCTTAGCCCACAGCCAATTTTTCAGTTAGATAACATTTATAGATGCCTTTATTCTGACAAGAGAATGAACTGCATAAGGGAATTAATGCACCAGTTACATACCATAAGAAGAAACAGATAATCAAATCAGTCAGAAGACCGCAAGCCCCAAATCAGGATGCTTTTCATAATATGAATAGATGGGAACAAGTTATTGTCATACGTCTCAGAACAGGACACAAGCGACTCCACAGTCACATGAATACAAAATTCAAGATCGGCACCTCAACTACATGTACATGTGGACAGGCAGCCCAGTCTGCTGAACACATACTCCAAGATTGCACTGAATTTAGTAGACTGAGGAAAATCCATTGGCCCTTAGACACAACACTACAGACAAAACTATATGGTCCACTGCAAGAATTACAAAAGACAGAAAAATGTATTTATGCAGGAAACAACATTGCAGATGTAGACGATATTCAGTCAAATTAAATATAGATAGATATATTTACACGTTTCAATATTAAATGAAATATTCAACATATCTTTCTTTCACATGGAGAAATCCTATATTACAATAATTTACTCATTTTGGTGCTGAAGGTGTTATGGTAGAGATTACTGTAGTATTTGTGATCTTTTTTTTTAAAAGCAGAGTAGAACTGTCATAAAGGTGAGACAATTAACATTATAACAATTGCAGCACAATATTTTAGAAACTGGGGTTAAACAAGGATGTACTTTATCGCCCTTGTTATTTTTGTATTTGTTATGGACTTCATAATGAAGAAATGCTGCACTGGTAATAAACGCATCGAATCGATACAAGGAGACCATTTGGAGGACCTCATTTTTGCTGATGACATAGTTCTCATCAGCAGTCAGATAAAAACGATGCAGGAAAACACAAATGAACTATCATCAATAGCCAGCAAAATTGGGCTTGAGATCAATCATGAAAAGAGTAAAGTTATGAAAAACTTAATTCCAACAGATGACAAAATATACATGGAAAACAAACCAGTGGAAGAGATCGATCACTTTATCTTTCTTGGAAGTCACATTGATCGAGAAGGGGATACAAGCAAAGAAATTAGAATCAGAATAGCTAAAGCAGCAATGTCTTTCAGAAGCCTTGAAAAGTTGTGGAAATCAAAACTCATCAGCACAAACACAAAACTTAGACTATTCAAATAAAATGTACTATCAACCCTTACATATGTGTGTTAAAGCTGGAAAACAACAAGAGATATAGAAACAAAGTTGAACACATTTGAAAATAAATGTCTAAGGAAAATACTTGGTATAGCGTGGAACGAATGCAAAACAAATGAGGAAATTAGAGAAATTGCCAATCAACCACTAATATCTTCAGTAATCAAGAAAAGACGATGGTCATATGTTGGACATGTGATGAGAAGAGATAATAACCAAATAGCAAAGCAAGCCCTCATGTGGGAAACAACAGGTAAGAGAAAAAGAGGAAGACCCAGAGAGACACTGAGAAGAACATTGATGAGAGAGGCAAGAGCAGCAGGAATCGGCTCCCTCAATGAGATAGAGCTGCTTGCACAGAACAGAGACAAATGGCGAGATTTGATAAAATATCTTTAAAAGAATTGAAAACTGCTAGAACAAAAATTCAGATAAGAGAAGGAGTATCTTGGTCTACACCCTATGGGCCGGCTACGGCTCGAAAGGACAATAGATAGATAGATCGATTTTAAAGGTGAGCATGAGGTAGACACAGTGATCCTCATTATTACTGTTATCACCTTTCAATTCAGGTGAAATGACACCAAGATATTTACCAGAAAATAAACTATTGATGATTGTATTGAGAAACCTGCATGCTACTGCAACTTTTCCTATGTGCAGGAATCTAATATACTTTCCTGATGTTTAACCTGAGCTAGAAATATATAATCTGTTTCCGCTGTTCGTTTTTTTTTTGCTTTATCATCATCATCAAGTACTTGGCCTGCTGACGTTGGTGATCATGTCTCTCCACAACTTTCGATCTCGACAGTTATTTATAATTTCTGTTGTTGATCTTCTGCCAAGCCATTCTCTTAAGCTGTCTGGTATTTTTTCTCTTTGCTTCCCTCTATCTCCTCGTCCCTCAATTTTCCCAGTTGTTACAATATATTCCAGTTGTTCTCTTCTCATTACATGGCCAAAAATGATGATTGTTTCTTCATTTTGCTTTACAGAGAGAAAAAAAGGAACATCACAAAATCACTGTAACCTTCGCCCAAGACATAATAGGGAGGAAAAGCAAGAGATATTTAAAAATAAGGTATGAGCTTATGCATATTTATATTGCTACATTAATTAACTGGTTTGAATATTGTATGTAACAGTGTGCCTGTCTATTAGTGTTTATAAATTATGTAAATTGGTAAAGAGTGCATTTCTTAAGTAAATGAGTACATTTCATATCCAACATCTGCCAGTTATTGCTATGTGTACTTCTTCTTGGTTGCACTCATTGAGAAATTCTTGGTTGCTTATTTTGTATGGCTAAAATATTCTGAGAAATTTCCTCAGACATGTTTTATGAAATAATGATACTTTTTATGTTTCTTTTTCTGCTGTACTGCACTATTTAGACTGATTTGCATTTACCTGACAGTTTACTTCTCTTGATACTGCTAATTGTCTGTAAATTTGGTACCACTGGTGGCAAGTTTGAATAAAATCTATTGTTTGTCAACCAAATGAATATAGCTTTAATTCATCATCATGTGCCATACCGGTTGGCGTAGGTGATCATGTCCCTCCACAATCTTCTATCTACAGTGCATCGTATCAGTTCTGTTGTTGACTGTTTTCCATGCCATGACACCAAGCTATCCAGTATAATAGCTTTAATTACTGGTGTGTAAAGTTAAGAATTGTTTCCGGTTGTTTCCAAAATGGAGGAATTATTTTTCTCCGGCTTGGTATTGAACCGTTGATCAGAGGTTTAACAAGCCGCTATCGTAAAAACGATGTTGTTAATGAAACGTAGACCTGATACAGAATGTGTAAATTAGCAGTAGATAATAATGATAGTTTTTTCGGCCCCAAAACAACAACAAAAATAGGATTCTGGAATGTGCGAACAATGGCCGCTCCGACGAAACATGCACAGGTCGCGAGCGAGATGGACAGATACGATCTAGATATTTTAGGATTAAGCGAAATGCGCTGGCTTGGAACAGGTAGGAGATCTATTGATTAATAATCGAATAGCAAAGCAAGCCCTCATATGGGAAACAACAGGTAAAAGAAAAAGAGGAAGACCCAGGGAGACACTGAGAAGAACATTGATGAGAGAGGCAAGAGCAGCAGGAATCGGCTCCCTCATTGAGATAGAACTGCTTGCACAGAACAGAGACAGATGGCGAGATTTAATAAAATATCTTTAAAAGAAAACTGCTAGAACAAAAATTCATATAGGAGAAGGTGTATCTTGGTCTACGCCCTATGGGCCGGTTACGGCTCGAAAGGTCAATAGATAGATAGAAAGTTAAGAATTATGATCTGTACATAATGTGTTTTTTTAATTTATGAAAATTTCTGTGGTATACTGAAAGTATGGAAAAGCGAGTTCATCTGTGATAAGGGAGCAATTCCTTGGACATGAGAGTCAATCACAGACAATCAAACAGCAGACAAAAACATATTTAGGAGCTACAGAAGAATGATGATATTTACCATGAATTGTTAAAAAGAAGGTCAAAGAATAAAAAAAAAAAGTCTGTTATCAAATAAGGAGTAAAGAAATGTCATTACTCTGAGAACCAGAATAATTGACGGAAGAAAATATACAGATAGTTGAAAAAAATGTCTGGAAGGGAGTCAACAGCAAAGCTGATAAGCTACCTAGAAACAGAAGGTTGTGGAGAGACATGATCACCTACATCAGCAAACAACATTTTTGAGGATGAAATTTCTTCGTACTGTTCTGATCACTTTCTTTTGTATTTCAGAAGGTTGCTGTTTGTGGCAGTACTCAGTTACAGAATTGTGAATTTTCACAAACACCTGAATTAATGAAAGTTCATATGAGCAGACAAAATAATAGTAAGTGCTTCAGTTGGATTTAACACGTGTATGGTTAAATATTGTTCTTAAAAAAAAAAAAAAAAGTAAAGTGCCCCCGTCACGCCAAGTGGCGTATAGGGAATATGGTGTTAGTGACCATAAATTTTACAGACCTTCGGCACATGATTTTTGGGATAATGTGGTCAGTATTATGCCCGTGTCGCTTTACTTTCCCAGAAAAAATCCGGTACCCATTAAAGGCTGGGTGAACCCGGAAGCCGTCGGTTGGAATCGAACCCTACCTCCTGTCCTTTGTAGTCCAGTTCACTAACCACTGAGCTATCGCAGCTCCCTAATATTGTTCTTAAGTAAAAGTTAATGTAGTAACATCCAATAAAACTACATGGGCATAAAGTGTTAGAACTTTCACATAGAAATTATGGCATCAGCATTTGGAGTTAAAGTGGTCATTTACTATTTTTACTCTCATATCTCAAACAAAATTACCACATCCAAGATGGAATATTTTAGATGAATAACAGGAAACATCATGAGATCAAAAATGAAGAGCTGAGAAAAAAACTAGGAATAATTCCCACATTAAAATACATAAAGAAACAGATTTTAAAAATGGTTTAGCCACATGATAAGACAGATAGACCAAAACACAACACAAAGAGCCTTTGATAAACATTGTGAGAACACAAGACTCAAGGACCAGCCGCTAAAAAGATGGATTTATGCAATATTAGAATCACTAGGAAACACAACAGTTACAAGACAACAAAAGAGCAGAAGGCAGCAAATTATATCTCCCTTCAATGCTGAAAGTCAAATGTGGAAAGAAAGAAGAAGACGACGCTATAAACTTGTACAGATATTTCTTTGGTGACTGTCAATTTTCAATCTGCCACTAACATGAAATTATATGAAGATGACTTATCACTAAGATCCTAAATCAGTTTGAAATTCTGATTTTGGTTTACTATACGTAACAGCAGCAGATGCCAACAGAACAGCAAAAGACAGCAAATTAACCTGGAGTGAATTAACTGGGAAGCAGATAATTGGGGAGACCTTCATTAAAAAAAAAAAAAAAATTTCTCAATTTTTAAATAAATTGATCAAACTGAAACAAATCTATGAGCTCACGTCTGACATAGGGAGCCTCGATAGCTCAGTGGCTAGCGAACTGGACTACAAAGGACAAGAGGTAGGGTTCGAGCCTTAAATGGGTACTGGATTTTTACCTGGGAAAGTAAAGCAGCACAGGCATAATACCAACCACATTACCCCAAAAATTATGTGCTGAGGGTCTAAAATTTATGATCACGAACATCATATTCCCTATACACCACTTGGTGTGACAGAGGTACTTTGCTTTTTTTTTTTGACGTCTGACAAAAGATGTAATTTTTCTGAAAATAAAATTGTTATATGTATGTACATATCATGTCTGAAGTCAGTGATGTGACTACAGTGTGTTCCTGATATACAAGCATATTGAAATATAATGTTGTCTATGAAATGAGTTCACATGATAGCACATGAGCTCATGTGATGTGATTGCATTGCCTTTCTGGATTAAGATTCGAGGGGACGTCTCTCAGACGGAACAGTTCTGCGCTAACACATGTCAAAGCTGTTCTTGATTACTTAGAACACCAAGAAGACTGTAATAGCTTGGAAAAATTAATCCTAAGAAATTATGTAGCACCATTTGGCGAAGTGGGGTTAAACAAGGATGTATTTTATCGCCCTTGTTATTTGGAGTTGTTATGTACTTCATAATGAAGAAATGCTGCACTGGTAATAAAGGCATCGAATGGACACAAGGAGACCATTTGGAGGACCTCGACTTTGCTGATGACATAGTTCTCATCAGCAGTCAGATAAAAACGATGCAGGAAAACACAAATGAACTATCATCAATAGCCAGCAAAATTGGGCTTGAGATCAATCATAAAAAGACTAAAGTCATGAAAAACTTAATTCCAACAGATGACAAATATACATGGAAAACAAACCAGTGGAAGAGATCGATCACTTTATCTATCTTGGAAGTCACATTGATCGAGAAGGAGATACAAGCAAAGAAATTAGAATCAGAATAGCTAAAGGAGCAATGTTTTTCAGAAGCCTTGAAAAGTTGTGGAAATCAAAACTCATCAGCACAAACACAAAACTTAGACTATTCAAATAAAATGTACTATCAACCCTTACGTATGCGTGTTAAAGCTGGAAAACAACAAGAGATATAGAAACAAAGTTGAACGCATTTGAAAATAAATGTCTAAGGAAAATACTTGGTATAGCGTGGAATGAATTCAAAACAAACAAGGAAATTAGAGAAATCGCCAATCAACCACTAATATCTTCAGTAATAAAGAAAAGACGATGGTCATATGTTGGACATGTGATGAGAAGAGATAACCAAATAGCAAAGCAAGCCCTCATGTGGGAAACAACAGGTAAGAGAAAAAGAGGAAGACCCAGAGAGACACTGAGAACATTGATGAGAGAGGCAAGAGCAGCAGGAATCGGCTCCCTCAATGAGATAGAGCTGCTTGCACAGAACAGAGACAAATGGCGAGATTTGATAAAATATCTTTAAAAGAATTGAAAACTGCTAGAACAAAAATTCAGATAAGAGAAGGAGTATATTGGTCTATGCCCTATGGGCCGGCTACGGCTCGAAAGGTCAATAGATAGAGATAGATAGATTTGGCGAAGGAAGGCTATTGAAAAGACGAAGCAAAAGAGTTGACTGTCTTATTTCAAGCAGTAGAAATTAAGTTAGTGCTAAATTTTTAAATACTGTACCTACTCTTTCAGTTTCATATAAATAATGGTTTAACCAGGATTTTTGTTATTCTGGATTTCCTACTTATTCTGTATAATCAAGTCTACTATATATATATATATATATATATAAACCACCCGACTGGATAACCACCGACGTTTGGATAACTCGTGTTCGATTCCCGCTGGGATCAGTGTGAATTGTACTTGTGGTTTGGGAAAGAAAAAAAAAATACCCCCATGGTCGACCCAGCCGTTGGCAGAAATGGGTACCAGGGTCTTACCCTGGGAAGGTGAGGAATGTTGCCTCGCATCTGAGTTTCGATGCTTGAGGTGACACTATACAGAAATCTCAGAACATTTCTAGATAGGCTGCTGAGCACATATGGGTGGAAACTCGCGTGCTAATATGCCGGTTCAAGTCTCGTACTTTACCTTTATATATATATATATATATATATATATATATATATATATATATATATATATATATATATATATATATATAATTATATATACTTAATATATATAAAGGAGAGAGAGTAACTGGCGAAAGATCAAGTTAATAAAACTGAGGCAGGGATGCATCCCTCCTCTATATACCTATTCAACATCAATGTTGAGAACATCATGAGATATGTCCTGTCAGAAACGATGACTGATTTGTGAAGGTTGACCATTTCACAATAAAAGGCAACATACTTCCAGAACTGAAATATGCTGATGGTGCAGTCCTTCTCTCAAACAGTGCAAATGGGTAAAAAGGGATAATTGAATATATTAATAAGTACAGTGAAGAGCAAAACCTCTCTCTAAAGATACAGAAAACCAAGATAATGTCCATTGACAAAACAAAAAGCCAACAAAAAATCCCCATCAACAGTGAAGAACTTGAAATTGTAACAAAATATGAATATCTGGGATCTGAAGTAACTAACAATGGAGACTGCCAGAAAGAGATAAACAGAAGGTTAGTAACAGCAACACAATCATTAAATGCCATGAAGAACAAGTGGCACAACACCAGCAAGTCAGTAACATTAAAATCACTGAGGGCATGTATCTTCCTGATGACAATATATATTTGTGAATCATGGACATTGGCAAACAGTAAGGAAGACAATTTATTCACTTGGAACAAAATTCTACAGAAAAGTCCTTAAGATACCTTGGATAATGAGAAAAAGCAATGGAGACATATTAAGAAACTTAAACATTAAAAAGAATTGGCTGATAAACACCATACTACATAGGAAATTACAATACTATGGCTATGTCGAGATAGAGAGTGAACTACAAGAATGATAGACATAATAGCAAAAGAAAGCAACAAGGAAGGTCTCAGTATGAATAGTAGGAAAACAGAAGTAATGGTTATGTCGAAGAAACAATCATCGCCGCCATCATGCAGCATAAAAATAAACAGGACAAATCTGAAACTAGTGCAATGTGTCAAATACTTGGGCACAATAATAACATCAGATGGAAGATTCACCACTGAAATAAAAAGCAGAATAGCTCAGACCAAAATAGCATTTCAGAAAATAAAAAATATCTTATGCAACAAATCTATGCCAATAGAAGTGAGAAAGAGAGTTCATCGGTTCTATATAAAACCAATTCTTACCTACGGAAGTGAATCATGGACAGTAGACAAACAAATGAAAAGATGATTAGAGGCCACAGAGATGGTATTTCTCAGAAGAATGTTGAAAGTTCCCTGGACAGCTAAAAAAGACCAATGAGGAAGTTCTCAAAGAGGCGAACAGAAAAAGGGAACTCCTAAAAAACATCAGAAAGAAGCAATCAACATTTTTCGGGCACATCATGAGAGAGGAAGTTGGAATACTTGGTTACAACTGGTAAAATAAAAGGAAAGAGAGATCATGGATGACAAAGAGAGAAAATACTGGATAGCTTGGTGTCGTGGCATGGAAAACAGTCAACAACAGAACTGATAAGATGCACTGTAGATAGAAGATTGTGGAAGGACATGATCGCCTAGGTCAACTGGTTTGGCACATGATGATGATGATGGCTATGTCATAAGACACCATGGAAAAAACAATACAATGGGCAGACTAACAAGTAGATGGTTTCAAATCAAAGCGACCTTCAACTTGACAAAAGAGGAAGTGGGAGATCTGTCTAGAGACAGATTCTTTCAGACAGACTGTAGTGAATGCAATGTTCTACTAAGGACATGTGACCTGATGATGGATATATAATTATATAGTATCTATTAAAGCCAGGTAGTATTGTATAACAATAAACCTATGTTTGTACGTCTATATATTGAAGTATAGTTGCCTGTGTCCTCACCTGTCACCTTGAACAAAAACCACACTCTGAGGTTATAGATATAACAAAGAGACATAGCTCAATGCGGCAGTCTTTGCCTATGATGTCTTCGAAGGCTTCCACAAATGAGAGGAGACATGTGCTGCTGCTATAGATCTGGAGGATGCATACAACAGGGTACCATTTGAATATCTCATGTATATGCTCCTCAAACTGGCGGTGCACCCCTTCCTCATTAGATGGATCGCCGCAGCACTGTTTCAGAGGAAGGTGATACTCGGATGTGGAAGTTGGTCTTCCGAGCCAACATTCATTTGTCCAGGGCTGCCACAAGGCTCACCATTGTCACCAGTTCTATTTAACGTGTACACAATAACGACCACGGAACAACAGCTTGATGGGAGGGGAAGAACTATGACTTTTGCTGATGATATTCTGTTATATCGACACGGAAGAGACAGACGGGGAATCGCCTCCACAATGCAAGACAAACTCGATCGCATTTCTTCCTGGTGTGGGGTTTCAGGTGCCTTGGTTAATCCTAATAAAGCATAATTTTCATGGTTCTCCCTTAGCAATCATATCGTTAATATGACCAGTAGTACGAATGGGAGCTGATGAGGTGACCAGGGACAAGTTGATGACATACCTCAGAGTTAAGTTTGATCGCAGCCTGTGTTTTTGGGACCATGTCGACCATGTGATAACAAAATCCTGCAAAGGATTAGCCACCTTGAAGGTCATGGCAGCTGCCAACATAGAGCAAAGGCTACTTACTCTTCTGTTCCAGAGATTAGTCCTCGCACAATCGAGTATGCCCTGGCAATTCTTACTGTCAGTACGACTCAAATTGATAGGCTGGAGAAAATACAAAATGAAGCCATGCGCATTATCTTGGGATGTACAAGGGACACTCACTGTGTAGCAATGAGGTATCTTCTTGACTTTCCAACCATGGATGACAGAATCAAGATCTGGAGAGCACGAGCATACCTGAAGATTATTACAGATAAAGAGCATCCATTGCACCAAGTGCTCAACACAGGGAAAAGTGCCAGGCTAAAAAGAGGCAAATCATGGGTGGGCCGAGCAGAAGATGTCATCAAATAGGTCTGTGGGCTTACCAATACCAGCGTTGGTGAGGAGTGGATACCGGTGCCTACGTCGTTCAAAGGGACTTTCTCGTGTATTGTCACACTCGACAGGAAAAGTAGGGAACAGAACCCGGTCACGGTTAATGCTCAGGTCAACGGTCTCATCTGCGATAACACCAATGAGAAAGATGCAGTCATCTAAACAGATGGATCTGTAAGACAACACCAAAGAAGTGCATGGGCAGTTACAGCACACTCGGTTGGCAGAATAGTCAAAGAAGACAGTGGTGCATACGTCATGACCACTAGTAGCATGACAATGGAGGTGATGGCAGTGACCAAGGCATTCAAATGGTTAGAGTCACAAGACTACACCCACGCATGTATACTGAGTGATTCAGTGAGCATGATAAAAAAGTGGAGGCGGGCTCTGTACGCATGCACTGGGTAGAGTCATTGCAGAAATCCAAAATACGTAAGGTCACCTTTGTTTATGTCCCTGGACATGCGGGAGTATGGGGAAATGAAAGAGCGGACAGGTTGGCTAGGTGTGCTGTCGTTGAGGACAGGCAACCAATGGAACGGGCGGACATCATCAATGCCCTCCGAGATGTGGGGAGAGCACAGGACTTCAACAAACACAGATCCACGTCACTTCTTTGGATGATGGAAATGGGAGTTAAGATGGGCACAGCCAGAAATGAGAAACTTAGTGGCCGTATAAGAAGACTTATCAACCAACATAAAACTGGAGTCGTAAGTCGTTGGACACTGCGGGAATTGCTGAGGAGGGGATATGATCACCTATGGACATGTTCGGAGCGCAATGATGATTACCTTCAAATGACTCAATTGAAGTATAAATTAATATACCCTATAGGTATTATGCTCCTGTGTGTTACCGGAGCCTCATTATGAGGAAAGTAAAGAATAGTGACACTGTAACCTTCCAGGCATGTCGTAAGAGGCGACTAAGGAGGTTGATCGATGTTTTGACAAGCTGTCATTGTAAAAAGTATTGTTATGGAAACAGAGCCATAGATTTTAGAAGCAGTGATTTCTGCCATATATATACGATATGTGCCATTTTGGCACGCAAGGTTTCTGTTTTTGTGTCATTGTGATTCTGCCCTATGTGCCGTCTTCGGCTCGAAAGGACAATAGATAGATAGATAGGTTTTATGAGAACTGGTGACATTGTGGTTAGTGTGCTTGCATGCATGCTTGGGGTTCTTGGGTGCACTCAGCCTCTATAATTGGACACCAGAGATATTATCTAGGAAGGAGAGGTAGTGAGGAAGAGAACTAGCCACTCCTTCTCATGATGCTAAAGTTTAGTAGAATGATGCCGTTGATGCTTCATTAGCTAACAGCTTTTGCTATGGGGCTCACATTTACCTTATGACGTTATGTATCTCCATATATAAAAAATGAAAGGTGTATATATTTGGCTGTATTTTTGCCTGTTTATCAAATCTGAAATATTTTATTCTACCTTTTAACTCCCTGTGGAGCATATGTCTTCAACAAACACTTTCCAAACCGTTCTGTTTCTTGCCATTCTTCCATGTCTTCACCATCATCTTCATCTCTGCTTCCATCTGTTTTCTCCAAGAATATTGTGGTCTTCCTCTTTGTCTTTTTTCTTGGGGTTACAAAAAAGGGCCTGTTGTGTAATACTTTCAGTTTGCTTCCATAGTGTATGTCCTATCCAGCGCCATCATCTTAACTGTATCTCTTTATCCATTGATATTTTCTGATATTTTTCCATAATTCTATGTAAGTGATTTTGTCCTGCCATTTCCATCCTTTTATTCTGTGTAAGCATCCATTAATGAAAGTCTGAATCTTCATGATCGTCATTTTTGTTGTTCTCCTTGTTTCACAGTCATATAATAGAATTGACTTAACATTGGAGTTGAAAATATTTATATTTGTATTTAACCTAATTTCTTTGGATTTCCATATGTTTCCCAGTGCAATGAATGCTCTTTTGCATTTGATATCATTAGATTGGTATCATTTTCTGTTCCTCCCTCTTTGTCTATAGTACTGCCCAGATATATGTAAGATTGTACATCTAGTCGAGGTATTTCTTCTATTGTTATTTGGTTATTGTCAACTGCATTAATTCTCATAATTTTTGTTGTATCTCAATTAATTTTCAGTCCCAGCTGTTGTGATCTCTCATCATGTATGCTCATTTTATCTTGCATCTGTTGATGATTATGTTATATGAGAGCTATGTCATCTCAAAGTCTAAGTCATTAAGTTGCTTGGTCAGTGACCACTAGATTCCATTATGTTGTTCTGAGTTATTTTCAAAATCTGATCTATGGCCAGTGGTAAGAGAAATGGAGATAGAAGGCATCCCTGCCTTATCCTGTTCTTATTTCAAATGCTTCTGTAAGCTGCCCTTTATGCAGCACACTACATTTCATTCCTTTATACATTGTTCTTATCAGGTTAATAAACTTTATGGGGATTCTGTGATACTCTGCAATTTCCGAAGCATTCCTATGTCTAAACTATGAAATGCCTTTTCATAATCTATGAATCCAATATAAAGTGGGAACTGTGGTTCTAAGTTTTGTTCAACTCAAATTTGAAATATAAAATAATTATTATAGTATCATGTGCAAATGATAACATCTTGAAATATATCAATTTACAGGAGCCTACTGTTGTACTCCATGCCACCTTTCTTTCTCCAACATTACGTATTTGCTGCAGCATGAAAAATACAAGCACCATAGTCAATACAGATGGCAGGTAGAGAGCTCAGACATACAACACAAGCATGAGGGGATAACAAAAAGGAGAACATTCCAGAAAGACGGTGTTTGTGAAACAAGTACAGCGTTAGACACCACTGATTCACGGTTTACTGAACATCATGTACTAGATATTGTCTCTGGTATTCAGAAAAGTACAGAGAATGTTAATCAGGTCAGAAATATTAACAAACCCTCACAAAGTGTACATGATAACACCCAGTCAAATAAAACTGTTTTTGGTAGCAGTGAGAAATATACTCAACTCAGTGGAGATAAGGGGGATTGTAAAATTTATAACAGTCTACATACCTCACAAGTAAAGGGTTCACAGGAAAGAACAAAGTGTGTTATTTGTGGTGTTAATTTTAGCTGGAGTAGTGGCTTGAAGAGACACATGAGAAAACATACTGGAGAGAGACCATACAAATGTGATGTCTGTGGAGATTCATTTACTCAAAGAGGGAATTTGAAGAGACACATAAGAAAACATACAGGAGAGAGACCATACAAATGTGATGTCTGTGGAGATTCATTTACTCACAGAGGTAATTTGAAGAAACACACAAGGAAGCATACAGGAGAGAGACCATACAAATGTGATGTCTGTGGAGATTCATTTACTCACAGTGGTAATTTGAAGAAACACACAAGGAAGCATACAGGAGAGAGACCATACAAATGTGATGTCTGTGGAGATTCATTTACTCAAAGAGGGAATTTGAAGAGACACATAAGAAAACATACAGGAGAGAGACCATACAAATGTGATGTCTGTGGAGATTCATTTACTTACAGTGGTAATTTGAAGACACACATAAGAAAACATACAGGAGAGAGACCATACAAATGTGATGTCTGTGGAGATTCATTTACTCACAGAGGTAATTTGAAGAAACACACAAGGAAGCATACAGGAGAGAGACCATACAAATGTGATGTCTGTGGAGATTCATTTACTCACAGTGGTAATTTGAAGACACACATAAGGAAACATACAGGAGAGAGACCATACAAATGTGATGTCTGTGGAGATTCATTCACTCAAAGAGCTCATTTGAAGATACACATAAGAAAACATACACAAGAGAGACCATACAAATGTGATGTCTGTGGAGATTCATTTACTCATAGTGGTAATTTGAAGACACACATAAGGAAGCATACAGGAGAGAGACCATACAAATGTGATGTCTGTGGAGATTCATTAACTCATAGTGGTAATTTGAAGACACACATAAGGAAGCATACAGGAGAGAGACCATACAAATGTGATGTCTGTGGAGATTCATTTACTCACAGTGGTAATTTGAAGACACACATAAGGAAGCATACAGGAGAGAGACCATACAAATGTGATGTCTGTGGAGATTCATTTACTCATAGTTGTAATTTGAAAAAAACACATAAGAAAACATACAGGAGAGAGACCATACAAATGTGATGTCTGTGGAGATTAATTTACTCATAGTTGTCATTTGAAAAAACACATAGGAACACATACAGGAGAGAGATTTCTATGAATGTGAAGTCCGTGGTGATTCATTTACTTGAAATGATAATTTGAAGAGACTCATAAGAACACATACAGGATAGAGACCTTACAAATGTGATGACTGTGGTGAACAGTTTGCTAGAAGGCATGTGCTAAGGGAACACAGAAGAACATGTACAGGTGAGGAACATTGTGCAAACCAGAAGCAATCGTCTACCTTTTTAGCTCCCAGTGGAGCATAGGTCTTCAACAAACACTTTCCAAGTCGTTCTGTTCTTTGCTATTCTTTTAAGATCATTCCATGTCTTCCCCATCATCTTCATCTCTGCTTCTATCTGTCATCTCCAAGAATCCCTTGGTCTTCCTCTTTTTTTTCCCCCTGGGGATTCCAAAAAAGGCCTGTTGTGTAATACACTCAGTTGCCTTCAGCAGTGTGTGTTCTATCCAGCATCATCGTCTTCACTGTATCTCTTTATCAACTGGTATTTAACTGGTACATTTCCATAATTCTATGTTAGTGATTTTATCCTGCCATTTCCATCCCTTTATTCTGCGCAAGCACCCATTGATGAAAGTCTGTATCTTCATGATTGTCAATTTTGTTGTTCTCCATGTTTCACAGCCATATAATAGGGCTGTAAGGATGACTTAAATTTATTATTAATACATATATGATCAATGTGATTTTCCGTTCTATGATCTGGTGACACCCGTGTAGCTTTATGTATTCTTTTATGTTGGAATATTGTTCCTCCTAGGCTCACTTGATTAAAGGCACAGGAATTCACAAATATCTCTCCATTCTCGTTTGTGTCTCCAAGTTAATGTTTTCTCGTAATCTCTTCGAAGCCCTGGTTGTCTGATCCTACATTAGCATTTAGATCGCCCATCAAGATTATAATATCCTTGGCTCGTCTTTCATCCTTCTGACACTGTAACTGTTTATAGAGTTCATCTTCAACTAAATCATCCTTATCATTGGTTGGTGCATAGCATTGGATAATGTGTAATTTTAATTTGTATTTTGTTGTTTTAAATATTGCTGTTATTAGTCTTGGCCCTAATTCTTCCCATTCTATTAGTGTCTTCTGTGCATTCCTTGATAACATTATAGCTACCCCTTCACTATGTTGTGCTCCAGGTTCCTGGTGTCCTGATGATAAAATCATCTCTCCTGTATTTAATTTTATTCTTTCAGTTCCTAGCCATCTTGTTTCGCACATTCCCAAAATATCTATTTTGTAATTTCTCATTTCTGCTGCTACCTGTGCAGCTTTTCCTTGTTCATTTAGGTTATGTACATTCCAGGTGTCAATTCTGGAGGATTTTCTTGTAGACAAAAGGTGAGTGGGAAACCGGACTCCTTAAGGCTTTTTCCAGTTTGCGTCATACGTCTGTTAGACAGAGAGCCTTTATCTTTCCTCGATGGTGGATTTACTTTTATTCTTTTCTTTGACTTGTCCATGTTTGTGAAGTTTTTTTGGCTTATTTTTTTACAATATGAGATAGCCAGTCCCATGCCCAACCCTCCTTTCTCGCCTCTTACGAACATGCCTGGTAGGGTACAGTGCCACTATTCTTTACTCCCCTTTCGGGCCCCGGCAACGCACAGACTTCTCATGATGTGCCCAATAACAAACATGCTGAGCTAAAATTAATTAGGAGAGCGGATTAGAATGTTTAGAAAAACATGGTCAGTGGAAGTTTTGTTAAATGAAAGATGATTGTGGAATAGAGAAACTTGTTCCATTAGAGTTTTTAAGGAGATTTCATTGGTAAACATAGAGAAACATGTTAAATTAAAGTTATTTAAAAGACTGGATTGGGAAACATAGAGAAACATGTTAAATTAAAGTTATTTAAAAGACTGGATTGGGAAACTTAAAGAAACATGTTAAATTAAAGTTATTTAAAAGTTTGGTTTGGGAAAATTAGAAAAATATGTCTAGTTGAAGTTATTTAAGTTATTAAATTGTGAAACATCATGTCCAGTTGAAATTATTCGTTAGGTTAGTTTGGAAACATAAGCATATCCATTTGAAGTTATTTAGTAGATTAGATTGGAAAACTGAAACATGTCTAGTTGATATTATTTAGTAAATTATTTTGGGAATTACAGAGAAACATGTCTATTTGATTTTATTTAATAAATTAGATTGAGAACTATAAGAAACATGTGCTGTAACAAACATGCTAATTTGAATTTTAATAGTTTTTAGAGGCTTGGGAAAATTGATGATTGTTAAATTTTAATATTTTTGTGTATTTTGTATTTTTGTATGAGATTAATATATATTGGCTTTCCACTCAGTTTCACTAAAAGGGCTCTGTGAGGTATTGGCCAAAAGTCTTTCACTGTTCTTGCTCTTTCTGTACCCAAGATGATACCTATTCCTCTTTGGTGTTTAGTACCTCCAGGATAAATTATTTAATGTTTATTAGAATATATCTCCCTTGATCCAGTGTATCTCATTTCACATAGTCTCAATAAATGTAAACCCATCCTTTTCATTTCCTGTTTGATGTTTTCTAGTTTTCTCTTTTACATGAGTGTTCTCACATTCCAAGTACCTATCTTCAAAGTCTGTTTTATCTTTATCTTGCTTACAGTAGCTTGATGACGATCGGGTATCACCTGCAGCACATGCTGTTCCCTACTGAAAGAGGGTATTCTATTGGATCCCCTTTAACGTTGTTGTGAATTCTTTTATTGTGATGATTCATGATTGTACAAAGAAAAATACGATGGTGATTTTCTGGTGCCTTCTGTCAGTTTATTTACGGTTGACTTCGCTTCTACTCTCACAAACATACCTGTAAGGCATCAGGGTAGCCACAGGTTGTACTGTCTACTGCATACAGTAGCAGGTAAATTTACCTGGCCTGACAAAAAGTGATGAAGTGAAAGTGAGTCATAGGTCCAGTAATGTAGTAAAGATGTTGTATTGTTAATCTTCAAGGTACTACTAGGCTGTCATGAATCCATTAGTGTAGAGATGTTGTATTGTTAATCTTCCAGACACCACTAAGCTGTCATGATTCCAGTAATGTAGAGATGTTGTATTGTTAGTCTTCCAGACACCACTAAGCTGTCATGATTCCAGTAATGTAGAGATGTTGTATTGTTAATCTTCCAGACACCATGAGGCTGTCATGATTCCAGTAATGTAGAGATATTATATTGTTAATCTTCCAGACACCATGAGGCTGTCATGATTCCAGTAATGTAGAGATATTATATTGTTAATCTTCCAGACACTACTAAGCTGTCATGATTCCAGTAATGTAGAGATGTTGTATTGTTAATCTTCCAGACACTACTAGGCTGTCATGATTCCAGTAATGTAGAGATGTTGTATTGTTAATCTTCCAGGCACTACTAGGCTGTCATGATTCCAGTAATGTAGAGATGTTGTATTGTTAATCTTCCAGACACCACTAGGCTGTCATGATTCCAGTAATGTAGAGATGTTGTATTGTTAATCTTCCAGACACCACTAGGCTGTCATGATTCCAGTAATGTAGAGATGTTGTATTGTTAATCTTCCAGGCACTACAAGGCTATTATGATTCCAGTAATGTAGAGATGTTGTATTGTTAATCTTCCAGGCACTACAAGGCTATTATGATTCCAGTAATGTAGAGATGTTGTATTGTTAATCTTCCAGACACCACTAGGCTGTCATGATTCCAGTAATGTAGAGATGTTGTATTGTTAATCTTCCAGACACCACTAGGCTGTCATGATTCCAGTAATGTAGAGATGTTGTATTGTTAATCCTCCAGGCACTACTAGGCTGTCATGATTCCAGTAATGTAGAGATGTTGTATTGTTAATCTTCCAGGCACTACAAGGCTATTATGATTCCAGTAATGTAGAGATGTTGTATTGTTAATCTTCCAGACAATACTAAGCTGTCATGATTCCAGTAATGTAGAGATGTTGTATTGTTAATCCTCCAGGCACTACTAGGCTGTCATGATTCCAGTAATGTAGAGATGTTGTATTGTTAATCTTCCAGACACCACTAAGCTGTCATGATTCTAGTAATGTAGAGATGTTGTATTGTTAATCTTCCAGACACCACTAGGCTGTCATGATTCCAGTAATGTAGACATGTATTGTTAATCTTCCAGACACTACTAGGCTGTCATGATTCCAGTAATGTAGAGATGTTGTGTGGTTAGTCTTCCAGACACCACTAGGCTGTTATGATTCCAGTAATGTAGAGATGTTGTATTGTTAATCTTCCAGACACCATGAGGCTTTCATGATTCCAGTAATGTAGAGATGTTGTATTGTTAATCCTCCAGGCACTACTAGGCTGTCATGATTCCAGTAATGTAGAGATGTTGTATTGTTAATCCTCCAGACACTACTAGGCTGTCATGATTCCAGTAATGTAGAGATGTTGTATTGTTAATCTTCCAGACACTACTAGGCTGTCATGATTCCAGTAATGTAGAGATGTTGTATTGTTAATTTTCCAGACACCACTAGGCTGTCATGATTCCAGTAATGTAGAGATGTTGTATTGTTAATCCTCCAGGCACTACTAGGCTGTCATGATTCCAGTAATGTAGAGATGTTGTATTGTTAATCTTCCAGACACTACTAGGCTGTCATGATTCCAGTAATGTAGAGATGTTGTATTGTTAATCTTCCAGACACTACTAGGCTGTCATGATTCCAGTAATGTAGAGATGTTGTGTTGTTAATCTTCCAGACACCACTAGGCTGTTATGATTCCAGTAATGTAGAGATGTTGTATTGTTAATCTTCCAGACACCACTAGGCTTTTATGATTTCAGTAATGTAGGGATGTTGTATTGTTAATCTTCCAGACACCACTAGGCTGTTATGATTCCAGTAATGTAGAGATGTTGTATTGTTAATCTTCCAGACACCACTAGGCTGTTATGATTCCAGTAATGTACAGATGTTGTATTGTTAATCTTCCAGACACCACTAGGCTATTATGATTTCAGTAATGTACAGATGTTGTATTGTTAATCTTCCAGACACCACTAGGCTGTTATGATTCCAGTAATGTAGAGATGTTGTATTGTTAATCTTCCAGACACCACTAGGCTGTTATGATTCCAGTAATGTAGAGATGTTATATTGTTAATCTTCCAGACACCACTAGGCTGTCATGATTCCAGTAATGTAGAGATGTTATATTGTTAATCTTCCAGGCACTACAATGCTATTATGATTCCAGTAATGTAGAGATGTCGTATTGTTAATCTTCCAGACACCACTAAGCTGTCATGATTCCAGTAATGTAGAAATGTTGTATTGTTAATCTTCCAGGCACTACTAGGTTGTCATGATTCCAGTAATGTAGAGATGTTGTATTGTTAATCTTCCAGACACCACTAGGCTGTCATGATTTCAGTAATTTAGAGATGTTGTATTGTTAATCTTCCAGACACCACTAGGCTGTCATGATTTCAGTAATGTAGAGATGTTGTATTGTTAATCTTCCAGACACCACTAGGCTATTATGATTCCAGTAATGTAGAGATGTTGTATTGTTAATCTTCCAGACACCACTAAGCTGTCATGATTCCAGTAATGTAGAGATGTGTTGTTAATCTTCCAGACACCACTAGGCTTTTATGATTCCAGTAATGTAGAGATGTTGTATTGTTAATCTTCCAGACACCACTAGGCTTTTATGATTTCAGTAATGTAGGGATGTTGTATTGTTAATCTTCCAGACACCACTAGGCTTTTATGATTCCAGTAATGTAGAGATGTTGTATTGTTAATCTTCCAGACACCACTAGGCTGTCATGATTCCAGTAATGTAGAGATGTTATATTGTTAATCTTCCAGACACCACTAGGCTCTTATGATTTCAGTAATGTAGAGATGTTGTATTGTTAATCTTCCAGACACCACTAGGCTGTTATGATTCCAGTAATGTAGAGATGTTGTATTGTTAATCTTCCAGACACCACTAGGCTGTTATGATTCCAGTAATGTAGAGATGTTATATTGTTAATCTTCCAGACACCACTAGGCTGTCATGATTCCAGTAATGTAGAGATGTTATATTGTTAATCTTCCAGGCACTACAAGGCTATTATGATTCCAGTAATGTAGAGATGTTGTATTGTTAATCTTCCAGACACCACTAAGCTGTCATGATTCCAGTAATGTAGAAATGTTGTATTGTTAATCTTCCAGACACCACTAGGCTGTCATGATTTCAGTAATGTAGAGATGTTGTATTGTTAATCTTCCATACACCACTAGGCTATTATGATTCCAGTAATGTAGAGATGTTGTATTGTTAATCTTCCAGACACCACTAAGCTGTCATGATTCCAGTAATGTAGAGATGTATTGTTAATCTTCCAGACACTACTAGGCTGTCATGATTCCAGTAATGTAGAGATGTTGTGTTGTTAATCTTCCAGACACCAGTAGGCTGTTATGATTCCAGTAATGTAGAGATGTTGTATTGTTAATCTTCCAGACACCACTAGGCTTTTATGATTCCAGTAATGTAGAGATGTTGTATTGTTAATCTTCCAGACACCACTAGGCTATTATGATTTCAGTAATGTAGGGATGTTGTATTGTTAATCTTCCAGGCACTACTAGGCTGTCATGATTCCAGTAATGTAGAGATGTTGTATTGTTAATCTTCCAGACAATACTAAGCTGTCATGATTCCAGTAATGTAGAGATGTTGTATTGTTAATCTTCCAGACACTACTAGGCTGTTATGATTCCCGTAATGTAGAGATGTTGTATTGTTAATCTTCCAGACAATACTAAGCTGTCATGATTCCAGTAATGTAGAGATGTTGTATTGTTAATCTTCCAGACACCACTAGGCTGTTATGATTCCAGTAATGTAGAGATGTTGTATTGTTAATCTTCCAGACAATACTAAGCTGTCATGATTCCAGTAATGTAGAGATGTTGTATTGTTAATCTTCCAGACACTACTAGGCTGTCATGATTTCAGTAATGTAGAGATGTTATATTGTTAATCTTCCAGGCACTACTAGGCTATTATGATTCCAGTAATGTAGAGATGTTGTATTGTTAATCTTCCAGACAATACTAAGCTGTCATGATTCCAGTAATGTAGAGATGTTGTATTGTTAATCTTCCAGACACCACTAGGCTGTCATGATTCCAGTAATGTAGAGATGTTGTATTGTTAATCTTCCAGACACCACTAGATTGCCCATGGGTCTATCAATGTGAAGAGATTGTATTGTTAATCTTCCAGGTTTTAATGGTCATTAGTTGTGAAATTCTTCCTAGATACACACAGCTCGGTCCATTCAGAAGTATAAATTGTACCTTGTTTACAGAATTATTAAATATAACAGCAGCTTTGAAATTCTTTGGTCACAAGACATGACATTTATTCCATTCTCTGAGGTCTGTCGGGGGGACTTTTCACTTTTAGAACAGAAGAATAAAGGCTGCTTGGTGCAGTTGCCATGATGTGTTTTGGGTTTGAGTTCTTATTCCCCCACCTCAACCAGAACACATTTTGGACTCTGTTGTAATTCGAACCAGCGTTCTCATAGCTTAAAGCACGACCAGTTATCAATCCAGCCACCTGGTCTTGTCAGCAGAATTTGATTTCATGTTTTCAATATATCAAGTGAACATTTATCATAGTTGCATAATAAAATAGTGCAAAATGTGGAAATCAAAAATAGTGAAATGTGCAAAATAAAATAATCAGTGAGTTTCTGAGGGAAAACAAATACATTGATATGTAGATTAAGGACACTTTGGTGTAGAATAGTGGATACAGAGATGAACACTGCGCAAAATGTTGTTGCCCTATAAAAAGCTTTGTTAGTCAGTGGTGCTGAAATAAAAGACAAACATGATTTATTTTGTAAATGTTAATTTTGCTGCCTGATAACATAAATATCTTGTCAGATTATTTAGTTTGTTATTTGTATTTTGTAGACTTGATGTACAAGTGGTTTGTGCTATACATTTTTATACAAAAGTTTCTATTTGCTTTCAAGTCCCTCACATTTAGTGAACCTTTGCTTGTTTGAGATAAGAAACATCTTGTTGGGCAACAAACATCTCAGTCTCTGTGCTGCAGCCATCCACCATTTGTTTGTGTTTTAATAATTTTAATAGTAGTGGATATTTTCATTGATAAATTCATGTCAACCTGAAGTGAGCTTCTTCTGTCCAATTTAGTTTATTTGATAATAATTTCATTACTTTTACTTAGATGTCAATTTGTAATTGATTGTTGAGTTTACATGAGATAGGTTTCTTTGATCACTTATCAGTTGTATTTTAGATTAATTTAATCATTTGTTAATTTGTTGTCACTATTTGGATAATCTATATCATTTCATATTTAACTGTTACTTTGAATAAACTATTCTTTTTTTCTTTTGATGTCCTAGTATCTTACAATATTTTATCCCTTGTTTTTGTATATGTTTTTTTTTAGCACCTGTATATAAATCTTTGTTATCTTTAAGATTCAATAATTAATATTAAAGTTTTATATTTATTTTTTTTGGCATTAATTTTTTATGTTAATCAAATTGCATTTGTTGCAATAATTATGATTTATCACGTTCCTTGATTGCATCCTGAATAATGTTACTACTTTTTGTCCTTTTGTAAGTGTCTTTTATATTCACATTTTTGTGAAGGATTTTTATATGAAAGTGGAATAAATTTACTTCATCAAATCTGGCTTCTGTTAAAAAAATGTGATTATTTTTGTTATTGAATTTCATACACTTTTACACAAAATATAGTCCAAGTGGTTGACTACTTATAAAGAGAAATGTACTATGCTTTTGAATTAATTATATCGACTGCTGCACAAATTATATCACTTACTACTGCTATACAAATTCCTGTTTAGTTTTGAAATTTTTATATGTTAATTTAACTGTTCCATATGTTGCACCACAGCCTGCATCATGTTCATTTTGGTCAAGTATGTATCACTTCAGCCTTGCCCTGCACCATCTTAAATTTAATTCATATAAACATACTCCTACACCATTTAATTATTTTATATAGGTTCTTGTAAACATTCTTTACTGGAGAGTTCCTTCCTCCTTCTGCACTTAGTGTTTACAAGGAAATCATGTAAAAGATTAGTTTTATGATTGGATTAGCAATGTTTATGGCCAATGAAAATCAGTTGATCAAATTGGCATTGATTACTATTGATTTTAATGCTAGAATTCAATTGATGGCATCTGAAAAAAGCCATTTATGAACTTTTTAAAACATGTTTTGAATAATTATAATATATAAGCAACAACAGGAGTAGTTATTTTGGTTGTGATTTCAATCCAGATTTACAAAAAAATTAGTCACTTGTTGGACATATGTAATCAATAAATAAATAAGATCACAGTGAAGTGGAAATAAATACATCATGATTGTTGATGTCCAAAGGTAAGGTATTTTTATGCTACATCAATAAAACTTTCAAGGCTGCTTTAAGGATATATTTCTAATTTTTTTTTTTTAGAAAAATAATTCCTATTGGATTACTTTGACCTGATATTTATGATGATAAGTTGAACAACAGAATTTCAACAGAAATGTGTTGGTTAAACAGTGCAAATGTATGCAACAAGTTAAAAAATTTTCTCTTAAGATCAGTGGATCCTACGGTGATAAAATAAAAGTAAGATCATCTAATTATTTTTTTTGTAAAGGTAAAGTACAAGACTTAAAAAACAGCATCTTAGCACACGAGTTTTACACCCATATGTGCTCGCCGGCCAATCCAGAAGTTTTGGGAGACTTCTGGATAATGTCGCTTCAAGCATCGAAACTCACAATGCGAGGCGACATTCCTCACCTTCCCAGAGTCATACCCTGGTACCCATTTCTGCCAACTTCTGGGTAGACCATGGGGGTATTTTTTTCCAACCACGAGTTCAATTCACACTGCTTCCAGCTGGAATCGAACACAGGTTGTCCAAACATCGGCAGCCCAGTCGCGTGGTTTTCCCAACTAGGCTACCGAGGCTCCCAATATATGGACCGAAGTAGGATCGAACCCGTACTCAGTGGTACAGCGCCTTGCCACAAAAAGCAGAACACTAGGGAACACTGCTATTCAGCTAACTTTTTTTTGTCTTCTGCAGCAATAATAATAACCTTTAAAGAAGAAAGTGATTGTTGAAAGTGAATGCAACACTTTTGATGTAGAATAGAAAACTGCTGCCTTCTACCTCCATAAACACTTCAAGGCATTAGTGGATGAGTTCAGGTTAGATCTACAAACTCACAGATAAGAGTCTACCATTGTCAGTTCCATATTACCTTATCTATTTTGAATATGTTGATAAATTTATTTTAAAAAAAAAGTAATAAAATATGTACTTTTATTGATTTAATAAGTTGTTAAAATAATATGTTTAAAAAAATGTATTTTATCAAATCAGGTTTTAAATGATTGTCTCAAGTAAATACTAAGAGGAAAATATGTTATATTGACTTATGTTTGAGTAATGATTGTTACAGAATGAATGATTTATATTTAGTCATGAGCATATAATCAATTGTTTTCTGTTGAACATTTAATAAACATATGTGATTTTATTGATCAACTTTTATTCAAGGATGTAGAGGCCAGCCAAGTTTGAGCCTCTACCATTTGTTTATCAAATATTTCATATTTCTTCACCTATGTTATTCTAACAATGACACATATTCATAGTCCACTCTTTAAAGGATGTTGAGTGGGTGTGACAGTGTTGTGTTCTTGTTTACAGCAAGTTTCTATTTTGTGCCTTTAGGACCAACACATTCATCTTCATTATGGTATTGTAGGGTATCTGATTTCATGAAATCTCTTAGCCACACAGATTAGTCATCTATTACCTGATCCACCATTAAGAGTTGGTGTAGGATCTTGATCAACTATTGGTGCTGGTCTTGACCCAAGTAGTTAGCTATGAGTCATTGATTGTTTCCATCCCTGTTGCTGTTCTTCACTTTGGCCTCTTCCATCTTTCAACAATTGCTTAAAGTTGTACCCATCATTATCTTCGTCATGTGTTGTTGGGGTTTAAAGACGTTAATTGCTGATGTTAGCGATCTATTTCTCTATAGTCTATCTAATGCTCCTCCAAGAACTGAAGAGCTGGTCTTAAAAGCCACCCAAAAGGTATAGAATTTATTCATAGGCTGTGACAGAGGCCCTCCCCCATCCCAATCCTCAAGTTTAACTGGACTGGCTCCCATTTGAGAGACATGAAGGTTACCATCTCGTTCATCAACATTTTCTTATCCTCAACATTTTACTCTTTTCTTTGACTTGAGAGTTTTGCTATAAAAACTGGAATCTCCAATTTCCGCTTGAATGTGTTTCCATAGCTAGTGATCACAGAAGACCTTCTGCAGGGCAGTAGATTGTTTGGGCTTTTCTCCTCAAGATGAACTGTTTTCCAAAAGTTAACATACTTTAACCTTCCAGGATTTGAAGTTATCCTATGTAAGGCATACGCATGCAAATGTGCAGATGTAAAGCTGAAAATAAGGGCAATGAAAATAATTGTAACAATGGCTTTAAATAATTGCAAACGTGCATTTATCTGTGTTCTTTATTGCCCATATCATCAACTTTACAGTAGCACCATAAAGCTGCAACCACATGTCTGTTTTTCACTCTTTGAAGTACCATAGTTTTACAAAGCTAGCCAGCACATGAACATTAATTCCTATTTGACTATATGAAAACACATCTGCACAAACAATTGTGGATTTCCCTCTAAGTCCCTAATCATTAACTTCTCACATATTTTGTTTTGAGGTCAGTCTTAGCCTAAAAATGTAATGTACCCCCATCACGCCACATGGCGTATAGGGAATATGGTGTTCTATCCATCTATTGACCATTCGAGCCATAGCCAGCCCATAGGGCGTAGACCAAGTTACTCCTTCTCTTATCTTAATTTTTGTTATAGCAGTTTTCAATTTTTAAAAATATATTTTATCAAATCTCGCCACTTGTCTCTGGCAATATGTCGTTAGTGACCATAAATTTTACAGACCCTCGGCACATGATTTTTGGGGTACTATGGTCAGTATTATGTCCGTGCCACATTACATTCCCAGAAAAAAATCCGGTACCCATTAAAGGCTGGGTGAACTGGAAGTCGTCGGTTGGGATCGAACCCTACCTCTTGTCCTTTGTAGTCCAGTTCACTAACCACTGAGCTATTGTGTCTCCCAGTCTTAGCCTGCTATGACCAGATTATCCTAGTAGTAATTATTCCAAGCTGAGCTACAGAAATTTGATAATTTGAAAACAATTATTATCATTTTGATCCAACATGTTTGTCTCAGTGAACTGCTTGCCTGCATCTGTTACTTTCTACCTTCTGTTTTTGAAAACTATTCAATTCTGCCCACTATTTGTGGTTGTCTTTGTCTCCTGTCTTACTTTTCAAACATAAATATGATAAACTACAGATAGTCTACTTTATCTTTTACTTTTGTTTCTTAAAAAGTATATAAAATGCTTCACTCATTGAATATATTATCCCACTCCTGGATTGTTAAATATATCCTACACATTTTCTCATGCACAACTGTGAACAATGTGGTCAGTATAACACCAAGCTGCCCTGCTTTCTCAAAGAAAATCTCTAGCAGCCATTTTCAGAGGGTGGGTGGACCCCAAAGCTGTGTTGCCCCCCAAAAAATTGCCACAATTAGGAACTGAATTTGAATCACCTGTCAACAGATGTGTGTTTTTGTATGTTAATCTCCAACTTTAGTAATGTTCCTAATTACACGTTTTTATTTTTTCACTGCAGCTGTTTAATAAAAATAAAATTAATTACTTTTCTGAAACCATGCTTTCTATAGTGTTTACATTCTTTGTGGAGGTTAGCGATTTCAAATATTTGGGCGGTATGTTCCTGGAAGATGGAAGTATAAAAAGAGAAATAGAAACCAGAGTGCGAAAAGTGAATATTCTTAACTACCAACTTGACTCCACTTTTGAAACATCCAAGTATTTCAATGACTGCTAAGAGACAAATGATAAAAAGCATCTTCACACCAACATTATGCTGCCAATGTCAAACATGGATATTGAACAAAGCTCAAAAACAGAAAAACATGACATATGAGATGTGGTACTTGAGGAAAATAACAAACAATACACAAGGGAAGAGATAGCATCAAATGTTAAAATCAGAGAAGAAATCGGAATTAAACCATGCCCGGGATATATCATCATCATCATGTGCCGTACCGGTTGTTGTAGGCGATCATGTCCTTCCATAATCTTCTATCTACAGTGCATCGTATTAGTTCTGTTGTTGACTGTTTTCCATGCCATGACACCAAGCTATCCAGTATTTTCTCTCTGTCGTCCGTGATCTCTCTTTCCTTTTATTTTGCCAGTTGTAACCAAGTATTCCAACTTTCCTCTTCTCAAGATGTGCCCGAAAAATGTTGATTGTTTCTTTCTGATGTTTTTTTAGGAGCTGCCTTTTTGTGTTGGCCTCTTTGAGTACTTCCTCATTGGTCTTTTTAGCCGTCCAGGGAACTTTCAACATTCTTCTGAGAAATCCCATCTCTGTGGCCTCTAATCGTCTTTTCATTTGTTTGTCTACTGTCCACGATTCGCTTGCATAGGTCAGAATTGGTTCTATATATATACGGACTATAATTGAAATGGTATGGGCACTTAGAATGAAACCAGACCAAGTGTAATCAATTGCATTCTATCTAAGAACATCATAACAGAGGGCAAGATGAAGACCAACGAAAAGATGGATTATCATCGAGTGCCGTCTCCGCAACGAAGGTTGGCTACCATGGAGCGCCATTCTGCTCTGTCTCTTGCTTTGATGGTGCAGGTTGTCATAGGCTGATTTGACCATCTTTTGATGTTACTCGTCCATCCATGTTAGTCTTGGTCTGCCTCTTTTACCTTGTATTTTCCCCTCCAGGATTACTTTTAGTAGGCTGTTGTGTCTTTTACATGGCCCAAAAATCGCATTTGTCTTGTTTGTCTGTCTGCGATCAGGACTCAGTCAGAGTAGGATCCCAGACTCTTACATGAAGTCAGCTGTCAGGCTAAGTGTGTTGATCGCCCCCACAGACAGAACATCACAGTTAGAGTCTGCCATATCCACTCCGACTGAACACCCGTTAAAACGTTGCACTGTGTTCTACGCCAGTGGCCCAGTGCATCCGATTTCAGCCAGCATTTTATTCAGGTTTGCTTTCCTTAGCCTTTGATTGTTCCCAATCTTCCTGCAAGGCAGCAGATGATATTTTCTGTAGGGGGATTCTGCCCTTAGATGGTCGGCCTTCCCAGGTTTACGAGCACCGTCTGCCCGAGTCACTAGAGGTGACTAACACAGACATGCGACTTGTAATACGAGGAAACTGCAACAAGGAACGCCTTTCATGCATAGCTTTCAATTGTTCCTGCCGCCTATCCCCATATACCGGTAAGTCACGTCCTTTTGAAAATGATGATCGTCGTAGCACTAGATGATGTTAGGCCATCGTTGATGACTCCAATTCCGATCATATAGAAACACAGTCAGTCGTCAAATTATTCCCGTCGCACATCAAACAGCAGACCGTGAGATTTGCGCACGGCCGGTTTAGGGAACCATAACGATGACGTAGCACACATAAAAAGTCGCCCAACACTTAATCTCGTTTCATTTAGATTTCTGTGTGATTACTCTAGTGTAAGCAGTCTACGACGAACAAAACACGAAGCAAATTCCCCAGAGAGACAAAACTGCGGCTGACGAAGTAGTTTACATTAATGTGTACATGGAAATAACTTGCGTCAAAGAACACCATCAACGGTCATGAACAGCACCAATGTGTGAGGTAATGCGCAGATCAAGTCTAGACGGTGGAAGGTCTCACTCACAACACTTGAGTCGTCAAAAACGGACTGTTGTCGGCCTACAACCTCGCTTTATCATTTGAATTGTGCTTAGCAGTTCTCTTTTCATTTTTAGTTGTTTTAAGACTTCGTCGTTTATTTTCTTTAAAAGATGGATAGATGGAGTAAAAGACATATGCAAAGACCAAAGCATTTCCTTTTTATCAGCAACCGCAGATACACTAAAGAAAGACGCTCCATTTATGAAAAGAGAGAAGCAAATAAGTTGATGATGATGATGATGATGCGTTCGCCCGATGATTTGAGGTATTCTAACGGATACGAACCGTAGACTTCCTCCTTGTCATCCGCCCTTAAAAGGACGTTAAGTGGACGTAGTTACGTTGTGTTGAAGTTTGCAGTGTAACACTGTGATATCTGCGCCTTTCGGCCCAACACATCCGATTTCAGCCGACGTTTTTTTGTGTACCGGGTTCGTCTTCCCACTTCGATCCCTGCTCGCTTGGCCAGACTAGACAGGTTAGTCTGTTTCTAGAGGCACCACGAAGAGGTGTAGCAGGGTCTGGATGGTTCTGGTTCACCGATCCTGGCGCAAGCCATCAGTTGTGAGTCACTGACAACTTCCAGCTCTGGTGGGGGGGGGGGGGGCGCCTTTATAAGAAACAAGTTCAAGCAAATAAGTAACCAAATATCTACAGACACCATAGTATACTAACAACCTCATTTTTTCTGCGACGCTTAAAGGCATCAGTAACTAGATAAAAGAAGTAAGAAGATACTCTTTGTATGTTTGTAGCCTACCACATATGAGAATCAGATAGTCAGACTCAGCAATGAACTTGATGCAAGGAACATTGAAATGGAAAGAGAATGATATATATAGAGAGAGAAAGAGGAGGGAAGATAGCATACAAAAATGGATAGGCCACGACTTTGCAGAGTGTCAAAGAATGACTGAAGATAGAGAGAAGTGGAGAAGGTTGATGAAATCTGTCAGCAGTGCCCAAACAGCCCCCATTATATGTTATGCGATAATGAAAAAAAGAGAATTATATGAGAAAATTACAACATGGCACATTCGTGTGAATATATCGCCAGAATTAGCAACGAGGGACTGATGAAAGAGTGCAACAAAGAGGAGGTGTCCAGATACAACAAAAATAATAGATCTTGAGTTCTCGGAATGGGCACCACCTGTCAAACGAAAAGAGGCAGTTCATTGGGGACATGGCCATGAACCATACATGATGAAATGAAGGAGGCAGGAGAATTCCTGGCGAGAATTGTCCGTGCCTGTCCATACCGGATTGAGCTGAGATCTCTTGTGACTGACCTATACTCTGACCGAAGTTCAGAGGATTAAGGAAAGAAGAGTTCTCAAAGAGATCCACAAATGTGGAGTTCTGAGGAGAGATCTAGAAATGAGTTCTGAGAAGAGATCCAGAAAAAGGAAGTTCACAGAAGAAATATGGAGTTTTCAGAATAAATCTAGAAATGTGGAGTTCTTAGAAGAGATCCTGAAATGTGAAGTTCTTAATTTTTAAGAGAGATCCAAAAATGTGTTCTTAGAGGAGATAACAAAAATATTGATTTCTTGGAAGTATGATCAAGAAATTGGTCAAGAAATATGGAGTTCTCAGGAATGATACAAATATATGGGGTTCTCAAGAGAGATCCAGAAATGAGGAGTTCATAGAGGTGACCAAGAAATCTGGATTGCTCAGAAGAGAATCAGAAATGTTGAGTTTTCTAGAGATCAAAAATATCATCATCAAGTACCATGCCTTATGGCGAAGGTGATCATGGCTTTTCACAACTCTCGATTTCGACAGTTATTTATCATTTCTGTTGTTAAATTGTCAAGCCATTCTCTTTAACTTTCTGATATCTTTTCTCTTTGCTTTCCTCTATCTCTACGTTCCTAAATTTTTCTAGTTGTCCTAATATATTCCAGTTGCCCCTTTCTCATTACATTGCCAAAAAATGATGATCGTTTCTTTCTAATATTGGAAACTAGCTCTTTTTTTTTTTGCTTTGACCTCTTTCAGAGCGTCTTTATTAACCTTCTTAACTGTACATGGTATTCGCAATATTCTACTGCAAAAACACATTTCTACAGCGTCCAGTGATTTTCTTGTCTGTTATCCTATTGTCCATGATTCACAACCATATGTTAAGACCGGTTCTACATACTATTTAATAACTCTTTTTTTTTTCTATTTTTTTTATTGTCAAAAATAAATTTCACTGTATTTTCCTCATTTTTTTTTAAAGTTAGTTTTTCCTGAGTTATTTCACATCTCACCTCTGTTGTACATCTACCAGTTGATGTTAACATTGTTCCCAGGTATTTAAATTCATTTACTTGTTTTAATATTGTTCCAATTGTTTTTATCGGGCATCGCGGTGATGTCTTTTTTGTTGTTGCCACCATTACTTCTGTCTTTTTGCTATTGATGCCGAGTCCTTTATTTTTGCTTTCTTTCACTATTAACCTCTCCTGTAAGTCATTTTTACTCTTAGCGATTAATACTGTATCGTCAGCATACATGGTGTTATTTATATGTGACCCCCAACGGGCTAGAGGGGGTAGAGTGAGCCCTACCAAAGGAGGAGTAAAACGTCTCCTTTTCTTCGCTAGCCTTCGGGATACCCTAGGGCAGGGTGAGGCTTCCGTTTAACCCCCCTCCCCCCTCCTTCTTCCTATCAGGGTTATGTGAAGCCATTGGAGCAATTGGTGGATGGTGTTGTGGGAGCAGCTGACAAGTAGTGCCGGTTATGGTCCCCATTCCGTGATGGCAGGCAGAGGATTTCATGTATAGAGACAATGGCTGCGATCTCCGACTATAGGTCGTTTCAAAACATTTTGAAGGTGTTTAAAATTCCATATCTCTGCAACCAATTGATTGATAATGCTGAAATTTTGCATATGGTCTTGTGATTTTTTGGTCCCAAGAAGTACATTCATTTCCTCACCAACAAACGTATAGTTTTAAATATTCTTTATTTGAAGTATACAAATTTAAGGCATTTTGGTCAAACCATATATTTGGAGGAATTACCGCTTCATATGAGTGAGCACCCACGGACTTGTCATCTTGAACGTAATGCGCGCCAATTTCCCTGTTTTAAGCACTAAAAAACACATAAAACGCGTCATAGTTATAATTTTATATCCGGTGCATCCCATTTCCTGTCGTTTTGTTGTGATTTATGTGCAACGGCGTATCCTAATTATTGGGTAATTTCGTTAAATTTGTGATCTGTTAGTCAATGGGTATAAAAGTAAAGTTCCTTACATTGCAATCAGTGGCAATAAAGGTGTATAAATATTTTTGCATAGAAGCTAAGCGTGGAAAACTGTATCGAAGCATCTCAAAGCCAGAAAAGAGAACTATTCACGCATTGGGTATAAGCAAACGCTTTTTCAAACAAGTGCTTAAAGCTAACGGAGTGTCCAGTTCAATCAAGACTAGGACGCTAGGAAGAAAGAAAGTAGTAGATAGTTTTGACAAGGAAGTGATTAGAAGAGCAATTTGTAAAATGTTCGATTCCAAAGAAACTGTGACTTTAAGAAAACTGAAAATTCGACTGAGAGCAGAAAATGACATTGTTGTGTCGAAAACAACATTATGGAGAACTGTTAGAAGCATCGGTTTTACGTTTAGAAAGTACGATAGTGGTAGAAATGTCATCTGCGAGAAGCCGCACTTAGTTTCTATGAGGAGTAAATATTTACGTGAAGTACGGGAAATGCGTAACCAAGGTTATGATATTGTATTTCTAGATGAATCTTGGATAAATTCTCACCACACAAGTGCAAAGGAATGGCAGTTATCAGATGGAAGTATTAAAAGATGTGTACCCACTGGAAAAGGACAGCGTATTATAATGGCACATTCAGGCAGCCGAAAAGAAGGGTTGGTGAAAAATGCAGAACTTATATTCACCTCTAATTATACTGACAACAGGGACTATCACACCGAGATGAATGGCCATATATTTAGAGAGTGGATTGAAAATACTCTTCTTCCAATTCTAGACAGACCATCCTGTCTGGTAATGGACAACGCGTCGTACCACAACGCTGTGGCAGAAGAAGACAAAATTCCTACATCTACCAGTACAAAAGATGTTATAAAGATTTGGCTAAGAAAGGAAGGAATTCCATTTAACGAGGGATTTTTGAAACCTGAATTACTGTCACTTGTTAAGAAATCGCAAAAGACCAAAGTATTCCAAATAGACAAAATCATTCAACAGCATGGTCATACGTGCTTGAGACTGCCCCCTTATCATCCACAATTAAACCCCATTGAACTCGTTTGGGCAAAAATTAAAGGGCAGGTGGCAGCTGAGAATACAAGTTTTAAACTATGCGATATAAAAGAACTGACATATGCTGCTCTATCACAGATTGACAAAGATTTTTGGTGCAAATGTGAAGATCATGTCTTAAAAGAAGAAAATGACTATTGGAAAAAAGATGGACTATAGTTCGTTCAGCCCAGATTAGTAATCAATATGTTAGACTCCTCTGATTCAGAATAAATGAAATAATAATGGACGTTTTTATATGTCCGCATGATCAATCTTTAGCTAAAGTTGATAACGTTTTGAAAATGTAAAGATTCTTGATATGTGTACTGCAGGCATGCAAAGAAACTAAATCACTTTCATATGTCTTGTTTACGTAAAATAATGAAAGTCACATGGAAAGACATAAAACGAACAATGTAGCTCTTTACAGTGAAGAGGATCCCGTGCTTACATCGGACTCTTTAGTCACATGCGTACCCATAAACAATAACTTTGCTTGATATGTCATGCTCGTTGTCGCTCGCATCGGATAATTAATTTTTTTAAATGTATTCTTTGTTGTATATTGTTTAAATAGTTTTCATTAATGGAACTGTTTATACGCTGATTTGTTTTAGACCGTCTGTAAAGGCTATAACATTGACATTCTCATAGTATTTTAAAGAAAGTAAACAATAGAAAGTAAACAGTTGATAAACGCCTCCAACTTTCAAGTTGTGTAGAGACGCCTATGTCGAGAAGCTGATTTCCATTAATGTACGGTAAATTATTTTCTCCAGGAGCAAAAAGATCCGTAAATTCACTGAGATCAAAGGAAAGTGCTGCTTCATGATGAAGCATACTTCCTACATCATTAAATTTTGTGAAATCGGTGGGACCTTGGAAAAACAAGGCCAGATGCAAAAAATCAAGTTTGTAAGTGCAGGGAAAGAGGAGATATTTCATGTTAATCGTGAACATTTAGATTTGAAACGACCAATAGTTCTTCACTTTGTTTGTATATAGCTTTGGCATCTCCTTTTTGTTGTGTTTCAATCTCTTTGCATCTCTGTTTTAGTTATGCTTCTTTAGCTTCATTGTATTTTATTACAATTTCTTTATTTAATCTTTTATGCTTATCTTTATTATCCTTATTTCTTCTTCTTGTATCCATTTGCCGGTTATGGTCCCCACACCGCGATGGCAGGCAGAGGATCTCATGTATAGAGACAATGGCTGCGATCACCGACTAGTACAGTCACTGCCAAGAAGGAAAGGAATGGCAAACTACCTTCTTAAATTGCCTTGAATAATCATGACACATCACAACCTTCTATTTACAGCTAACGACGTTAATGGGGGCTTCATAGCCACCTCGACCGGTAGGGAGCGTCATGTGCTACAGGTGACACCCGATCGTCATCAAGCAACTGTATGCAAGATCAAAAATAAAGAGACACTAGCAATAGGAACTTGGAACATTAGATCAGCATTCCAGGTTGGAAAACTAGAAAACATCTGTCAAGAAATGAAGAGAATGAAATTGAACATCTTGGGACTATGTGAAATGAGATGGACAGGGGCAGGATTATTACAACGCGACAGTGGAAATGTAATTTACTCTGGGGGAACCACACACGAAAGAGGAGTAGGCATCATGTTAGATAGAGAAAGAAGCAAAACAGTGAAAGGATTTTGGCCAGTATCAGACAGAATTCTGCTAGTAAAATTGAGTGACAGACCAATGGATATCAACATAATTCAAGTTTATGCACCAACAAGTAATAGTGAAGAAGAAGACATTGACACTTTTTACGAGGAGCTAGAGGCAGCCATGGAACAGTGTAAATCCCATGAAATAACTGTTGTATTAGGGGATTTCAATGCAAAGGTAGGAACAGCTAAAGTGCAAAATGTGACTGGGGGCATGGCCTTGGCGAGACGAATGACAGAGGGGATAGATTGATAGATTGGGCAAAGACACATGAAATGATTATAGGTAACACCTGGTTCAAACAACACCCTAGGCGACTATGGACATGGCAAAGCCCAGACAAAAAAGTACACAATCAAATTGATTTTATACTGGTACAGAGAAGATTTAGGAATGGGCTAACGTCTGTTAAAACAAGGCCAGGAGCAGATTGTAATAGTGACCATGTACCAGTAGTTGGAAAGATAAGAATAAAACTGCGGAAGGCACAGAAATCACCAAGAAATATAAAATTAGAAGTAGATATGCTAAGAGTAGATAAACAGATGAGTGATAAGTACAGCATGATAGTACAAAATAGATATAATGCTATTGAGAAAATACAGGACATCCAGGAGCAGTGGGAAATGCTCAAACAATCGATTCAGCAAACATCAAAAGAAGTAATACCAGTGACTAAAAGAATCAACAAAAAGAAATGGATGACAGAAGAAATATTACAACTAATGGACAAAAGAAGAAAACATAAGAAAGAAGAACGAGCATACAAAATATTGCACAAAGAGATCCAAAACAAGCGCAAAGAGGCAAAGGAAGGATGGTTAAAACAGAAATGTGAAGAAATGGAAAAACAACAAAAGAAAGACCCAAAATTTATGCACAATCAGTTAAATGAATTAACAGGAAGAAAAGAAGTCAAAGTTTCAGGATGTGTGAAATCAAAGGAAGGAAATGTAATAATGGGACAGGAGAAGACAATGGAAAGATGGACAGAATATATCAGTCAACTCTATGATGATGAAAGACCAGAATTAAATAATTCAAATGAAGACACAGGACCACCAATAATGCAGAGTGAAGTGGAGGACGCAATTCAACACATGAAAAGAGGCAAAGCTCCAGGTCCTGACAATATAACAATCGAAGAGATAAATGCATTAGGAGAGTTGGGAGTACAAGTCATAACAAAATTACTCAATGACATATATAACACTGGACACATACCCGAGGATCTACTAAAATCTATCTTTGTAGCCATACCGAAGAAGTCAGGCGCCACTGATTATGAAGACCATCGCACTATTAGTCACATGAGCCATATGACTAAAATATTACTAAGAATAATCATGAGACGTGTAAGGAACAAAATAAAACCAGAAATAAGTGAGGAACAATGTGGATTTGTGGAAGGAAAGGGCACAAATAACGCAATATACATCTTAAGGACATTGATAGAAAGATCTATAGAGGTAAAGAAAGATCTATATATGTGCTTTATAGACTACACAAAAGCATTTGACAAAGTAAAGCATGTGGAAATAATCAATATGCTGGAGAAATTAAACATTGATAGCAAGGATCTGCGAATCATAAAAAATATGTACTGGCAACAAACAGCAGCTATACGAATTAACAACCAAACAGGACAATTCCAATATATAAAACAAGGAGTCAGACAAGGCTGTGTTCTGTCGCCGGACTTGTTTTCACTTTACAGCGAAAATATATTATGAGATCAATAGTAGACAAAAAAGGAATTGAAGTCAACGGTCACAACATAAATAATTTGCGATATGCGGATGACACAGTCTTAATAGCAGAGACAGAGAACGAACTACAAGAAATGATAGACATAATAGTAGAAGAAAGCAACAAGAAAGGTCTCAGTCTGAATAGTAAGAAAACAGAAGTAATGGTTATATCGAAGAAACAATCATCACCATCATGCAGCATAAAAATAAACGAGACAAATCTAAAACAAGTGCAACGTTTCAAATACTTGGGTACAATAATTACATCAGATGGGAGATGCACCAAAGAAATAAAAAGCAGAATAGCTCAGGCCAAAATAGCATTTAAGAAAATGAAAAATATCTTATGCAACAAATCTATGTCAATAAAAATGAGAAAGAGAGTTCATCAGTGCTATATAGAACCAATTCTGACATATGGAAGCGAATCATGGACAGTAGACAAACAAATGAAAAGACGGTTAGAGGCCACAGAGATGGGATTTCTCAGAAGAATGTTGAAAGTTCCTTGGACAGCTAAAAAGACCAATGAGGAAGTTCTCAAAGAGGCCAACACAAAAAGGGAGCTCTTAAAAAACATCAGAAAGAGGCAATCAACATTTTTTGGGCATATCATGAGAAGAGGAAAGTTGGAATACTTGGTTACAACTGGCAAAATAAAAGGAAAGAGAGATCGCGGACGACAAAGAGAGAAAATACTTGATAGCTTGGTGTCATGGCATGGAAAACAGTCAACAACAGAACTGATATGATGCACTGTAGATAGAAGATTGTGGAGGGACATGATCGCCTACGCCAACCGGCAGGGTACATGATGATGATGATGATGATGTATCCATTAGCTGTAACATGTCATCTGTCATCCATTTCTTTCTTGAATTTGTCCTCACTGGTGGTATGAAATCTTTTGATGTTTGTTGCATTGATTCTTTTAGCATTTCCCAGTGTTCATCAATGCTTTGTATATTCTCTATTGCATTGTACCCGTTCTGATTTGTGATGTTATATTGTATTGTAAACGCTTGTCTGATTTGATTAGATCTAAATTAAACTTGATATTAACAGGTTTGTTTTTAATTTTACTCTACGCTTTCCCACAACTTGTACATGATCACTATTACAATCTGCCCCTGGTCTAGTTTTCACATATACCAAGCTGTTTCTAAATCTGTTGTTTATCATTATGTAATCAATTTGATTACTTGTGTTGTTTTCTGAGCTTTTCCATATCCACAGGTGTCTTGGATGTTGCTTAAACCAGGTATTTCCTGTCATGTTGTATATTCTTGCACAGTCAGTAAGTTTATCACCTATTTCATTTCTATCTCTTAAGCCATAATAACCAACTACTTCCTCAAATCTTTCATTTCCTACTTTAGCATTGATATTCCCTAGAATTATTGTGTTTTCATGTGGTTTGCATTGATGAAGTGCCATATTAAGCTCGTGGTAAAATGTATCGATTGTTTCCTATGTACTGTCTGCTGTTGGTGCATAAACTTGTATGAGATTAATATATATTGGCTTTCCATTCAGTTTCACTAAAAGGGCTCTGTCAGGTATTGGCCAAAAGTCTTTCACTGTTCTTGCTCTTTCTGTATCCAAGATGATACCTACTCCTCTTTAGTGTTCAGTATCTCCAGGATAAATTATTTAATGTTCATTAGAATATATCTCCCCTGATCCAGTGTATCTCATTTCACATAATCTCAATAAATGTAAACCCATTCTTTTCATTTCCTGTTTGATATTTTTCCAGTTTTCCCTTCTGCATGAGTGTTCTCACATTCCAAGTACCTATCTTCAGTCTGTTTTATCTTTATCTTGCTTACAGTAGCTTGATGACGATTGGGTATCACCTGCAGCACATGATGTTCCCTACTGAACGAGGGTATTCCATTGGAATCTCCCTTAACGTTGTTGTCGTGAATTCTTTTATTGTGGCGATTCATGATTGTACAAAGAAAATTATGATGGTGGTTGTCTGTTGCTTTCTTTTAGTTTGTTTATGTTTGACTTCACTAGCCTTTGACTAAAAAGTCTCAACCACAAGGCAGTGGGGTTGTTTTACTTCAGGGTACCCTCCCTTAGCCTTTTACTCTCATGAGCATATTTGCAAAGCACCAGGGTAGCCACAGGTTGTACTGTCTACTGCATACAGTAGCAGGTAAATTTACCTGACCTGACAAGAAGTGATGAAGTGAAAGTGAGTCATAGGTCCATCAATGTAGAGATGTTGTATTGTTAATCTTCCAGATACCACTAAGCTGTCATGATTCCAGTAATGTAGAGATGTTGTATTGTTAATCTTCCAGACAATACTAAGCTGTCATGATTCCAGTAATGTAGAGATGTTGTATTGTTAATCTTCCAGACAATACTAAGCTGTCATGATTCCAGTAATGTAGAGATGTTGTATTGTTAATCTTCCAGACAATACTAAGCTGTCATGATTCCAGTAATGTAGAGATGTTGTATTGTTAATCTTCCAGACAATACTAAGCTGTCATGATTCCAGTAATGTAGAGATGTTATATTGTTAATCTTCCAGACACCACTAGGCTGTCATGATTCCAGTAATTTAGAGATGTTATATTGTTAATCTTCCAAACACCACTAGATTGCCCATGGGTCTATCAGTGTGAAGAGATTGTATTGTTAATCTTCCAGGTTTTAATGGTCATTAGTTGTGAAATTCTTCCTAGATACACACAGCTCGGTCCATTCAGAAGTATAAATTGGTACCTTGTTTACAGAATTATTAAATATAACATCAGCTTTGAAATTCACTAGTCACATGACATGTAAATATATTATTTAAAACATTATTTCACATAGATTCTTACATTCTATATGACTATTACTGTTATATTTTAGCAAAGCCACTGAAAAGGAAAGAAACTGTTTATGGCATTTATTCCATTCTCTGAGGTCTGTCAGGGGGACTTTTCACAATTTAGAACAGAAGAAAAAAGGCTGCTTGGTGCAGTTGCCATGATGTGTTTTGGGTTTGAGTTCTTATTCCCCCACCTCAACCAGAACACATTTTGGACTGTTGTAATTCGAACCAGCGTTCTCATAGTTTGAAGCATGACCTGTTAATCAATTCAGCCACCCGGTCTTGAATTATTCATTGTTACAATTTTGTTCATGTTCTTCTCTGAGTTAGCAGAATTTGATTTCATGTTTTCAATATATCAAGTGAACATTTATCATAGTTGCATAATAAAATAGTGAAAAATGTGGAAATCAAAAATAGTGAAATGTGCAAAATAAAACAATCAGTGAGTTTCTGAGGGAAAACAAATACATTGATATGTAGATTAAGGACACTTTGGTGTAGAATAGTGGATACAGAGATGAACACTGCAAAGTGGTGTTGCCCTGTTAGATGCTTTGTGGTTCTGAAATAAAAGACAAACATGATTTATTTTGTAAATGTTAATTTTGCAGCCTGATAACATAAATATCTTCTCAGATTATTTAGTTTGTTATTTGTATTTTGTAGACTTGATGTACAGGTGGTTTGTGCTATACATTTTTATACAAAAGTTTCTATTTGCTTTCAAGTCCCTCACATTTAGTGAAGCTTTGCTTGTTTGAGATAAGAAACATCTTGTTGGGCAACAAACATCTCAGTCTCTGTGCTGCAGCCATTTACCATTTATTTGTGTTTTAATAATTTTAATAGTAGTGGATATTTTCATTGATAAATTCATGTCAACCTGAAGTGAGCTTCTTCTGTCAAGTTTAGATTATTTGATAATAATTGCATTACTTTTACTAGATGTCAATTTGTAATTGATTGTTGAGTTTACATGAGATAGGTTTCTTTGATCACTTATCAGTTGTATTTTAGATCAATTTAATCATTTGTTAATTTGTTGTCATTATTTGGATAATCTATATTATTTCATATTTAACTGTTACTTTGAATAAACTATTCTTTTTTCTTTTGATGTCCTAGAATCTTACAATATTTTATCACTTGTTTTTGTACATGTTTTTTTGAGCATCTGTATATAAATCTTTGTTATCTTTAAGATTCAATAATTAGTATTAAAGTTTTATATTTATTTTTTTGGGCATTAATTTTTTATGTTAATCAAATTACATTTGTTGCAATAATTATGAATTATCACTTTCCTTGATTGCATCCCGAATAATGTTAATACTTTTTGTCCTTTTGTAAGTGTCTTTTATATTCACATTTTTGTGAAGGATTTTTATATGAAAGTGGAATGTATTTACTTCATCAAATCTTGCTTCTGTTAATAAAATGTGATTATTTTTTTTATTGAATTTCATACACTTTTTACACAAAATATAGTCTAAGTGGTTGACTGCTTATAAAGAGAAATGTACTATGCTTTTGAATTAATTATATCGACTGCTGCACAAATTATATCACTTACTATCTATCTATCTATCTATTGACCTTTCGAGCCGTAACCGGCCCATAGGGCGTAGACCAAGATACACCTTCTCCTATATGAATTTTTGTTCTAGCAGTTTTCTTTTAAAGATATTTTATCAAATCTCGCCATCTGTCTCTGTTCTGTGCAAGCAGTTCTATCTCATTGAGGGAGCCGACTCCTGCTGCTCTTGCCTCTCTCATCAATGTTCTTCTCAGTGTCTCCCTGGGTCTTCCTCTTTTTCTTTTACCTGTTGTTTCCCATATGAGGGCTTGCTTTGCTATTCGATTATTATCTCTTCTCATCACATGTCCAACGTATGACCATCGTCTTTTCTTTATTACTGAAGATATTAGTGGTTGATTGGCGATTTCTCTAATTTCCTCGTTTGTTTTGAATTCGTTCCATTCTATACCAAGTATTTTCCTTAGACATTTATTTTCGAATGCGTTCAACTTTGTTTCTATATCTCTTGTTGTTTTCCAGCTTTCACACGCATACGTAAGGGTTGATAGTACATTTGATTTGAATAGCCTAAGTTTTGTGTTTGTGCTAATGAGTTTTGATTTCCACAACTTTTCAAGGCTTCTGAAAGACATTGCTGCTTTAGCCAGTCTGATTCTAATTTCTTTGCTCGTATCCCCTTCTCGATCAATGTGACTTCCAAGATAGATAAAGTGATCGATCTCTTCTACTGGTTTGTTTTCCATGTATATTTTGTCACTTGTTGGAATTAAACTTTTCATGACTTTAGTCTTTTCATGATTGACCTCAAGCCCAATTTTGCTGGCTATTGATGATAGTTCATCAATGATCAAGGAGGACCTCGACTTTGCTGATGACATAGTTCTCATCAGCAGTCAGATAAAAACGATGCAGGAAAACACAAATGAACTATCATATCACTTACTACTGCCATACAAATTCCTGATTCGCTTTGAAATTTTTATATGTTAATTTAACTGTTCCATATTTTGCGCCGCAGCCTGCATCATGTTCATTTTGGTCAAGTATGTATCACTTCAGCCTTGCCCTGCACCATCTTAAATTTAATTCATATAAACATACTCCTACACCATTTAATTATTTTATATAGTTTCTCGTAAACATTCTTTACTGGAGAGTTCCTTCCTCCTTCTGCACTTAGTGTTTAAAAGGAAATCATGTAAAAGAGTAGTTTAATGATTGGATTAGCAGTGTTTATGGCCAATGAAAATCAGTTGATCAAATTGGCATTGATTACTATTTATTTTAATGCTAGAATTGATGACATCTGAAAAACCCATTTATTAACGTTTTAAAAAATGTTTTGATAATTATAATATATAAGCAACAACAGGGGCAGTTATTTTGGTTGTGATTTCAATTCAGATTTACAAAAAAATTAGTCTCTTGTTGGACATGTGTAATCAATAAATAAATTTGATCACAGTGAAGTGGAAATAAATACATCATGATTGTTGATGACCAATCTTCTTCTTCTTCTATCCTTCCTCTGTTGCCGTTGGCGTCGAGGGGAGAAACAATCTGTGATTCTTTGCTCTTCTGTTGGCCTCTTCTGATGTTATTCGTCCTATTGACTCTAGTATTCCCTTTATCTATCTCTTTCTCGGTCTTCCTCTTAATCTAGTGTTTTCGTAGCGTTTGTTTATGGCTCTTTGAGTCATTGTTAGTTCTTTTTGTCGTGTTATGTGGCCGAACCAATTTATCTGTTGTTTCTTTATGTATTCGATGGCTGGTTCAATTTCGAGTTTCTTCCTCAGGTCAGTGTTTCTTACTGCTGTTTCCTGTCATTCTTCTGACACATTTCATTTCGGTGGTCGTTATCTTTCTTATTGTTCTAGAGTCCAGCGTCCAATTCTGGCACTGATAGCACAGAGTTGGTAGAAAAATTGATTTGTATATTGCCCTTTTTGCTTCCGTAGTTATTGCTTTGTTTTTCAATAGTGTTGATACTTGGCCTATAACTTGGCATGCTTTGTTACACCTTATATCTATCTCTGTCTCTTGGTTATTGTCTTGTGTTAACGTGCTACCCAGATATTTAAAATTGTCTACTTGCTTCAAGATCGTATTATCTATTATGATGTTTAGTTTTTCTTTCTTTTTTGCTATTGCCATTACTTCGGTCTTGCATATGTTGATCTTCATGTTGTATTGTTTACAAGTGTTGTTTAGCCTGTTGATATGTTCTTGTAGGTCCTCAGTTGTTTCATGTATCTGTAGAACTTGGTCGTCTGCAAATAGTATTTCATTTATTTCTTCCTCTCTTCTGTTGTTTTCTGGTAAGTATATTTCGTTCTCTTTTGCGTTATCGCTTGTTATCATCCGTGTTGGTGTATTTCCTTGGATTGGGCATGCTAATTTGCATATATTGTCCATATATGTGATGAAAAGTAAAAGGGAAAGCACGCAGCCTTGTCTTACTCCGGAGTTAATGGTGAAATGTTTAGAGTAGCCTGCTGAAGATCTTACTGTAGTGCGACTACTTTCATAGAGGCTCTTGCATATCTCTACTAGGTGGTGACTCACTCCGTACAAGGGCAATACGGACCACAGTTGTTCCCTGTCCACCCTATCGAACACCTTTTCTTGGTCAATAAAAGCTGTATATAGTGTTTTATTATGCTCTATTGTTTTCTACGCTAGTTGTTTTATGATAAATAGGGCATCTGTGCAACCTCTGTTCCTCCAGAAGCCCATCTGAGCATCGCTTAGTTGTGGGTCTATAATTGGTCTCAATCTTTTTTCAACTATCTTGGCATATAACTTCCCTGTGTGGCTTAATAGCGATATTCCTCTATATTGGTTGCAGTCTCTTCTGCTGCCCTTCTTTTTCCATATTGGAAATATAATGGACTGTTTCCAATCGTCTGGGACTTGCTGTTGCATCCATGCAGCGTTGAATATTCTGTGTAGCCATTTACATCCTGCCTCTCCCGGTGCTGTTAGCATTTCTACTGGGATGTTATCGATTCTGGGGGCTTTGTTTCTTGGTGCTAGTCGTAATGTTTCTTCTATTTCTTCCATTAGTATATTTGGTTCTTTATCGCCAACTATTAGTTGTTTTTTGTGTGTTTTTGGACTTGTTTCTACATACAAGAGCTCTTCGAAATATTCTTTCCATCTCGTTAAGATTTGAGATGACCAATGATAAGGTATTTTTATGCTACATCAATAAAACTTTCAAGGCTGCTTTAAGGACATATTTTTTTTTTTATTTAGAAAAATAATTCCTTTAAGATTACTCTGACCTGATATTTATGATGATAAGTTGGCAATTTTGGTCTCAATTTTGTTCACTTTTTTTTTTTTTTTTTTTTTTTTTGTTTTTTTTTTTTGTTTTAGTAATTTATCCTTCATTTTTCTTTCTGCATGTCTCATAGTGACACTGTGACCTTCCAGGCATGTCATAAGAGGCGACTAAGGAGTTTGGTCGCTGGCTTGACAAGCTGTCATTGTAAAAACTATTGTTATGGAAACAACTATAGATTTTAGAAGCAGCGATCTCTGCAATATGTGCCACTTTGGCATGCAAGGTTTATGTTTTTGAAATTATAGTTCTGCCCTATGTACCATCTTCAGCTCGAAAGAACAATAGATAAATAGAGATGTCTCATAGCATATTTTTATTGGTGAAACCTGATTTCTTGTTGAATCTACAAATTTCCTATACAATATGTTATGTGTTATATGTATAACTAGAAACAGTGTAAATTGATATTTTAAAACATAAGGTCCGTGAAAATTTTGTCTCTGAAATCTCTTCCCTTGAATTGATAAAAACCTCATGTACTGAAAGAGTTCAATACAATTTAGAAGTGTGAACATAAAAATATACAGGACAAAAGCAGTAAATGTGTTAGGTTCTTAAAGTCGAGCTATAAATAATAAACAGTCAAAATAAAACCTACTAAAGCATACAGAGCAATTTAATTTCACATGTCTAAACTGGATAATCTAAATGAAACTTTGAGGCGCTCTTCCCTGTATTGTGAAATCCTAAGCTGGATAATCTAAATAAAACTTTGAGGCCCCCCCCCCTGTATTGTGGGACCCTAAGCTGGATAGCTAAATGAAACTTTGAGGCCCCCCCTGTATTGTGGGACCCTAAGCTGGATAATCTAAATAAAACTTTGAGGCCCCCCCTGTATTGTGAAACCCTAAGCTGGATAACTAAATGAAACTTTGAGGCCCCCCCCTGTATTGTGGGACCCTAAGCTGGATAGCTAAATGAAACTTTGAGGCCCCCCCTGTATTGTGGGACCCTAAGCTGGATAATCTAAATAAAACTTTGAGGGCCCCCCCCCCCTGTATTGTGAAACCCTAAGCTGGATAACTGAATGAAACTTTGAGCTCTCCCCCTAAGCTGGATAACTAAATGAAACTTAAAGACCCGCTGTTAAAAAAATTAGACCAAAAGATCTCTGCCATAGATTACAATATAAACAAATATAAGGTCCCCTTATATTGTAAGGCCCTAAAGTTACATAGTTTATTTAGCTTAGGCCTAAATCTAGCCCTGCTTTCAGATATCAGCAAAAAGTGATTCCCTAGACTCGAACATCTCCTCTTTCCTACTTCACATTTTCTTACACCAAGAGTACATTCCTACCACCTGTTCTATTTCATTATGGGCTCCAGTCAAGCTTATGCTATTGTAGTATCCATTTATTGACAAGTTTTCATAATTTCACAGCAATTGTTTAATTAAAATACAAATTATTACATTTCTCAAACATTGTGTTTTGTAATATTTACGGTCTTTGTGTGTTTGTAGCCTGTTGTCTATATTATATATGACAATCTTCTTCTGCGATTATGGCTCACTCAGATTATAACTCTGGACTTTCTTATGAAGGCAGCTGTCTGTTTAAGTGATTTTGTTGCCTCGTAGAGTTTCTCTTCCAGTGAGGTGGGTGTGGGCCACATTGTCCTCCTTAGGCCTGTGTACTGGGGGCAAACATATAGAACGTGTCTTAATCTGAATATCAACAGGAACGCTGAATAAAATGACCCTGAACCTGCAACCGTGAACATATTTCACAAATATCATGTCAAGGTGGGAGATGCCAGATGGGAGCGCTACACAGGAATCCAAAGAAGGCTTGTTAACCAACACAACACCGGTATTGTCAGTCACTACAGGCCGAGGGATGTATTTCAAATAGATAGAGTGCTTATGGACTTGCTCAATGTGCAATGAGGATAACCCCTGTCGACCGAATTAAACTGTGTTTATGAGAATCACAGTCTGACCTAGCAAAGATCTTTATGCAAGGAACTGTGAAAGGAGGGAGAGGTAGGCAGATATAGAGATGGGAAGATAACATCAAAGAATGGACAAGCCCAGAGTCCCATAGAATGACTGAAGATAATGAGAAGATTGACGAAGTTTGAGGCCACCCGTGTGCTGCCGGGGCTCTAAAGGGGGGTAAAGAATATTGGCGCTGTTCCCTACCAGGCATGTACGTAAGAGACGACTAAGGAGGGTTGGGTATGGAACTGACTATCCCGTACTGTAAAAAATAAGCCGAAAAAAACTTCACAAACATGGACAAGTCAAAGAAAAGAATAAAAGTAAATCCGCCATCCAAGAAAGATAAAGGCTCTTTGTCAAATAGGACACATACTGCGGAAGCTAACTGAGAGTAATACACAATAAGTCCTTTTTTGGAATCTCCAGGGAAAAAAACAGAGGAAGACCATGGAATTCTTGGAGAAGACAGATGGAAGCAGAGATGAACATGATGGGGAAGACATGGAATGATCTTAAAATAATGGTAAGATACAGAACCGCTTGGAAAGTGTTTGTTGAGAACCTATGCTCCACAGGGAGCTGAAAGGTAGAAGAAGACTTCAAGAAACACAGTGAGCTGGAAATAATAATATTGGAAGGCTTGTTTCCAGGACGACGAGGCGTGGGCAGACCACAGCCAATTATATCTCAGGCCTGAAGGCAGTAAGGATTTTCTAGAAAACTCCCAACGTTTGTGATGTCTTCAGCTACGCAAGGTATCAACGGCTTACGTCATTTTACCCACAACCACCTCTGCTCACAATGTTGAGAACGTCACAAGCTTTGGGTGATCTCTTTCAGCCCACAGGACTGAGATATAGTTGGGGAGACCAAGAAGAAGGTGGTTTCAAAACATCCAGATCTTGAACTTGACAACAGAAAGGAAGTGGGTGATCTGGCTAGAAGCAGATTCTTTCCGATGGGCTATGACCTGATGATGGCGCCTATATATTTATATATCATCATCATCATCAGTACCGGGCCTGCTGGCGTAGGTGGTCATGTCTCTCCACAACTTTCGATCTCGACAGTTATTTATCATTTCTGTTGTTGACCTTTTGCCAAGCCATTCTCTTAAGCTGTCTGGTTTCTTTTCCCTTTGCTTCCCTCTATCTCTTCGTCCCTCAATTTTCCCAGTTGTTACAATATATTTCAGCTATTCTCTTCTCATTACATGGCCAAAAAATGATGATTGTTTCTTCCTAATATTGGAAATTAGCTCTCTTTTTGATTTGGCCTCTTTCAGAACGTTTTCATTACTCTTCTTAGCTGTCCATGGTATTCTCAACATTCTTCTGTAAAACCACATTTCTACAGACTCCAGTGATTTTCTTGTCTGTTGACCTATTGTCCATGATTCACATCCATATGTTAAGACTGGCTCTAAATAACATTTGGCACCAAGATGGAAGCTTGTTAGCGCTCGAGCCATGGTTTAAACAATGTTGACTTTGAACATCACGCTATCTGTTATCACAGCGAGTTGGCTGAATTTTAGAATTGTAACCACGGGTTTGATAATAAATGTTTGTACACAGTTCGTTAACCTCCGCTGTAGATCAAGTCTTTATTCTGCTGGCTTCGTTCGCAACCTTGGAAGCTAATAATGACCTAATTTGTGCAGACGGTTGGTTTGGGGCAAATTGTACGTTACAATGTCACTGCTATAATGACTCAGTTTGTGTCTAAACTACAGGGACATGCCCAAACAATGACAGTTGTCAGCACGAATATTTCGGACCCAAGTGTCAGTACTTGGATCTCGTTTACAAATACGCCCAAAAATCTGAACCTACTTTCCTGTTTGATAACAACGACACAACGAATGGGAGCTGATGAGGTGACCAGGGACAAGTTGATGACATACCTCGGAGTTAAGTTTGATCGCAGCCTGTGTTTTCGGGACCACGTCGACCATGTGATAACAAAATCCCGCAAAGGATTAGCCGCCTTGAAGGTCATGGCAGCTGCCAACATCGAGCAGAGGCTACTTACTCTTCTGTTCCAGGGATTAGTCCTCGCACCAATCGAGTATGCCCTGGCCATTCTTACTGTCAGTACGACTCAAATTGATAGGCTGGAGAAAATACAAAATGAAGCCATGTGCATTATCCTGGGATGTACGAGGACACTCCCTGTGTGGCAATGAGGTATCTTCTTGACTTTCCAACCATGGATGACAGAATCAAGATCTGGAGAGCACGAGCATACCTGAAGATTAGTACAGATACAGAGCATCCATTGCACCACGTGCTCAACACAGAGAAAGGTACCAGGCTAAAAAGAGGCAAATCATGGGTGGGCCGAGCAGAAGATGTCATCAAACAGGTGTGTGGGCTTACCAATCTCAGCGTTTTTGAGGAGTGGATACCGGTGCCTACGTCATTCAAGGGGACTTTCTCATGTATTGTCACACTCGACAGGAAAAGTAGGGAACAGAACCCAGTCGTGGTTAATGCTGAGGTCAACGGTCTCATCTGCGATAACACCGATGAGAAAGATGCAGTCATCTATACAGACGGATCTGTAAGACGACACGAAAAAAGTGCATGGGCATTTACAGCACGTTCGGCAGGCAGAATAGCCAAGGAAGACAGTGGTGCATACGCCATGACCACGAGTAGCATGACAATGGAGGTGATGGCAGTGACCAAGGCATTCAAATGGTTAGAGTCACAAGACTACATCCACGCATGTATACTGAGTGATTCGATGAGCATGATAAAAAAAGTGGAGGCGGGCTTTGTACGCATGCAATGGGTAGGGTCGTTGCAGAAATCCAAAATACGTAAGGTCACCTTTGTCTATGTCCCTGGACATGCGGGAGTACGGGGAAATGAGAGAGCGGACAGGTTGGCTAGCTGCGCTGTCGTTGAGGACGGGCAACCGATGGATCGGGCGGACGTCATCAATGCACTCCGAGATGTGGGAAGAGCACAGGACTTCGACAAACACAGATCAACGTCGCTTCTTCGGATGATGGAAATGGGAGTTAAGATGGGCACAGCCAGAAATGAGAAACTTGGTGGCCGTGTAAGAAGACTTATCAACCAACATAGAACTGGAGTCGTCAGTCGCTGGACACTGAGGGAATTGCTGAGGAGGGGATCTGAGCACCTATGGACATGTTCGGAGTGCAATGATGATGACCCGCAAATAACTCAATAACTCAATAACAACGACACCACATGTAATCCGGACACAGATTCCACATCAGTTGAGGCAACTCTCAATCTATCATTGCCGTTCTCCTGGTTTAGGATTTATGTGAATGACTTAACATATCCGAACAGTTTCACGGCAAAACTAAATGGTTCTGCCTCATGTAACAATGAATCAAGGTTTGTAGTTAGTTCGCACGAGATTGCTGTCTTTTGCTCTGGGGCTGGTCTGATCAACAAGTTATGGATTGAAGGGGAATAATAGAAAGAAAAGGTATGTGTTAGCACTCGGAAAAAATGACAAATAAATAACAACAGAAAAAAACAAAGAACAATATATGGTCCGAAGCAGGATCGAAGTTTCCCTATTTAATAATATTTATTTATTATTATTTGTCTACGGATTGAAGGGGCGATAGTTGCAAATATCTGCTCCATCTACATTGGCGGGGGTCGGAATGTGGCTCTCAAACAAAACACAAACCAGACCGACACATTTAATTCTTGTTATTCAGGAGTCGGATGTGGACCAGAGGCCGCAGTGGCAAAACAAAGACCAATCTCTATGACAATGACTGCACATACACACACTTGAGAAGTGGAACCAATTCTGTTTACTGGTATCTGAACTTTGCCACGCCCCAGAAGACTCACACCATTCGAATCTATCATCGAGCTAGCACTATGATTCGGGTAAAGAATGCCACTTTATAGGCTTTCTTTGACAGTGGCGGCGTAGTGTTCCAGTATAATGATGTATCATACACAAATATTTCTGTGAACACTATTGTAGACACCACACAGGCGACAATGGCACACATTAAGATTGAGTTCACACCGATCATTTCGCAGGCCGACAGTGCACTGACGGTGTGTGAGGTGCAAACATTTACAGACACCTATTGTCTGGACGGGCATTCTTGGTCGTTTTGTGCAGTGTGTAGTAGGTGTTGCAAAGGCTGCAACGTCATCATCGGCACGTGTCACGGCAACTGTTCACATGGGATCTATGGACACGACTGCTCCGGGTCTTGTCTCAGTGTCTGTCCTTTATGTGAGGAAAAATCAGGAAAATGCATACAATGTAAACATCCTGGCTACACCTGTAATGACACTTGTCCCGATGGTAATTTTGGGCTACAGTGCAAACATACGTGTTCTGATGGCTGTGACATCATATGTGACCCGGAAAGTGCAGACTGTACGTGCAAAGAAACGTACTACGGGTTAGACTGCACTCTCAAATCTCCGGACAACTGTTTGAACGAAACATGTGAACAGTTAATCGGGGCCTGCGTCTCGTGTGTCGATGATTCCCACGTTAAGAAGAGTCTGCCGACAGCAACATACCCAAACATATGGATACCTTAATGTGTTTCTGTGCTGGACATTGCTCATTTCTTGGTGTTTTTCCGTGAGGCCATGGCTCATATCTTGATGTGTTTCTGTGCTGGCCATGGCTCATGTCTTAGCTTGTGCGTGTGTGTGTGTGCTGGCCATGGCTCATATCTTTGTGTGTGTCATGTTAGTCATATCTCTTATCTAGGTGTGTCCGTGTTGGTCATGTTTCATATTTTTGTGTGTGTCTGTGTTTAGTCATATCTCGTGTCTTGGTGTGTATCTGTGTTGGACATGTGTCGTGTCTTTGTGTGTGCATGTTTGGGTTGGTGATATCTCATGTCTTTATGTGCATGGTTATGTTAGTCATGTCTCGTGTCTCTGTGTGTGCATGTCTGTTTGTGTCACATCTCATATCCTTGTGTGTGCATGGCTGTGTTGGTCACATCTCGTGTCTTTGTGTGTGCATGTCTGTGTTGCTCATTTCTCGTGTCTTTGTGTGCATGTCTATGTTGGGCATGTGTCGTGTCTTTGTGTGTGCATGTCTATGTCAGTCATGTCTCATATCTTTATGTGCATGTTTATGTTAGTCATGTGGCATGTATATTGGTGTGTGTGTCAGTGTTGGTCATGCTTCGTATCGCTGTGTGCATGTCTGTGTTGGTCACACCTCATATCTTTGTGTGTGCATGTCTGTGTTGGTCACATCTCATATCTTTGTGTGTGCATGTCTGTGTTAGTCACCTCTAGTAACTCGGGCAGATGGTGCTCGTAAACCTGGGAGGGCCGACCATCTAAGGGCAGAATCCCCCTACAGAAAAGATCATCTGCTGCCTTGCAGGAAGATTGGGGACAATCAAAGGCTAGGAAAAGCAAACCTGAATAAAATGCTGGCTGAAATCGGATGCACTGGGCCACTGGCGCAGAACACAGTGCAACGTATTAACCGGTGTTCAATCAGAGAGGATCTGGCAGACTCTAATTGTGATGTTCTGTCTGTGGGGGCGATCAACACACTTAACCTGACAGCTGACTTCATGTGAGAGTTTGGAATCCTTCTCTGATTGAGTCCTGATCGCAGAGAGAGAGAGAGTGAGAGAGAGAAATAACATTTAAGTACTCTTTTTATTGTTTCTATTGTCAAAAATTGATTGCATAGTATCTTCCTCATTTTTTTGGAAATCTGCTTTTGCCTAAGCCATCTCACCTCTGTTATACATCTTCCGTCTGAGGTTAACAAAGTTCCCAAATATTTAAAGTCATTTACCTGTTTTAATATTGTTCCACTTGTCTTTATTTTGCACTGAGGTGATGTCTTTTTATTTGTTGTTGCCATTACTTCTGTCTTTCTGCTATTAATTCTGATATATATGTGTGTGTATATATATATATATATATATATATATATATATATATATTCATGTATTTACCATCTACATACCCTTTGGACGCTGTACTCAGCACTACGCCAGGCTACATTCTTTCCTAGGAAAAAATAATCCCCCGAGTGAAAAGGCTAATATGCGCAAATTATATGGCGATATGTGTCAAATACTAATAGTTGACTGCTGTGTCAAAGTTACCGATACAGAGGTGATAACTAACACTCAACTTCCATGAGGTAGTTCTGGACAGAAAAAGGTGTGGTTAGCCCAAATAGTCCTTTGGCTAGTTAAAAAAGTTCGTTGGTTAACCCAAGTAGCCCTTCAGTTAGCCTAAGTAGCCCTTCGGTTAACTCATGCTGTCCTTCTGTTAGTCAAGTATTTCATCGGTTAACTCAAGTAGCCCTTCGACTACCCCAAGTAGTCCTTCGGTTAGCCCAAGTAGTCCTTTGGTTAGTTCAAGTTATCCTTTTGGTTAGCCCAAATAGTCTTTCAGTTAGTTCAAGTAGCTCTTTGTTTAGCCCAAGTAGCCTTTTGGTTAGCCCAAGTAGTCCTTCAATTAGCCCAAGTAGTCCTTTGGTTGGCCCAAGTAGTCCTTTGGTTGGCCCAAGTAGTCCTTTGGTTGACCCAAGTAGTCCTTTGATTGGTCCAAGTAGTCCTTTGGTTAGCCCAAGTAGTCCTTTGATTAGCCCATGTAGTCCTTTGGTTAGCCCAAGTAGTCCTTCGGTTAGTCCAGGTAGTCCTTCGGTTAATCCAGGTAGTCCTTCGGTTAGCCCAAGTAGTCCTTCGGTTAATCCAGGTCCTTCGGTTAGCCCAAGTAGTCCTTCGGTTAGGCCAGGTAGTCCTTCGGTTAGCCCATAACTTTAGTTCGACCGTCATTGGATTTCCCAGCAACCAACTCTCATAGCAGACTTAACTGCAGATACCATGGTCTACTCTGTGGCGGAAAATCTTGATATAAAGAACCAATCATTGCATTTTCTACCAAAATGGATAAACTCTAAGACGTTCAGCAGGAACAAGGACATCAAGAAAGTCACTGCCTCCGACATATCGATGGGGATTTCAGAATCTAGGGTTCATCTTCTTCTGGAGAAATTGTGGAATCAAGAAAACCTTTGGAGTCCAAACAGTCAATAAAGTTTAAGAGATTAAGACAGGGAGTCCCGAGACATTACACCCTGGTAATAACAATCAGCCAATCAATAAATCACACAACGCTCAAGCAAACTAGAGTATTACTCAACAAGCCTTTATGGGATCCTCAGAGGAAGTGTCACAGGGGAAGGGAGGTCAAAATGTATAGTTGGAGAAGACAGGTAGAAACAAAGATGGAGAAGACAGGTAGAAACAAAGGTGAAGAAGACAGGTAGAAACAAAGATAGAAGATAGAGAAGACAGGTAAACCTAAAGATGGAGAAGATATGTAGAAACAAAGGTGAAGAAGACAGGTAGAAACAAAGATAGAAGATAGAGAAGACAGGTAGAAACAAAGATAGAAGATAGAGAAGACAGGTAGAAACAAAGATGAAGAAGACAGGTAGAAACAAAGATGGGGAAGACATGTAGAAACAAACATGGGGAAGACATGTAGAAACAAAGATGAAGAAGACAGGTAGAAACAATGATAGAAGATAGAGAAGACAGGTACAAACAAAGATGGAGAAGACATGTAGAAACAAAGATGAAGACATGGTGCGATCGTAAGAAAATATACGAAGTTGGATGACTTGGGAAGTGTTTGTTGAAGACGTATGCTCTACGGGGAGTTGAAAGGTAGAAGAAGAGAAATAAGAAGAAGATATAGTAATAAATACATCTTTCAGTAAGTCAATCACAATGCCACAACGACGCATTTTTAATGTAACATGAACTCAAAATCATAGGATCATGAAATACATACATTTATTTCCAGTAAAAAATATTATTAAATTTGTTATACATATATTTGCAAATAATTTCATCTGCTGCAGTTGCTGCTTAGTCATGGAAAATAAAACAACAAATCAGTGTGCACTTTTTATGTTGAATAACATTTATTTCTTGTCTTCATAAAACGGTGACACTTTCTTTCATTTCTAAGCCATGGTTTTCAGGGAACATATATCTTTTGCCATGTTTACTTTCCTGTTTAAATTTGTAAATTAAATGTTACCCAATCAGTGTATATTTGTGAATTAAATGTTACCCAATCAGTGTAAATTTGTGAATTAAATGTTACCCAATCAGCGTATATTTGTGAATTAAATGTTACTCAATCAGTGTATATTTGTGAATTAAATGTTACGCAATCAGTGTATATTTGTTAATTAAATGTTACCCAATCAGTGTAAATTTGTGAATTAAATGTTACCCAATCAGTGTATATTTGTGAATTAAATATTACCCAATCAGTGTAAATTTGTGAATTAAATGTTACCCAATCAGTGTATATTTGTGAATTAAATGTTACCCAATCAGTGTATATTTGTGAATTAAATATTACCCACTCAGTGTATATTTGTGAATTAAATGTTACCCACTCAGTGTATATTTGTGAATTAAATGTTACCCACTCAGTGTAAATTTGTGAACTAAATGTTACCCACTCAGTGTAAATTTGTGAATTAAATGTTACCCACTCAGTGTAAATTTGTGAATTAAATATTACCCACTCAGTGTAAATTTGTGAATTAAATGTTACCCACTCAGTGTAAATTTGTGAATTAAATGTTACCCACTCAGTGCATTGTTTTAAATTAGATTGTTCTCACAGCTGTTTATTTTCATCTTGCCTGCGCGGCGAGGGACCTCTGTGCGCACACAGGGAAAAACGGATTAACACGCAAAATTCAGTTCCTAGTCTCTAGGGACTTCGTCAGAGGTCAAAGCTGACGAACGCAAAAAAAAAAAAAAAAAGTTTTGTCTGAAAGTGACATTTTAATTCTAATCTTGGAAATTGTGCATCCTTTGTGGATGAAGGCGTCTTGATCTTAGTACATTCCTCTCATTTTTAAAAGTGGTATTTCATGGAAGTGGTTCCAACCTGCGATACCAGCAACACAATTTGAAAGATTTAAGTTAATGCCCGTATCTGTGAATGATATTTTATTAGTTAATGTTCATAAGTAAATGTGGATCTGAGAGTAACGGAGGGATATGATATCGAATTGTTAACCCACACAAGATTGTTAATGTTAAGATAGAGCTTTTTCTTATCACTTTGAATGTGTAACTGAAGAAGCATCAACCGGTCAATATAAGTGTGCTTTTTTGCAGTTTCCTCATATTCCGAGTTCAGCTAGCTGACGGAGCTACTGAATTTAGAGCTCTGTGCACACCGTGAGTGGCGCTTTTCATCCGGATCGTGTTTCGATATTCCGATTGCTTACGATGAATGATGATTTCATATGACGAAGGACAGTTCAGTTCCGTTCACTTTCAATGCCGCTTGGCCTTATCTCTTTTGGCATGTGCTGTTGCTGCTGTGATATAACTGTAGTTGCCTTTCTTTGTTTGGCTCCGTCAATGAGATGAGATGTTAATTCTGATGATTCCACTGGCATGGGCGGTTGAGCAATTATGGATATTAATTCGTTTGCAGTGTTACCGGGACCTTCGACTAACTACAACAGAAGAGCACGCGTATTTTATCTTCCTGGAAATTCACACATGTGCAAATTAACTAATGTATCCGTGACAAACAACAGTGGTTTCAGGTGAAAATAGCCCAGGCTTGTTCCAGGTTCATTGCAGGCTCTCGCTCTCTAAAAAAAAAAAAAAAAGTAAAGTACCCCCGTCACGCCAAGTGGCGTATAGGTAATATGGTGTTAATGACCATACATTTTACAGACCTTCAGAACATGATTTTTGTGGTACTGTTGTCGGTATAACGCCCGAGCCGCTATACTTTATCAGAAAAAAATCCGGTCTCCATTAAAGGCTGGGTGAACCGGAAGCCGTCGGTCGGATTCGAACCCTACCTCTTGTCCTTTGTAGTCCAGTTCACTAACCACTGAGGTATCGCGGCTCCCTCTCGTTCTTTAGCGACGTAGTTAAAGTCCAGAAGAAATCACCGTAGTTGGTATCCTCTCCGTGTTAATCAAACTGCCTATCAAGTTGTACCAAGACATCCTTGCTACTCATCGAGCCACAGCTGCGAAACATGTACATTTTAGAGTGAAGAGTGAAATACAGAAAGAAAAAAATGAAGAGGGAGAGAGAGAGAGAGGGAAGAAAAGAGAGGAATGAATAAATAAAGAGAAAGATAAGGAACGACTTGGAGCCGCGATAGCTCAGTAGCCAGTGAACTGGACTACAAAGGACAAGAGGTAGGGGTCGATCCCAACCGACGGCTTCCGGGTTTACCCAGCCTTAAATGGGTACCGGATTTTTTTCTGGGAAAGTAAAGCTGCACGGGTGTAATACCGACCACATTACCCCAAAAATCATGTGCTGAAGTTCTGTACAATATAGGGTCACTAACACCATATTCCCTATACGCCACTTGGCGTGACGGGGGCTCTTTACTTTTTAAAGGAACGACTTAAAGAAAGGAAGAAGAGGGAGTGGAAACGAAAGAAAAAAACAAAGAGAAAAGATAGGGGAGAGAGGTAGGAGAAGGAAGGAAAGAGATGAATTAATAATTAAAGAGAAAAACAAGGAAAGACTAAAAGAAGCAAAGAATATGAAAATTTAAATGAAAAAGAAATAAATAAAAAAAGAGAGGGAAAGAGAAGGAAGGAAAAAAACGGAATAAAATAAATACAGAGAAAAATAAGAAAAAAACTAAAAGCTAAAAGAAAGAAAGAAACCTGACACACACACACACATATATATATATATATATATAAACAGAAAGACAGATGGAGAAACTGGTGGACGGATGGAATTACATATATTTAACTTGTGAAAAACTTCAGAATAAAAGTATTTTATTACCAATAATAAGTTGCTTGGTTTCATAACATAGTGATGGAATTGTGAAAAAAATAAACGTACTCAAATATAAACACTGAATCTATACATAAGTAAAGTAAAGTACCCCCGTCACGCCAAGTGGCGTATAGGGGGGTATGATGTTATTGACCATATATTTTACAGACCTTCAGCACATGATTTTTGGGATAATGTGGTCGGTATTACGCCCGTGCTGCTTTACTTTCCCAGAAAAAAAATCCGGTACCCATTTAAGGCTGGGTGAACCCGGAAGCCGTCGGTTGGGATCGAACCATACCCCTTGTCCTTTGTAGTCCAGTTCACTAACCACTGAGCTATTGCGGCTCCATGAATCTATACATGCATACAAATATTTGAGTTCGCACTAGAAAAAAAAAATCCACCAATACAAACGCAACGACATACAACACAGCATATACAATATGTTTCATACATATCGTGTTTTATCCAAGTTTATCTTGGATTTCAATCTGTGCTAGTCAACATAATCAAATGACATAACACTTGACAAGCGTGTTAACTGACACCATTGCAAGAAGCAGCTGCTTCTGAATTTCTTTATGATTTGTTATTTAGTTAGCTGTTTACCAGTGTTTCAAATATTTTATTTTGGAATCTTCAATACTCGTCACCATCATCATCATCATCAAATACCGGGCCTGCTGGCGTAGGTGATCATGTCTGTCCACAACTTTCGATCTCCGCAGTTATTTATCATTTCTGTTGTTGACCTTCTGCCAAGCCATTCTCTGAAGCTGTCTGGTATTTTATCTCTTTGCTTCCCTCTATCTGTTCGTCCCTCAATTTTTCCAGTTGTTACAATATATTCCAGTTGTTCTCTTCTCATTACATGGACAAAAAATGATGATTGTTTCTTCCTTATATTGGAAATTAGTTCTCGTTTTGCTTTGACCTCTTTCAGAACATTTTCATCACTCTTCTTAGCTGTCCATGGTATTCTCAACATTCTTCTGTAAAACCACATTTCTACAGACTCCTGTAATTTTCTTGTCTGTTGACCTATTGTCCATGATTCACATCCATATGTTAAGACTGGCTCTAAATAACATTTGGCACCAAGATGGAAGCTTGTTAGCATTCGAGCCATGGTTTAAACAATGTTGACTTTGAACATCACGCTATCTGTTATCACATCGAGTTGGCGGAATTTTAGAAATGTAACCACGGGTTGTTCTTCAATAATATTTTTTTTATTAAAAACGATTGAATCATTATCCTTTCAAATTAAATCAAATGAAAGTCACAAAGTTTATGCACATATAGTTATTTCACTTATAACACAAACATATGAGATAATAGGACTCAATGCGAGTATATCAACATAAAGAAATATTGAGTTTCAAAAAGAAGTCAATATTAATTGGAAATAAACGGAAAACAAATACTAGGCATCTTTTGTACAGTTAGGCACTCCTGTCATTGGAAAGTCTAAAACGATTGTTTTAAAATTTCCGACGAAAATGTGTCTCTTGAGATGAAAAGGTAATTCTTATCTCCGTGTATTTTATATTTATTTTACTTTAATCTGTCAGGTACCGTCACGTATGTCGCATGCATCTCTTTCTTCCATCGGCACTTGAGAGGAAAAACTTTGATGTTGTTGTTGTTGTTGTTGTTATCTTCCTGACTACTGCTTTCACTGCTCATGAAACTGTATCGCCTGATGTAGCAGTTGGTGTCGCTCTCAGAGGATGATGACTCCCAGCTTGGAGTGGAGCGGTTGCTGTTGTCAATTGTTAGATCTAGAGCACCCGTTAAATCTGTCTGAATATCACTGACAGCGCTGCCATCATTGATGACTCCACAAGGAAATGGCTGTGAGTTGAACGATATTTTTATATTAGCCTGGGAATTGTTATTAACGGAATTCATGTTATCTATATCAATAGCGCCTAGTTTCGGATTCACATTAGCTGAAGCATGGGTACCGGAAGTCTGATGAGAATTATCGCATAAGTAGAAGCTTCCAGAATCACGGGAAACAACTTCCGCTTTTGAGTTCTGTGACGAAGATGGTAAATTTGTAGAGCTTATTGATGCATGGATGGGAGAAGAAGAAGAAGATGCCGGGTGAGAACTAGAGCCAGTTTCTTCTACATAGCGTCGTCGAAGCGATGCAACCTCATGTTTTAACTCTAAATTTTCTTTTTCTAACTCCAAGAGCCGTGTCTCCAATATTTTCTCTAAGGCTTTCCTTTTAACCCTTGATCGACGAGCCGAGTCGTTGTTCTTCAGCCTTTTGCACCAGTAGCTGTTATCCTTTTTATTATCAGGAACAAATTCACGTCTGGCTCGTTGGTGTGCAGCAATAATGTCCAGACCTACATTGTGTGAGTCAAAGTTCCTGCCAGATTTTGTCAGAATATCAGGTATACGATTTACTCTAGAGAAGTTTTGAAAGTCTTTCACGCCAGACGAAGGAATTGATGACATGCTTGTAATATTATCAACAGAAGGGTTTAGTTCCAACGTGAAATGTTCCTTTTCAATGGCGTGTTCTTTACGATGTTCCGGGAACCGTTGCTGGCTGGAGACATACGTAGGCCCAAAGTGCACATTCTGGTAGCCTATGTTGTCTGAGGGTGTATGAAGAGAAACGTTCGGATGCTGGTCGGAGTCTGTAGGACTCATATCCATAGGCGTCTCTGCATCAAATAAATCGATGGGTTCCTGCTTTACCAGCGCCTTACGCTCGCCACAGGAAGGTCGGCAGCTGTGGTAGTAATGAGGCACAGAGTACATTTTCGTGCAGTTAAATAATTGCGTCAGATAATGTTGAGTTATTGAGTCAGCGCTGCTGAGCCATAAACTTGTACCCGGGTACTCTGTGAAAGAAGAAACATTCAAACAATTACGTTAATTTAAAAAAAAACCTCATTAATGCTGATTGTATTAATGCAACTTAGAGAAAAAAACAAGAAATTCTTGCTGGTATAGTTAGCAATTACAAAAAAAAAAAAAAAAAAACGTTAACATTTGGAGAAAGTGAAAGCGGACTTGAACGATGGAACTGGGTGAGAATGATCGCTATAGTATTGCTGCTAAGATGCTACCATACATTTATAGTTATGTTGTCCAATCCAATGAGGTGCGATCAAATTATATTTATGGCACCTCAAAGGGGTATAATTGTCTTCGGCTGCTGTCATGCAAATTTGCAATTTTCAATATGGTCTCTGGATGTCGTATTTTTAGACACACTAATGAGACGAAACAACAATGCAGTTATGCTTCATTTGCCATTTTCTCACGCAGAAAGTTCAATTTTCTAAAAAAAATAAATATCTGTAAAATGTCACCACTTACTTTGTGGACTCAGCTTAAATGTTTAATAAACAAATTATCTGCGAGCTAATGTTATGAAATAAATAACAGTAATACAGTTAACATATCAGTGCTAAATGCTTGTGTGTTTTACAACAGGAGGTCGTGTAAGAACAAGATAAGGTGTCAATCAGTAACCAAAATCTTCAAACGAAGGAGATTAATATAAAGAGACATGTTTTACAGACAGAGAGAAGATTCTAGACATCCGTTGAGATCAACACATTACGAACAAAGAAATCGTCAGAAGGACAGACATTAACAACATCAATCAAGAAGTGAAAAGAAGATTTTGAAAATAAATGGCTAGGCCAGGTTCAACGAATGGAACGAACCAGGCACCCACACCAATCATTAACACCGACACCACCTGGCATGCGAAGAATAGGCAGACTATTGGGGACATGACGATGAACCAATAACACGAAGAAATGATAGAGGCTGGCAAGTCCAGACGAGAGTTGTCAGATTGGCTTGCAGAGGATTAAGAAAAACAAACAGAATGAACAAAAACAATTCAGGTAATAGATGGATGGACATATATATGAGTAGAACTACCCACAGACATATATAAACGTATGAACAAACATATCTACAGACAGATAGAATACCAAATAATCAGTCATAAACAGTTATCGGCAAATATTCTTACGTATTAATACGGACTATAGTTTCGCTGGTCATATTTTTAGCATGCAAACATATTATGCACGTATCTACTGCTATATATAAAATAAATTTAATTATTTGAAGAAAAAAACAACTTTCTGTTAAGTTTTATCCTCCATTTATTATATACGCCGTTATCTGCCCAGATTATTTGCCAGTATTCCCGTTCAGCTCACACATAATGACATTTACGCGTGTCCCTATTCAGAGGTCGATAAGACATTTCGTAACAGTCTCAAAATATGATGTTTTTGAGCGTCTTTGTGTTTCCGTTTGTCGTTATGTAACGCACGTTGTTCCAAATATAGAACCGATAGCAGCCGGGGAGGGATATTGAGAAATAATGCCGCTGACGGTTGTGGCTTTATTTTCGCTATTGATAATGGCCAACCAACGTTTCTTCGTATAACTGTTATGATGTTTGGAATAACAGTACTTTTTTTCCAAATACGTACGTGGGACTACAGTAAGAGTTTTGGATATTTCCGTTCTTTGTTTTCCTTACGTATTGTTAGGCAGATTTATTATTATTATTGTTTTCAATTGTCGCGTGTAGAAAATAAACATAGAAAGTCTCTGCATGTTTGTTTCGTGTTCTTTAGCATTAACACATTTTAAATTTTGGACTATCTACTTAACAAAATCGGCCTTACAGCATACCAAGCAACATTGAAGGTAAATAGTCACTTTAAGCAAATAATGAAGGGTATGCTTGTCGATTTTCCCTGTAACTAGATACATAATTTCTCAACACTCAAAGTGCTAACTGTTATATCTTCTTCAACGTGGAAGCGTCTTGCAAGCAACATCCTACAAGTAGATGTTCCCTCCACGCCTTGCTAAGCGTATGGGAAATTTGATGTTAATAACCATGACCACGGGACATTTTTGTGGGTAATATGATCAGTATCATGCCAGGCCGTCTTTACTTCCCAGAAACATCTCTGGTACCCATTTCTAAAGGCTGGGTGAACAACGCAGCTTTATCAGTCCGAAGAAAAATCAGCCACTTCTGGGAATTGACATCAGACGCTTCTTATCTGGAGGCGAGTTCACTAACTACTCAGCCACCAAGGCTCCTAGGCAGGGGAACAAAGTCTGACCTATGTTGTACATTCCAGCTTCATTGGGATTTTTATTTCTTTATGCTTATGGTGAACACTTTTCTGTTCAACCGTGGACTGTGTCTTCTGGGTTACGTTGAACTATTTCAGCCTCAGAAATAGGATACTCCTTAAACTGAGTTTAAGGGAGCCGCGATAGCTCAGTGGTTAGTGAACTGGACTACAAAGGACAAGGGGTAGGGTTCGATTCCAACCGACGGCTTCCGGTTCACCCAGCCTTTCATGGGTACCGGATTTTTTTCCCTGGGAAAGTAAAGCGGCACAGGCGTAATACAGACCACATTACCAAAAAAAAAAAAAAAAAAAAAAAAAAAAAAAAAAAAAAACCATGTGCTGAAGGTCTGTAAAATTTATGGTCACTAACACTATATTCCCTAAACGCCACTTGGCGTGAGGAGGCTACTTTACTTTTTTTTTAATTTAAACTGAGTTTAAACAAATTATTTTTAACATTTAATCTTTTGTTTGACCCTTCTTATGACACAGTGCTTTCATTAATTAATGTAAATGGATTATAAGCATTAAAGAAAAAAGATATAGGGATATTACTTGAAATACAGAGAGTAGGACGATCTGTTTAATATGAAAACACGAAGAATGCAAAGAGAAATTACAACAAGAAGCACAGTAAAGATAACACTAATACGTACAATTATAAATTAAATATTTATACAAAAGTGGTATAGTATACAAAAATACAATCCAAACAAGACAAATGAGATTTGACATTTGACAAACGAGTACAAGGTAAAAGAGGCAGAGGCAGACTAAAACTAACATGGACGAGTAACACCAAATGATGGACAAGTCAGCCTTTGACAAACTGCACCATTAAAGCAAGAGACAGAGTGGAATGGCGCTCCATGGTAGCCAACCTTCGATGCGGAAACGGCACTCAATGGTGATTACAAAACTGACTAGGTATATTTAGAAATCTAGACCCGTAAAATAAAATCTGGTGACAAAGGGGTGGACTAAATGTAAGAAAAAAAAAAGGAACGACAAGAAGATAAGGCACGGAATAATAAATGTGGCTAGCAAAACAAAGACTACACAGTGAACTAAAATACACTTAATGCACATTATTGTTGTAAGAAATTGATTATTACAAGTGATTATCCCGAGACACGATACACAATCAAGCGCAATTTACACCATTGTTTCTTCACATATTTACTTTACGTCAATTTGTACACATTTGATAAAACCACGCTTCCTTAAAACCTGATTGGCTGGGAAAAAAATTCCAGTTGTTTGTGCCAGAACCCAATTAACTGGCAGGTATTTCAACATCCCCCCAACTTGGCACTGACGGTGGTAACCAAAGAAAATGCCTTCTTTGAGAGCAAAACAATAACTTCATCGATTGGTGAGTATAAAAATAGGGGAAAAAAAATCAATAAACATGGACTAAAATTTACGCGCGTTTTGTCATTTAAAATATAAATCAATATTGAGCGGAGGAGCTATTTGTGTCAGTTACTTTTGTTTCAGCTGTTAGCGTGTTAAGCTAAGTAGTTAGCTGCAGGACTGATTATTGTTTTAAAAACAAATAAATCGTAAAATAAAATAATGAACGTTTTGATGTTATTAATTTGGCTTTTAAAAATTGGTATATGAATTTATGAAGTATTTTCACACCCAGTCTCTACTTCGTTCTCGTTCAGAATTATTGTATCTTTTCCCTCTCTTCATCTTTGCCTCTCAACATGACACGTTTATTTTGAAGTACTTGGGGCAATATTAATTAAAAGCAACCAAAACAAAGAAAGTAGACAGGTCCTATGTGGCCCTCTCGCCATCGATAGACCGTAGTAATGGAATATTGCCAGAAAGGATTTTTTTCAAACCAAAACAAACTTTGGGAATTCTACTGGAATAGAATAATAAGGCAAACCAAATATTGGGACAGCTAACCTCTGTACTGCAACACAATGGTGGACATATTACTACCAAGAAACATCTTATACTGAGTATATTCATTCCAACATTGTGCTACCAATTCCAAACATGGTCACTTGCGACCAAGCATAAAAGAAAGCTTGTCACCATAGAGATGCGTTGTCTGAGAAAAGCGCTTGCTGTAACATTATATGACATTATAACAGAAAGAGTAACACTGAGCCAATCCTAAGCTACACACAGAAACAGCAAATAAACTGGTTTGTCCATATATAGAAAGAATGCTGTGCGAATCCTTAGCATAGAAAGCATATATTAAAAGGGAGAAGAGAAGAACAAGAGGCAGACCCAGAGTAAGATGGACAGACACCAAAGAAACGTTACAACATCAATTGACAATGAGTGAGGCCGGTAAAAGGGCGAGAACCAGATCTCCCTCGACACCCGAACGGGTACAAGAGGAAGTGATAGACTGGTATTAGATATAAGACCTATTTACAAATGCCTGATTAAAAACAAAATGATATTCCAAAAAAATGAAAACTTGTATTCTTGTATATTGACTGAAAGAGGCCAAAGTAAAAAGACAGCTAATTTCCAATACTAGGAAGAAACAAATATCCTTTTTTGGCGATGTAATGAGAAGGGAACAACTGGAATATATTGTAACAACTGGAAAAGTTGAGGGACGAAGATATAGAGAGAAACAGAGAGAAAAGATACCAGACAGCTTAAGAGAATGGCTTGGCAGAAAGTCAACAACAGAAATGATAAATAACTGTCGTGACAGAAAGTTGTGGAGAGACATGATCACCTACGCCAGCAGGCACGGTACTTGATGATGATTGTGATGATAATAGATTACAACCATCATCGCATTTGATCAGAGCTCTTCAGAAGTCCGAATGTTACCTGCTTATACAGAAGTATCTCAAAGAGCTATCAATGAAATTGTGTAATTATGGTACGTGTTTAACTGTTACCCCGACTACGGCATATATAATTTGCACTTTAAAATGTCCTCTGCCACAGGTTCTATTACGTGTTCAAATTTATGACGCACATCCCCAAGTTATGACCAGGTCTCTAATAGAATTAAGCACTCCATCTCCTGTTCTGAGGTCACGGGGTTAAAGAAATCGATAGTTATTATTTGTTTCTGTTGCACTTGTTTGTACCGCACAAGCTAATGATAATTAAATGTGTGTATAATTTTCGTAGAGTAACAGCGCCACCTACTGCCAAACGTGATCAGTCACGAAAAGTCAGAAGATGTAGTTAGTCAACGCAGAAAGAAGATGACTTAGGGGAGATGCTAAAGTGACTGAAAGAGACAAAGTTAAGAGTAAGAATTTGCGAGAAATAAAGGAAATTATATCGACTCAGAACTGCATATAAAGACAAGAAATAACATGGTTTGCACATCTGGGGAGCATGCTTGTGATTGTATACAAAAACAAGGCGTAATAAAGAAGAAACAACGGAAGCGTAGCCTAGTGCAAACGCAAATTAACATGGAAATTTTACATCAAGAAAACTACAACAGCATCTAGTGGCTGAGCCATCTTCTAGAAAAGCGAGAACTAAAACTTTTGTACCCCCATCGAAGCCAGAACGAGGACATTTGAGCAAGTGAAGAAAATGAATAAAACTACACAACAAGTGTGTGTATAGCGACAAAACTTACACAATAAACCGAGAGCCTATAGTAAAGTAGTAAAGAGTCCCGTCACGCCAAGTGGCGTATAGGGAATATGGTGTTAGTGAACATACATTTTACAGAACTTCGGCACATGATTTTTGGGGTAATGTGGTCGGTATTACGCCCATGCCGCTTTACTTTCCCAGAAAAAATATCTGGTACCCATTTAAGGCTGGGTGAACCTGGAAGCCGTCGGTTGGGATCGAACCCTACCGCTTGTCCTTTGTAGTTCAGTTCACTAAACACTGAGATATCGCGGCTCCCTGGAATATGATGTTAGTAACAATAAATTTTACAGACCTTCAGCAATCATTTTCGGGGTAATGTGGTCGGTATTACGCCCGCGCCGCTTTACTTTCTCAGAAAAAAATCCGGTACCCATTTAAGGCAGGGTGATCCCGGAAGCCGTCGGTTTGTATCGAACCCTACCCCTTGTCCTTTGTGGTCCAGTTCAAAGAGCCTATAGGCATAGATCAATTTGGAAAATTTATAGCAAAAAAAAAGATATTTAGTTTTGTAAAGTAAGGAAGGATTAGTATCTGCAGATAAAGCGAATAAGAACAGCATACATTTTCGGAACTTAATAACTTTACTGAAGGAAACTAAAGAGATGAAGAGTTTTCTGATTGTAGGAAAGTCGTTTCTAAACCCAGTTTTGTTCCTTTTCCCTGACGAATGTCTTTTAGTCATCACGTATGTGATTTCTTTATCGATTATAACTTAGGTAGAATATATTGCATTATCTCTTTCTATAATCTATATTGCTATAGTTTTCAAATGAAATGATGGTCAGGCGAGAGAGAGAGAGAGAGAGAGAGAGAGAGAGAGAGAGAGAGAGAAAGGGAGAGGAAGACGCGAACGTTGAAAGGGAGAGAATTTGACACCATAGGAAACGAATGAAAAATACCATAAGTTTGTAGACAGTTAGACAAACAGAGAAAGAGAGAGAGAGAGAGAAAAAGAGAGAGAGAGAGAGAGAGAGAGAGAGAGAGAGAGAGAGAGAATGACGGGTTGAGTTTGTTGGACAGAAAGATATACTAAATGGCAGAAACAGATAAACGGACCATGCACGAGCATCAAGAATTAAAACAGCAATTCAGAAAAAGACCCATACCAATAAATAGACAAACTGAGAGAGAGAGAGAAAGAGAGAGAGAAAGAGAGAGAGAGAGAGAGGGAGAGAGAGAGAGAGAGGGAGAGAGAGAGAGAATAAACAGACAGACAAAGAGCTCACGTATACAAACATATATGACTAATATAATCACACATAACAATAAATGTAATGAAAGAACAGTGTTAACAAATTAGCATGTAACTTCACTGCAACTTAAGAACAAGAAAACAAACTTACCAATTTGTATTTATGTCCAGTCCTGATTAATTGTTAATCACGATTTCGCCAGTATTTGAATTATATTTAAACAAGCAGATTATATATACTTGAAGTAGTTTGATTAAAATTTAAACACTTCATGAAATTTCACTAAAATTTTTCTGGATTATTCTTGAACATTTGCTGAAATATATCGTCAAAAAAAGTATTAGATAAACCACTAGAATTATACAATTTCGTGAAGTAATATTATTTTGTGCAGAAAGAATTGAACTAGTAAAGACAACATAAATGTTGAATTGAATTATATTGTTTAGGTTATACGTATATTTTCACAGAGATATGCACTGTTAGTGCGAGAACTGCCAGCAGAGACTGATTTGCTGCCATTCGTGCAGCGCCTGGTTTTATTCCTTTAAGTTCAATACGAATTACGCTCGTTAGGGTAAAGAAAACAGTACGCGCGTGCATCGCCGTCACTAGCTGCTTGTCAACAAGTCTCTGCCTGGCGTCAGATTTGACGTAGAACCGGGCCTAGTTAAGCACTCCTTCCTAGGCAGTCGTTATCGACCAAACTTCCGCTGGAATCCTTGTAGATAAACAGAAAACAAAACTATTTTTTTTTCGATTGGCCCATTTCTGCTATGTTTCACGTAATGATTTGTTTGAACGAAAATACATTTTTTTTCTCGCAATAACGTAATTTTCTGGCGTTCTTTATATCGTCATTCATTCATTCATTTTTTAAAAATATGTTGCATTGTGTATTCATGAATAGATGAAGGAAATAGTTATAACATAAAAAGATTGTTTATTTGCTTCTATTGTTTTGGAATACCCGTAGGCATGACACTTGATAATGATTCTTATAATCTTCATAGAATGTTTTTTTTTTTTTAGCTTTGATAGAAGCAGCAGTTCCCGTGAGTTCCCTACAGTTGAACATGTTTATTGCTTTATTGATCCAGTGAACTGTGTTTGTGAGATGGGTTGGTTGAACTGGGCTTTTTTGAAGTATTGAGATGAGTTTTGTAACGTTGATGAGCCTGTAGACTTCATGCTCACCCAGCCGACAAGAGACAACGCGAGAAGGATTTGTCAAATAAAAGGATGAATTAACCTTCAGTATAAAACGTCATAGGGATCCGCAACAGCTCAGTGGTTAGTGAACTGGACCAGAAAGGACTAGAAGTTGGATTCGATCCTGATCGACGGCTTTGGGGTTCGTCCAGCCTTAAATGGGTACCTGATTTTTTTTGTGGGAAAGTAAATCGGTACGGGCGTAATACCGACCACATTACCCCAAAAAATTATGTGCCGAAGGTCTGTAAAATTTATGGTCACTAACACCATATTCCCTATACGCCACTTGGCGTGATGGGGGTACTTTACACTTTTTTTTTTTACAAGCCTGTCAGAAGTTAAACAACCACAAAAGGCATGAGCAGATCGGTCCATGTTTTTTTTTTTTTTTCAATTTTGTTCTTGGAAATCACAATCTCATGGCCTCCAACAACCATCTTCTGTTGTAAAATTGCCCAGGATTCATAATTACATAAAGAAAAGAAAACACTTAAAACAAATGTCATGAAGAAAGTAAAAACTTGGGGATAAAAAAAAACACACACATAAAAGATGTCTCACAATGCATATGTTTTTATGATATAATGTTAAAAGTGAGTGCAGTAGTAAACTTCACTATACTAAGCAACATAATTGGGAGTGAGGAGACAGTATTTTCTCCCACTGTTATTTCTTTAGCCTTTTTTCCCAATTTAATGAGTAAAGTAAGTAAGTTAAGTGCCCCCGTCACGATATGTGGCGTATAGGGAATATGGTGTTAGTCACCATCATTTTTACAGACCTTCAGCACATGATTTTTGGGGTAATGTGGTCGGTATTACGCCCGTACCGCTTTGTTTTCCCAGAAAAAAATCTGGTACCCATTTCAGGCTGGGTGAACCTTGAAAACTTCGGTTGGGATCGAACCCTATCTCTTGTCCTTTATAGTCCAGTTCAGTTATCGCGACTCCCTAATGAGTAAAGTACTCATTCTTAATTTTTTGTTGTTTTTAAAATGTTGGTTGTGTACAATGGAGTACATCATTATGTTGGGGACTGACTAAAATTCATTTGTTTTAAAGTGTGACTTTGTTACCGTCAACCCAACGCTCAGATGATATGGACTATAAATATGACAATCTAATCACAATACTAAGAACATGATAACTTTTATTTACTTTATAAAAGTGTAAGACTATTTCAACATTTAAGAAAGTGATTATTAGGTACTTTATTAAAATAGTGAGCCTCGGTAGCCTAGTTGAGAAAACCACTCGACTGGTGCTACCGACGTTCGGACAACCCCGTGTTCGATTCTCGATGGAAGTAGTGTGAATTGTACTCGTGGTTGGAAAAAAAAAACCCCGAGGTCGACCCAGCCGGGTACGAGGGTATAGCACTCTGGGAAGATGAGGAATGTTGCCTCGTATCGTGAGTTTCGATGCTTGAAACGACACTATCCAGAAGTTTCCGAACACTTCTGGATAGGCAGCCGAGCACATATAGGTGAAAACTCGCGTGCTAAGACGCCGGTTCATGTCTCGTACTTTACCTTGACCTTAACTTTGATGAACGCATTTCAGTGAAACCGAAGACTTCAGCATATTATTACCTAACTTCAGCCTGTTCTAACTGACTTCATCATCATCATCATGTGCTATACCGGTTGGCGTAGGCGATCATGTCCTTCCACAATCTCCTATATACAGTGCATCGTATCAGTTCTGTTGTTGACTGTTTTCCATGGCATGACACCAAACTATCCAGTATTTTCACTCTTTGTCGTCCACGATCTATCTTATCTTTTATTTTGCCAGTTGTAACTAAGTATTCAAATTTTCCTCTTCTCATGATGTGCCCGAAAAATGTTGATTGTTTCTTTCTGATGTTTTTTAGGAGCTCCTTTTTTGTGTTGGCACTTTGAGAACTTCCTCATTGGTCTTTTTAGCTGTCCAGGGAACTTTGAACATTCTTCTGAGAAATCCCATCTCTGTGGCCTCTAATCGTCTTTTAATTTGTTTGTCTACTGTCCATGAAGTTCTGACTTCAGCCTATTATTTTAACCACTTATGGATTCGCAAGCAACTTAACTGTTCGAATGATCTATACTATATGGAAGTAGGGTAATTAACGGGGCTTTCCGGGACTTAACCCCCAGTTACTTTACTATTTATACATCCAATTTAAGGTCAGGATATCCGTAGTGTAATTGAAATATGCTTTTGATTTTAGACTCAAAGGGAGCTTCAATAGCTCAGTAGTTAGTGAACTGGACTACAAAGGACAAGAGGTAGGGTTCAATCCAAACCGGCGGCTTGTGGGTTTCTCTATCTATCTATTGACCTTTCGAGCCGTAGCCGGCCCATAGGGCGTAGACCAAGATACTCCTTCTCCTATCTGAATTTTTGTTCTAGCAGTTTTCTTTTAAAGATATTTTATCAAATCTCACCATTTGTCTCTGTTCTGTGCAAGCTGCTCTATCTCATTGAGGGAGCCGAATCCTGCTGCTCTTGCCTCTCTCATCAATGTTCTTCTCAGTGTCTCCCTGGGTCTTCCTCTTTTTTTTCTTACCTGTTGTTTCCCACATGAGGGCTTGCTATGCTATTCATATTTGTGGGTTTACCCAGCCTTAAATTGATACCGGATTTTTATGGAAAAGTAAAGCGGCACGGGCGTAATACCGACCACATTACTCCAAAAATCATGTGCTGAAGGACTGTAAAATGTATGGTCACTAACACCATATTCCCTATACGCCACTTGTCGTGACGGGGGTACTTTACGTTTTTACTTACTTTAGTCTCAAGCTGACTTAACAGAATAAGATTGCTACAGCGAAGCTATTTCTACTCATTGTTATAGTTAAATTTCTAGTTACTTGTTGGCACACATTTTGTGCCAATTACACTTTGAAAGTATAAAAAAATATAATAATTAAATAATATGTTGACATGGCAAAGAATATGTGGATATTTTTATTAAAATAGTTATAATTAATTATGAAGATACAAAAGATGTCAAAAATCATTCATATTTTATTTATATTTTTGATATATATATATATATATATATATATATATATATATATATATATATATATATATATATATATATATATATATATAAATTGATTGCAATATTTAAAAAAATCATATCATTTCCATTTTATGTTTCATTGTCATCACTATGATTAGTTTATTATTTTATTATTAATTTAATTTATCATCATCATGATCATCATCCATCATTACAAATACCATCAATTTTGATTGATGATCATTACGACGATGTTTTACATTAATGTTATTTTGTCCACACAGATAATGATCACTCCCACGTTGAGGGCTCGTTGTGTTTTTTCGCCACCCATCTCTATTAATGGGGAGATGTTTGATCTTATCTAATGTATATGAATCTATGCCTGCCAACTTTCCGTATCTTACTTATAGTAGTTGTAGTTCTTGTAGTTAATCGAAGGCCCCGGTATCACTGCAAACGAATTAATAATCCATAATTGCTCAACCCCCAGTGCCAGTGGAATCATCCGAATTCACATCTCATCAAATTGAAGGATCCAAACAAAGGAAAGCAGCTGCAGTCTCCGTCTTAGCAGTTTCAGCACACCTCCAAAAGACATAAGGCGTAACCGCACCGAAATTGAATGCAACCGAACTGTCCTTCGATATACGATATCATCATTCATCGTAAGCAATCGGAATATCGAAACACGATCCGGATGAAACAGCTCACGGTGTGCACAGAGCACTAAACTCAGTAGCTCCGGCAGCAAGCCGGACTTGGAACATGAGGAAACTGCAACCAGGAACAGAGCCTCAAAGGTTCCTGTCGCCTATCCGCCATATTGACCGGAAGTCAAGGAGTGATTTCGTTCAATGTGAACTAAATGTATTATAATGGCTTCATCATCATCATCATCATCATCATCATCATCATCATCATCATCATCATCGAGTGCCTTGTCCGCAACGAAGGTTGTCTACTATGGATCGCCATTCTACTCTGTTTCTTGCTTTGATGGTGCAGGCTGTCATAGATTGACTTGTCCATCTTTTGATGTTACTCGTCCATGTTAGTCTTGATCTGCCTCTGCCTCTTTTACCTTGTATTTTCCTTTCTAATATTACTTTTAGTAGGCTGTTTTGTCTTTTAACATTCCCCAAAAATTTCATTTGTCTTGTCTTAATTGTATTTAGTCTATCTATCTATTGACCTTTCGAGCCGTAACCGGCCCATAGGGCGTAGACCAAGATACACCTTCTCCTATATGAATTTTTGTTCTAGCAGTTTTCTTTTAAAGATATTTTATCAAATCTCGCCATCTGTCTCTGTTCTGTGCAAGCAGTTCTATCTCATTGAGGGAGCCGATTCCTGCTGCTCTTGCCTCTCTCATCAATGTTCTTCTCAGTGTCTCCCTGGGTCTTCCTCTTTTTCTTTTACCTGTTGTTTCCCATATGAGGGCTTGCTTTGCTATTCGATTATTATCTCTTCTCATCACATGTCCAACGTATGACCATCGTCTTTTCTTTATTACTGAAGATATTAGTGGTTGATTGGCGATTTCTCTAATTTCCTCGTTTGTTTTGAATTCGTTCCATTCTATACCAAGTATTTTCCTTAGACATTTATTTTCGAATGCGTTCAACTTTGTTTCTATATCTCTTGTTGTTTTCCAGCTTTCACACGCATACGTAAGGGTTGATAGTACATTTGATTTGAATAGCCTAAGTTTTGTGTTTGTGCTAATGAGTTTTGAGTATTTAGTAGTTCTCTTTTTATTTTCAGTTGTTTTAAAACTTCATCGTTTGTTTTATTTTCTTTCCATCCAATTCTACCTATTCTTCTATGAATCCACATTTTAAAGGCTTCAATTTTCTCCTGCATGTATCCACTTTCCTTCCATCTTGTTTTTGATATGCCTAAGATATCTATGTTTAATCGCTCCTACCATTAGATTACCTAATTTTCCTTGTTGGTATAAGGTCCTAACATTCCATGTAGTTATTTTTAATTCGTTCTTAAAACAATAGTTAGAATTTCTCTCCATGGCTTTCTTTGGAGTGTTACGTGATGATGCTCCAATCTCTTTCACGGTGGCCTACCATATTCGTATTTCGTGTTCTGAATATGCATAATGGCTTAGGGGTCATCAATGATCTGTCTAGCGGAAATCATAAACAAAAACAATAGAAAGTCAGCTCAGAAAGACTGTAGACGTAAAAAGATGCTACAAACGAATTAGAATTGATTGTAGAAGACGCTGAACATTTGGCTCAGGAAGAGAAGACTTCAGAGCAGCTATGTCGAAGCAAAGTCACAAGCTAGATGATGAGGTTCTTGTTATTATAAGTGCAAAGAGTCACAACATGAGGATGATAGCGAGACATTGTTACCTTCTCCGCATCTTCGAGCCAGGTATACATTTTAATAGTTTGGTTGATTTAAGAGTTTTCGTTTGAATGAAAAAAAAAATAGCGATGTCCGGATGAAACGATGATGTGTTAACCACTGTGCCACTCGAGCTCCAAGAATATTAGATCTGAATCTTGGTGGACAATATGCTGTGACAACGTCGGATGTGTCCAACGTAAAGGTGCAAATATGGCAGTACTAGTCAATATAAACTTTAAAAAAAAAAACAATACAAACGTCTTCCGGGACTTCCGGTTTCAAGATGGCGCGGTCATGTTTGCGTCAACGTTCACTGTTCACTTACAGTAGTGTTATTTTTAGTTTATTTTTTGTTTATGTTATATTTTTTTTTTAGTAATGATGGAAGGGCAACAAGAATGGTCACTCGAACAGGGGACTCTGATAGTGTCATAGACCTGGCACTGGTGTCTTCCACCTTCGCACCGGTTTGCAGGTGGAGTGCACTGGGGTTCCACGGAAGTGATCACTATCCATGTGTCCTCCTAATTGAGGCTGCTCTGTTGTTGAGAACGGTCACCTAATGGATCGGGAAGACATTATCAATGCCCTCAGAGATGTGGGTTGAGCACAGGACTTCGACAAACAGAGATCCACGTCACTTCTTCAGATGATGGAAATGGGAGTTAAGATGGGCACAGCCAGAAATGAGAAACTTAGTGGCCGTGTAAGAAGACTTATCAACTAACACAGAACTAGAGTCATCAGTCGCTGGACAATGTGGGCGGAACTTGCTGAGTATGGGATCTGAGCACATATGGACATGTTTTAAGTGCAATGATGATGACCTGCAAATAACTCAATAACTCAATTGTGGTAAATTAAAGAGGCACATAAGAACACATACAAGAGAGAAACCTGTCAAATGTGATCTTTGTGGTGTTTAATTTACTGATATTTTTAACTTGAAGAGGCGCTTCCGAACACATACAGGAGAGAAACCTTAAATGACTGATGTTTGTAGTGTTTTTTTAAATTGAAATTTATAACTTAAAAACACATATAAGATAACATGCAGAAGAGAAACCTTACAAATGTGATGTTTGTGATGTTTCATTTTCTGAAAATCATACTCTGAAGATACACATAAAAACATATAAGAGAGAAGCCTTTCAAATGTCATATTTGTAGTGTTTCATTTACTCATTATGGTAAATTAAAGAGGCACATAAGGACATATACAAGAGAGAAATCTTACATGAGTGATGTCTGTAGTGTTTCATTTACTGATATTTCTAACTTGAAGAAGCACATAAGAACACATAGAGAAGAGAAACCTTTCAAATGTCATGTTTGTAATGTTTCATTTACTGATATTTCTAATTTGAAGAAGCACATAAGAACACATAGAGAAGAGAAACCTTTCAAATGTCATGTTTGTAATGTCTCATTTACTGATGTTTCTAACTTGAAGAAGCACATAAGAACACATAGAGAAGAGAAACCTTTCAAATGTCATGTTTGCAGTGTTTCATTTACTCATTGTGGCAAATTAACTCTTTCCATACGTTTCGCCGCACTGTGTGTCATGTCGATGTTGGCAGCGTAAGTTTCGTTGCATAGTGTGTCACTCTCAATTTGATTAATGTGAACCATAATCTTACGGTCTGTTATTTGATGTGCGACATGAATAATCTGACGACTGTGTGTTTATATGTTCGGAATTGGAGTCAACAACGATGGCACTAACATCATCAAGTGCTATACATTAAAAAAAATATGTCGATCATCAATTTAAGGAGGACATGAACTTACGGTTATATGGTAGATAGGCGGCAGGAATCATTGCAGGCCATGCATGAAAAGTGTTTCTTGTTGCAGTTTCCTCATATTCCTAGTTCATGGTGGACTGGTTGGTCTCGAGGCAAGACGCCGGCCTCGAGACAGAGGTTGTGGGTTCAAATCTCGGCTACACCGGTTGGGATTTTTATTTATGATTTCTCTCTGCGGCAACCACCCCTGGTCTCAGCAGCGAGGCCCGGCTTGAAACGTCGGTTACTCATCGACGGAAAAAATATGAGTACCTCCGAAGTCGGAATTATCTGCCTGTGCGGCGAGGTACCCCTGTGCACACGGCTGCCAGGGATAAATGGATTAACACGCAAAATTAAGTTTCTAGTCTCTAGGGACTTCGTCAGAGTTGAAAGCTGGCGAACGCAACAACAACAACAACAACAACAAACAACAATCATCAAACCATATTCTATTTACATGTATAGTATCATCTTGGCATTGGTGAAATCTAATACCTTGTACAATTATCTAAAAATTAATATATTTATTGTTAGATAAATTATTAATATCTAGATTGATTCTTAAAACCATGAACATATTTGCCTATGAAAACTCTCCCGTTGCATTGATAAAAAACTTCCGTACGGAAGGAGTTATAGAGGCACATGAGAACACATAGAGGAGAGAAACCTTTCAAATGTGATGTTTGAAGTGTTTCATTTACTCATTGTGATAAATTAAAGAGGCACATGAGAACACATAGAGGAGAGAAACCTTTCAAATGTGATGTTTGAAGTGTTTCATTTACTCATTGTGATAAATTAAAGAGGCACACGAGAACACATAGAGGAGAGAGACCTTTCAAATGTAATGTTTGTAGTATTTAATTTACTCATTGTGATAAATTAAAGAGGCACATGCGAACACATAGAAGAGAGGGACCTTTCAAATGCAATGTTTGTAGTGTTTAATTTACTCATTGTGATAAATTAAAGAGGCACATGAGAACACATAGAAGAGAGGGACCTTTCAAATGCAATCTTTGTAGTGTTTAATTTACTCATTGTGATAAATTAAAGAGACACATGAGAACACATAGAAGAGACGGACCTTTCAAATGCAATGTTTGTAGTGTTTCATTCACTCATTGTGATAAATTAAAGAGGCACATGAGAACACATGGAGCAGAGAAACCTTTCACATCTGATGTTTGTAGTGTTTAATTTACTCATTGTGGTAAATTAAAGAGACACATGAGAACACATGGAGCAGAGAAACCTTTCACATCTGATGTTTGAAGTGTTTAATTTACTCATTGTGGTAAATTAAAGAGGCACAGGAGAACACATAGAGGTGAGAAACCTTTCAAATGTGATGTTTGTAGTGCTTAATTTACTCATTGTGGTAAATTAAAGATGCACATAAGAACACATAGAGGAGAGAAACCTTTCAAGTGTGATGTTTGTAGTGTTTAATTTACTCATTGTGGTAAATTAAAGATGCACATAAGAACACATAGAGGAGAGAAACCTTTCAAGTGTGATGTTTGTAGTGTTTAATTTACTCATTGTGATTAATTAAAGAGGCGCGTGAGAAAAAATAGAGGAGAGAAACCTTTCACATCTGATGTTTGTAGTGTTTAATTTACTCATTGTGGTAAATTAAAGAGGCACATGAGAACACATAGTGGAGAGAAACCTTTCAAACGTAATGTTTGTAGTGTTTCTTCTAATATTGGAAATTAGCTCCCTTTTGGTTTTTGCTTTGGCCTTTTTCAGAACATTCTCATAATCCTTCTTAACTGTCCACGTCATTCTCAACCATCTTCTGTAAAACTGTAGTTCTACAGCCTCCAATGATTTTCTTGTCTACATTAATAATATACAAGATTGTGCTAACATCAGCTGTTGTGTAGGCAAAAGTTCCCTGTTGTATCAAATTCTGTATTATTTTTCTTTTTTTTTAAAAACCTTCTATTGGAACAAAGGCCATTAAGTTAAGCTCACGAATCCTTTCTGTCCATTGCTGTCTCTTCCAAACTTTTGCACGTGTAATTTATCTTTGTTATATTTGTTTAAAACTTTTGTTTCTATTTAATACTAGGTCTTTCCTGTTTTTTTATTTCCCTGTAGGTAATGATATTCATTTATGATATTTTGTTTTTCTAGCATGTGCAGATTAAAGTATTAGACATAAAACAGGGAAATTAGAAACTTGTGGGTGACCGTTGACCTCACCATATGCAGATGTAATATTATCTTAAGCTTTGAAAAAGAGAGAGGCTCTCACTACATGTGGACATATTGAAAGTGCTACGACGATCATCATTTTCGGGAGGATGCGAACTTCCATGGTATATGGTGGATAGGCGGCAGGAACCATTGAAGGCTATGTCTGAAAAGTGTTCCTTTTTGCAGTTTCCTCATATTCCAAGTCCGGCTTGTTGCAGGAGCTACTGAGTTAAGTGCTCTGTGCACACCGTGAGCTGTGTGTCTCATCCGTTTTGATCCTGTTTCGATATCCCGCTTGTTTACGATGAATGATGATATCGTATGACAGGGAACAGTTGGCTGTGTTCACTTTCTGCGCGGTTTCGCCTTATGTCTTTTGGCGTGTGCTGAGACTGCTACGATGGGGACTACAGTTACCTTTCTTTGTTTGGGAGATGAGTTAGTAATTCGGATGATTCCACTGGCACGGGCGGTTGAGCAATTATGGATTTTAATTCGTTTGCAGTGATACCGAGGCCTTCCTTAACCATAACCATAGCTTGTCTGGTAAAGCTTGTATTTGGATTTTAGAGAATGTGCCTATCCATCATCATCATTTTTACGTATGATTTAATTTGCTTTGGTTGATTTGTTCTTTGCGACAGTTCATATTTCCTTATGATGTCTTTCTAGCCATCTTATCTTAGTATTCTATTTAAGCAGGTACTCTTGTTTTTATTTTGAACACAGGCTTCAGAAGAGTGTAATCATTTGTTAAATATTTAATGTAACAGCTTAGAGATAGTTATTTTATTCCTGGAAATTTACCAGTTGATTTAGTCATACAAATTGGTACCTAACTCCTTAAGTTAGGGAAGAAAATTACGAGTTAGGGAAGAAAATTAAGAGCTCTACATATTTTGTGTTTACCATATAACTTTGATTAGGTTAGATACAAAAATAAAAATTTTCAACTCAAATGTTAAGTCGGTCCTATTACATGGCTGTGAAACATGGAGAACAACAAAATTGACAGTCACGAAGATACAGGCTTTCATTAATGGATGCTTACGCAGAATAAAAGGATGGAATTGGCAGGACAGAATCACTAACATAAAATTATGGAAATGTACCAGTCAAATGCCAGTGGATAAAGAGATACAGCGAAGACGATGACGCTGGATAGGACACACGTTAAGTAAGCCAACTGAGAGTATTACACAACATGCCCTTTTTTGGAATCCCCAGGGGAAAAGACAAGGAATTTTTGGAGAAGACAGATAGAAGCAGAGATGAAGATGATAGGGAAGACATGGAATGATCTTAAAAGAATGGCAAAAAACAGAATGACTTGGAAAGTGTTTGTTGAAGACCTATGCACCACTGGGAGCTAAAAAGGTAGAAAAAGAAGAATATATAACTTTGATAATGTAATAGTTTGCTCTTGTTTGAAAGCAGTTTATTTTGTATCTAAGTTTAAAGGGTTTTGTTTCTTTTAGACTTATGTATTATGTTTTAGATTGACACAATTACTAAAATGATATTTCTCAGCTTTTAGATACAATCCCTTGTTTTATTTTTAGATTTCACTTATCATCTCTTAATCCGTCACACATTTTTATGCAATATAACAGATAGAAATGTATTTTTTTTAAATATATATTTTAGCACCGTAATAATTTGTATTTGTGTTAACTTCATTGAAAACCTTCAGATAAAATTGCTTGTATTTAATTGGTAAAGTTGATCATGTGTTTTAAAACCTTTTTTTCAAGCAATTCATATACTGTAGCTATTTCTACCTGATGCCTGTTTATTAAGTAATTATGTAATTTTGCTTAATATCAGTTTCATCAGCATTTACTTAATTTTTACTTGATGTCATTGTTATCAGCATTTATTTCATTTTTACTTGATGTCAGTTTCATCAGCATTAATTTCATTTTTACTTGATGTCAGTTTCATCAGCATTAATTTCATTTTTACTTGATGTCAGTTTCATCAGCATTAATTTCATTTTTACTTGATGTCAGTTTCATCAGCATTAATTTCATTTTTACTTGATGTCAGTTTCATCAGCATTAATTTCATTTTTACTTGATGTCAGTTTCATCAGCATTAACTTCATTTTTACTTAATGTCAGTTTCATCAACATTAACTTCATTTTTACTTAATGTCAGTTTCATCAGCATTAACTTCATTTTTACTTAATGTCAGCTTCTTCAGCATTTAATTAATTTTTAATGAATTTTCATCATTTGATGTAAGTTTCATACAGAGAGAGTTTCATACCGCACGAGTGCACACGTGGCCTCCTTAGAGTCACTAAATAAATTCAAGAAGACAACTCTTGCTGCACAACTAGCAATGTTCAGAAAATCATACTTACCCCCCTCTCTGCAACACCTTATCGTACAATTTGTTGAACAGAAGGAAAAGAAGTTTCTTCCGTTCTTACTACATTTCGCAGCCTAGTAACATTCAGATGTTTATATAAATGAAGCCATTATTATTTCACTTTCTTCTGTTTTCTATGCCATTTTTCTGTTAATAAATTCTATGTGATCATAGAGTGCAGTAATTGTTTATTTGTTTCATTTATCACATTTTAAATATTAATTATTTCGTTTCTTTTTCTTTCATATATATATATATATATATATATATATATATATATATATTATTATATTAATTATATACTTATGTGAGATGTTAATGACATAGATGAATACATTCACTTCATTCAGTTTTTTTTAAAACCAATACTTTAAAATACTCTAAACTGATAGACGAGAGAGGTGTAGAGAGGCAGTTTATGAAAGGGACTACAATTACCATCTTTTTTCATCATCAGTGTGATACCATTTGGCGTAGACGATCATGTTCTTCCATGCTTTTTTTGTCCACAATGAATCGTATCAATTCTTTTGTTGACAGTTGATTATAGACAAGTTAAATGAGATATAAAAAAGTGGGGCATTGAATGTAGATAAGAGAGATATAGTGAGATCAGTATATGATTGGGACACATAGACAAGAGAGAGAGATATATATATATACTGAGATCAGTTTATGATTGGGACACATAGACAAGAGAGATATACTGAGATCAGTATATAATTGAGACACATAGACAAGAGAGATATACGGAGATCAGTATATAATTGGGACACATAGACAAGAGAGATATACTGAGATCAGTATATAATTGGGACACATAGACAAGAGAGATATACTGAGATCAGTATATAATTGGGACAGATAGAGAAGAGAGATATACTGAGATCAGAATAAACAGAACATCAACATAACTATAGAAGGCAGACAACTAAAACAAGTAGAGGAATTCAAATACCTAGGAAGTCTAATGACAAACGATAATTCCCAAACAGCAGAGATAGAATCAAGATGCAACAAAGCTTGTCAAATCATCGGACAGTTATCACCATTATTGTCCAATAAGGAAATAACTCTGGAGGCAAAACAAGCACTCTACAATACAATCTTAATCCCAACGTTGTGCTACCAATGCCAGACCTGGACCCTAGATGCAAGGACAATAAGAAAAATAACCTCTACAGAGACGAAATGTGTTAGACGAATGACATGAAACAGTCTGAGAGATAAGATCAGAAATGAAGAATTGAGAAAAAAGCTAGGAATAGCCCCCGCCATAGAATATATAAAGAAACAACAGATAAAATGGTTTGGCCACGTGACAAGGCAGAAAGAACAAAACACAACACAACGAGCCTTCAACAAACGTTGTGAGAACACCAGACCCAAGGGTCGACTACGTAAAAAATGGGTCGATGGAATATTAGAAGCACTAGGAAACATAACAGCAGCAGAGGCGAACAGAAGAGCAAAAGACCGCAAATTACATCTCCCCTCGACGATGAAAGGCAGATGAGGAAGGAAAGAAGAAGAAGAAGAAGAAGAGTATATGATTGGGACAGATAGAGAAGAGAGATATACTGAGATCAGTATATAATTGGGACAGATAGAGAAGAAATATATACTGAGAACAGTATATAATGGGACAGATAGAGAAGAGAGATATACTGAGATCAGTATATAATTGGGACAGATAGAGAAGAGAGATATACTGAGATCAGTATATAATTGGGACAGATAGAGAAGAAATATATACTGAGATCAGTATATAATTGGGACAGATAGAGAAGAGAGATATACTGAGATCAGTATATGATTGGGACAGATAGAGAAGAGAGATATACTGAGATCAGTATATGATTGGGGCACATGGACAAGAGAGATATACTGAGACTAGCCTATAATGAGATCAGTATGTGAAGAAATTGACGTAGGAATAAAATAGACACCAAGAAACAAAAGCACTAGGGATAGACACCATACCAGTAGAAATAATGGCAGCAGCAGGAGATATAATAAACAGAATATGCAATGCAGCATGGCAACAAAAGATAACTCCAGAGACTGACAACAGGCAATTATCATACTAATATGGACACTGAAAAATAACAAGAGAGACTCAATCAATATACAAGTATATCCCTTCTCCATGTGAGAAAGCTATACGCTACTTTTTTTTTTTAAAGGGTCAGGTTAATAATAGAACTACAGTTATGATGTGATTTTCAAATTGGGTTCCAAACAAATGAACTTGTTGATGATTGTTTCTTCCTAATATTGGAAATTAGCTATCTTTTTGCTTTGGTCTCTTTCAGAACGTTTTCATTACTCTTCTTAGCTGTCCGTGGTATTCTCTACAATCTTCTGTAAATCCACATTCTGCAGACTCTAGTGATTTTCTTGTCTGTTGTCCATGATTCACATCCATATGTTAAGACTGGCTCTACATAACATTCATTCAAGAACTCTCATATATATATATATATATATATATATATATATATATATATATATATATATATATACATTTAAATGTATTTTTTTAGGTTTTGTTTTTGTCGAACAGCTTCTCTCGTGGCCAATTCTACTAACGTTTGACAAACACACGCGGTCACAGAATGAACAAGTCAGGCCCACTGGTCCACAGGATTTTCCATCCTTTTTCATGAGTCTTTTATCTTCTAAGTTTTGCCTTAGCACAGTCTCAAATGATGTTATCCCGTTCCTTATACCTGCTCTCTATGATGTGCGATCACTTGCCAGATGTTCCCAGTCATTTTCACAGATGGAGAAGTCTTTCAGAGATGATTTACAGATATCTCTATATCGTAGTTTAGGTATGCCGATTTGTCTTTTTCTCTTTTTCCGTGTGTTAGTTCACCATATAGTATTTGCCTGGGGATGCGCTTTTCTTCTATTCGCTGGACGTGCTCCAGCCATCTTAGTCTTCGACATCTGAACATCGACACGATTGTTGGGGTCTTAGCACGTTGCAGGACAGTTAAGTTGGTTATTTTGTCCTGCCATTTGATTTGCATTATTCTGCGGAGACATCGCACGTGGAAGACATTTAGTCTTTTTTCGTGATTTGAGTATGTTGTCCAGGTTTCAGATCCATATAATAGTGTGCTAAGCACACAAGTTTGATATATTAAGAGTTTAGTCTTCAGTGTCAGTTTCATGTTGTTCCACGCCCTTTCTGTGAGTTTGTCGAAAGTCGTAGCTGCCTTACCAATATATAAATATACTTCCACTCTCTTTTGACAAGTCACTTTCGCTTTCAACGGTCAGATCTTGCCAATAAGTTAAGTCTCATTTTTAATGTATATTTGAACTTTCATATTTCCACATATTATCTATCCTCTTAAAGGTAGCACATCTCTCTCTCTCGTTTCATCGTTTCATCTCTTATCGCTATGTTTACTTCTCCTTGACTCACCTGCCCCGATCATCCTAGATGTAATATAATTTATCTGTTTCATAGTTTGTTGTTGTTCTTGTTTTCTGCAGATGGGCGCATGTAAGCTGAAACGGCAGTATTTTGTTCTGTTCCTTTTATGTGAATCTGTCACCATACCTTGTATGCGTGTACATTACACTCCGTCACTGGCTCCTTGCTACCAGCTTTACCGCAGCACTGCAATTATTTGCTTGCAATATATATATATATATATATATATATATATTGCCAAACTGGAATCCGTGATAACTCAGTGGTTAGTGAACTGGACTACAAAGGACAAGAGGCTTCACCCAGCCGGGTTCACTCAGCGCTAAATGAGTATCGGATTTTTTCTGGGAAAGTAAAGCGGCGCGGGCGTAATACCGACCATATTACTCAAAAATCATGTGCCGAAGGTCTATAAAAATGATGGTCACTAACATCATATTCCCCATACGCCACTTGGCGTGACAGGGCTCTTTACTTTTTTTACTATACTACCAAGCTACAGGTAAGTCAGGATTGCTTACTACCAACAGTCTTTCAAGATTCCAAAAGCTATACAAAGTATTACGCCCGTGCTGCCATTAAATACTCTAACGATCATCATTTTTAGGAGGACGTGAACTTCCGGGCAATATGGTGGATAGGCGGCAGGAACCATTATTGAAGGCTATGTCTGAAAAGTGTTTCTTGTTGCAGTTTCCTCATATTCCAAGTCCGGCTTGTTGCAGGAGCTACTGAGTTAAGTGCTCTATGCACACCGTGAGCTGTGTGTCTCATCCGTTTTGATCATGTTCCGATATTCCAATTGTTTACGATGAATGATGATATCGTATGATAGGGAACAGTTTCTACCACGGCATCTGCTTAAGGAGTTTGTACTTCCTCACTGATATTACACCCCCCCCCCCCAGTTACTTTGTATTGTACCTATTTGTTTCTTTTACTTTTTTGCCAACAATTCTTCGGTAGGAAAGAAGTCCGCACTCAACTTATCTGTCTGACTAATCCATACATCCATCCATGGAATCTGGTTCTTTGCAGTCTGTGAATCTCTATATCAGTTCTTTCAATATGAACATCAATTCTCCCAATATGAACATCAATCCCGTCAATATGAACATCAATTCTCCCAATATGAACATCAATTCTCCCAATATGAACATCAATTCTCTCAATATGAACATCAATTCTGTCAATATGAACATCAATTCTCCCAATATGAACATCAATTCTCCCAATATGAAAATCAATTCTCCCAATATGAACATCAATTCTCCCAATATGAACATCAATTCTCTCAATAAAAAGTAAAGTACCCCCCGTCACGCCAAGTGGCGTATAGGGAAATATGGTGTTAGTGACCCTATATTTTACAGACCTTCAGCACATGATTTTTGGGGTAATGTGGTCGGTATTACGCCCGTGCTGCTTTTACTTTCCCAGAAAAAATCCGGTACCCATTTAAGGCTGGGTGAACCCGGAGCCGTCGGTTGGGATCGAACCCTACCCCTTGTCCGTAGTAGTCCAGTTCACTAACCACTGAGCTATCGCGGCTCCTACTAATTTTTAGGGAATTAGTAAAACCCAGGTGTCCTCGCCAGGATTACGAACCCCGGCTGTTGCCGTGGTAAGCCAACCGCCTATCGATTGCGCTAACCGGACACCCAATTCTCTCAATATGAACATCAATTCTCCCAATATGAACATCAATTCTCTCAATATGAACATCAATTCTCCCAATATGAACATACATTCTCTCAATATGAACATCAATTCTCCCAATGTGAACATCAATTTTCTCAATATGAACATCAATTCTCTCAATATGAACATCAATTCTCTCAATATGAACATCAATTCTCTCAATATGAACATCAATTCTCTCAATATGAACATCAATTCTCTCAATATGAACATCAATTCTCTCAATATGAACATCAATTTCCCATACCATCTACTACTGTCTCACTTTAAAGAATTAAGCCAAACTTAGTGATCACAGTTGTTTGATTTCATCGCAAAGTGGCAGTTTAGTTACAATCTTGGACAGTTTGAATCATTTATGGATGAAGATATCCTGAGTCTAGAACATTCTTTTCAATCTTCAAATTGATACTTGATGCAAATGATTTCAGTTCGACCTTTCCAGACAAAAAATGTAAAACTTTTTATTTGAAGAAAACTGTTCTGTATTAATGATATTTTAGTAGTTCATTTTGGTAATAAAATACCATAGATCGGCAAATCTGAGAGCTAGGGGGATGCCATATTCAATTTGTAATCACAACAGATTTTACAGTCTAAGACACAGCTTCTTAGAAGAAACGTGTGTTTTATCCTCATAGAAAGACATAAATGTGAAGATGAACTGAAGCATCGGTGATGTTGTACAGAGCCTGGCTGCATTCATTGTTAGCACCATCTGTGAGTCTGTCCATCACGTAATAGCAGTGAACCTTGGTGTGCCGTTGACAGTACACCCTCGACAGTACACCCTCGACAGTACACCCTCGACAGTACACCCTCGACAGTACACCCTCGACAGTACACCCTCGACAGTACACCCTCGACAGTACACCTTCGACACTACACCCATGACACTACACACGTGACAGTACACCCATGTCAGTACACTAGACAGTACACCCTTGACAGTACACCTTTGACAGTACACCCTTGTCAGTACACCCTTGACAGTACGCCCTTGACAGTACGCCCTTGTCAGAACACCCTTGACAGTACACCCTTGTCAGTACACCCTTGACAGTACACCCTTGTCAGTACACACATGACAGTACACCCTTGTCAGTACACCCTCGATAGTACACGATAGAAAGTACACCCTTGTCAGTGCACCCTTATCAGTGCACCCTCGATAGTACACCCTTGTCAGTTCATCCTTGTCAGTGCAACCTCGACAGTGCACCCTCGACAGTGCACCCTTGACAGTGAACCATAGACAGTACACCCTTGACACTACACACTTGTCAGTACACGCTTGACAGTACAACCTTAACAGTACACCCTCGACAGTACACCTTTGACTGTGCACTCTTGACAGTACACCCTTGTCAGTACACACTTGTCAGTACACACTTGTCTGTATACACTTGTCAGTACACACTTGTCTGTATACACTTGTCAGTAGACCCTTGACAGTACACCCTTGTCAGTACACTCTTGACACTACACACTTGCCAGTGCCCCCTCGACAGTACACCCTTGACAGTGCACCCTCGACAGTACACTCTAAACAGTACACCCTCAACAGTGCACCCTCGACAGTACACCCTCTCACTACTGAACTATCCAAGAGTCTCACCCACCTCCACTCTTATTGAGGAGAAGATTTATCTTTTTCGATAAGAAAGTTGGTGCCTTCACCGAGCACCCGCAGAATATTATCCCACAAGTTTGTATAAAGGGAGCCACAAAACAATAGTGGTTAGTGAACTAATCTCCAGAAGATAAGAGGTCAGGGTTTAATCCCTAGAGATGGTTTTTAAGTTCATCATCATCAAGTACCGGGCCTGCTGGCGTAGGTGATTATGTCTCTCCACAACTTTCGATCTCGACAGTTATTTATCATTTCTGTTGTTGACCTTCTGCCAAACCATTCTCTTAAGCTGTCTGATATTTTTTCTCTTTGCTTTCCTCTATCTCTTTGTCCCTCAATTGTCCCAGTTGTTACAATATATTCCAGCTGTTCTCTTCTCATTACATGGCCACAAAATGATGATCGTTCTTTCCTAATATTGGAAATTAGCTCTCTTTTTGCTTTGACCTCTCTCAGAACATCTTCATTACGCTTCTTAGCTGTACATTTTTTTAGGTTCAATCAGCCTTAAAAAAGGTACATGATTTTTTTCTATCTGAAGGAAAGGCGGCAATGGCGTCATGCTGACCATATTGCCCCTAAAATGGGCGATAATAATAATATAGAATTGGTACATGTTACCTAAACGCCACACTCGAAACATGATGGGACTCCTATTATTAAAAATAACATTTTTTTCATCTTAGTATAAACTGGGAGCCGCGATAGCTCTGTGGTTAGTGAACTGGACTACAAAGGACAAGGGGTAGGATTCGATCCCAACCGACGGCTTCCGGGTCCACCCAGCCTTAAATGGGTACCGGATTTTTTTCTGGGAAAGTAAAGCAGCACGGGCGTAATACCGACCACATTACCCCAAAAATCATGTGCTGAAGGTCTGTAAAATATAGGGTCACTAACACCATATTTCCCTATACGCCACTTGGCGTGACGGGGGTACTTTACTACCTTTTTTTTAATATAAACTAAACAGTAGAAATACATAATGGAATGACGATTAGAGGCCACGGAGATGGTATTTCTCAGAAGAATGTTCAAAGCTCCATGGACAGCTAAAAAGACCAATGAGGACATTTTCAAAGAGCTCAACACGAAAAGGGAGTTCTTATAAAACTTATGAAAGAAACAATCAACAATTTTCGGACACGTCATGAGAAAAGGAAAAGTTTGAATACTTGGTTACAACTGGCAAAATACAGGTAAAGAAAGATCGCGGACAACAAAGAGAGAAAATATTATTGGTGTTATGGCATGGAAAACAGCCAACAACAGAATTGATAAGATGCACTGTAGATAGAAGATTGTGGGAATTGTGCCACAGGGTCCCTCAGGATTATGGGATAAAGGAAGAAAGAAGAGTTGATCATTACCAGCTTGTGTCCGTTATCGTTTCTCTCCATATATTTCTGCCTCTACTATTGTTTATTAATTACACTCTGACTTACTCGTGCATGGCAATCTCTGAAGTTGTGAGTTTTTTTTTCCTTTCTGGCTCCTTTGTCTCTCTATCTCTACCTTTTTATCTACACCCATCAGTCCCTCTTCGTGCAACATTTTTATCCAAAGTTATGTGCTAGCTGGCAATATCATCATCATGTGTGATACAGGTTGGCGTAGGCGATCATGTCCTTCCACAATCTTCTATCTACAGTACATCGTATCAGTTCTGTTGTTTACTGTTTTCCATGCCATGACACCAAGCTATCCAGTATTTTCTCACTTTGTCGTCCGCGATCTCTCTTTCCTTTTATTTTACCAGTTGTAACCAAGTATTCCAACTTTCCTCTTCTCATGATGTGCCCGAAAAATGTTGATTGTTTCTTTCTGATGTTTTTTTTAGGAACTGCCTTTTTGTGTTGGCCTCTTTGAGAATTTCTTCATTGGTCTTTTTGAGCTGTCCTATATAACCTATACATTTGCCAGCTAAGGAAACCGCGATGGTGCAGTGATTAATGGTGTGCTGGTTCTCCAGTGGATACAAGGTCATATTCATTCTCACTCTGGCAAGCTTCTAACAGGATTCATGTCTAATGTTAATATTTTTTTTAATGAGCAAAGAAATGTGATCTTGTATTGTATTTATAACGTTGCAAAAAAAAAAAAAAAACATGCATCGATCTTCTTCTTCATTCCTTCATCATTTACCTTTCGACGTCGAGGTGGCATGTAGTTTGCTGTCTTTTGCCCTTCTGTTAGACTTTCCTTCTGTTATGTTTCCTAGTGTTTCTAATATCAATCCACTTTTTTTCGTGGTCGGCGCTTGAGTCTGGTGTTGTCATAGCGTTTAATGAAAGCTCTTTGTGTTTTTGATCTGCCTGTCTTACCATGTGGCCAATCCATTTTATCTGGTGTTTCTTCATTAATCATCAGTATTAAATCGTGGGGATTATTCCTAGCATTTTTCTCAATTCATTTCTGTTCTTATCTCTCAGGCTGTTTCCCGTCAGGCGCCTAGCACTCGGTGGTTATTGTTCTTATTGGTCTTGGGTCTAGCATCCATTGGTTCCACAAGGTATCGATGCTAGGAAAAAAGGAGACACGACGCCATGTTGCCCATACGTTGTACATGAGGCAGGGTTCATGTCAGGGGTTGTGACAGGGTTCTTATTTCCCTCTATTCATAATGTCTTTACTTATTTGTTTTCATTTGCCAAATGTTATATTAGTGATCTCGTCAATCAAATAGCCGTTTCTCACATTATACTGCATTCAATTTCTTTAATATTTCATTTATGAAAAATACACACACAGAACAGTAACATAATTTAGAGTGTGTTCATTACTATATAATCCGAATTGTTAACTGCCCACTATTTTATTTATTACTCTATTTTGTTCGTTGCTTCGCTGTGTTAGCGTATCCTTCTCTTGATAAATATCTTTTGATCAGCACGCCATTTCCCTCTGCCAGTTGCTTACGTGAAATTGCTGATTGCATCTGTTATTTATTGGTGGTAATTAATTTAGCTGCGGATCACATTGTTTACAATATTTGCGCCACTGCTGCCTGCGTTGCCAAGGAGCAGAATAATCGATACTCGTTTACTTTCGATGCCGCCAAACTCCCCTTGTTTGATATATCGCGATTGTGTCAACGGGGATGCTTAGTGATTCGAGGATGTTGTAGAATTTTCTTGTCATTACTTCAAACCTGGAGATGTTTTTATTTAATATTGTTTTACATTTATTTTATGAAACGTATGAGGATTTCTCAAAAAAGTTATTATTTAAAAGAAATGAGCTAGAAAGGAAATTCTTAAAAGTGAAATGTAAACAGAATTATACGTGATTAATTAAATGCTTTCAATAGAAAAAAAAACATTAACTTCCTCGTTAATTAAGGAGATTCAAAATATAAGTTATTGTTAAAGAAATAGATTAAACTTAAATTTAATTTTTAAATATATTAAACAAAAGTAACATTAACCGCGTAATTGATTTAATATAACATTATATGACATATACTTAATGCATAAGTAAAAAAAAGTAAAGTCACGCCAAGTGGCGTATAGGTAAGATGGTGTTCTTCTTCTTTTACCTTTTAGCTCCTGGTGGAGCATAGGTCTTCAACAAACACTTTCCAAGTCGTTCTGTTTTTTGCCATTCTTTTAAGATCATTCCATGTCTTCCCCATCATCTTCATCTCTGCTTCTATCTGTCTTCTCCAAGAATTCCTTGGTCTTCCTCTTTGTCTTTTCCCCTGGGGATTCCAAAAAAGGGCCTGTTGTGTAATACTCTCAGTTGGCTTCCGTAGTGTGTGTCCTATCCATCGCCATCGTCTTCGCTGTATCTCTTTATCCACTGGTATTTGACCGGTACATTTCCATAATTCCACGTTAGTGACTTTGTCCTGCCATTTCCATCCCTTTATTCTGCGCAAGCATCCATAATGAAAGTCTGTACTTTCGTGATTGTCAAAAGTGAAGTGCCCCCGTCACGCCTAGTGGCGTATAGGGAATATGGTGTTAGTGACCATCAATTTTACAGACCTTCGGCACATGATTTTTGGGATAATGAGGTCAGTATTACGCCCGTGCCGCTTTACTTTCCCAGAAAAAATCCGGTACCCATTAAAGGCTGGGTGAACCCGGAGCCGTCGGTTGGGATAGAACCCTACCTCTTGTCCTTTGTAGTCCAGTTCACTAACCACTGAGCTATCGCGGCTCCCACTTAATACATAGGTCATTAATAATTTAAATATATTTAAAATACATTTGTGTTTAATTAAATGTATTCAATATAAATAAATATACTATTAATGACAACGATTCAACGCAAACTGCATTGACGAAGATCGTCTTCTGTTGTATGGGAGTAACTGCGCTGGAACTTATAGTATCTGCTAGGACGTTGATATATATTTATATATAGCAGATCAGCCAAGTAAGGATGCAGTTGAGTTTAACTTGCACAAGTGATTGTTTTTGGGTGGGCAGCGAAAGTTCGTCTTTTCGCTTACAGTAAAAGTAAAAAAGTAAAGTACCCCCGTCACGCCAAGTGGCGTTTAGGGAAATATGGTGTTAGTGACCCTATATTTTACAGACCTTCAGCACATGATTTTTGGGTTAAAGTGGTCGGTATTACGCCGGTGCTGCTTTACATTCCAAGAAAAAAAATCCGATACCCATTTAAGGCTGGGTGAACCTGGAAGCCGTCGGTTGGGATCGAACCCTACCCCTTGTCCTTTGCAGTCCAGTTCACTAACCACTGAGCTATCGCGGCTCCCCTTATCGCTTACAACTCCAAACAGATTTTCTGTTCCGGGGAAAAAAAAGGAAACCGGGAAAAAAGGGGAATCTTGATTTGAGTTTTTGCCTTTTTTCCCAGGCACATCCGGTTGTGGATCACACTATGTCTTCCAGATTATATTAGACTGCCAATGGCAAAACAGGCTGTTTAACATAGGTTAGGATCGCTGTGTTCCCTGTTGTGGTGGCTCTTACTGAGAGAGAACTGATGTCTTTATGGAAGACATAGGGCTGCATTATCTCCAGACAGGACAAGTCACACAGTTTTTCAGTCATAAAGTAAAAAGTAAAGAGTAAAGGGCCCCCGTCACGCCAAGCGGCGTATAGGGAATATGGTGCTTAGTGACCATCATTTTACAGACCTTCAGCACATGATTTTTGGGGTAATGTGGTCGGTATTACGCCCGTGCCGCTTTACTTTCCCAGAAAAAAATCCGGTACCCATTAAAGGCTGGGTGAACCCGGAAGCCGTCGGTTGGGATCGAACCCGACCTCTTGTCCTTTGTAGTCCAGTTCACTAACCACTGAGCTATTTTCCAGTCATAGCCTGGAGCTAGACGAACTCCAACTCCTCCAGTAAAAGCCGGGGATGTCAAGAAAGGCATTTCGACCTGCCACACTCTGTGAGTATAATGGCTTCTGCCTGTATCAACTAGTGGCATTACGTCAACAACCGTTTAAAAAATAACTAGTTAAATATACATCTTATAAGCGTCACTCACTTGAAACTTCCCAGTTTAATATTGGCTCTAAGAATCATCTAGTCTTGAGTAGGGCTGACGAGAAACTTTGTCGGTGTAATTTATTTGTGGTAGTTTTTAGCTACAATACTCTCTATCCATTACAGTTTATAGATCAAAGCTTTAGTAGCATCTGTCGGATGTAGATTTATATGTTTCGGTGCCCGGTTTATGATCACAGACCTCTTTAAAACGTCGTCTTCTTCACCTCACAACATTGTGGGTCATTGGGACACCACAGACAAACTTTGTCAACCTTCCCTGTCCCATACAGCCAAGAGGTCATTGGGACACCACAGACAAACTTTGTCAACCTTCCCTGTCCCATACACCCAAGAGGTCATTGGGACATCACTGACAAACTTTGTCAACCTTCCCTGTCCCATACACCCAAGAGGTCATTGGGACACCACAGACAAACTTTGTCAACCTTCCCTGTCCCATACACCCAAGAGGTCATTGGGACACCACAGACAAACTTTGTCAACCTTCCCTGTCCCATACACCCAAGAGGTCATTGGGACATCACTGACAAACTTTGTCAACCTTCCCTGTCCCATACACCCAAGAGGTCATTGGGACACCACAGACAAACTTTGTCAACCTTCCCTGTCCCATACACCCAAGAGGTCATTGGGACATCACTGACAAACTTTGTCAACCATCCCTGTCCCATACACCCAAGAGGTCATTCGATCATCACTGACAAACTCTGTCAACCTTCCCTATCCATACACCCAAGGACTACCTGGTCGATTTCTTCAATTTTGATATCCACTTGTGGGTTTTAAGTATCTTCTTTGTTTATGATCATAGTTTTAGTCTTTTTTATATTCATATCTAGTCCATATTTTTTTGCTTGTCATGTTTTTTTCATTAAGTAATTGTTGTAGATCTATAGGATTTTCTGCTAACAGTACAGTATCGTCAGCATAGCTTAGGTTATTGATTGTCTTTCCATTAATTTGTAGGCCTGGCATCTCTATGATGTTTTTAAAGATTTGTTCAGTGTATAGATTGAACAAGCTTGGTGATAGGATGCATCCCTGTCTTACTTCTCTTTTTATATCAATGGGTGTAGAGTTCTCTTTGTTATATTTTATTATTGCTGTTTTCTCCCAGTATAGATTACATATTAGTCGTATCTCCATGTCATCTAGATGTATCTCTTTTAGGCATTCTATAAGTTGTTTGTGGTGTACTCTATCAAAAGCTTTGGTGTAGTCTATGAAGCAGGCATATATTGGTTTCTTTACTTCTGTGTATTTTTCGATTAATGTTCTCATGCAGAATATGGCTTCTTTTGTCCCGCTATTTTTCTTAAATCCAAATTACTGCCAATCTAATTCAGTATTGATTTAATTCTGAATCCTTCCTTGTATAACTTTTAGCAAGATTTTTGTAACATGGCTCATTAGGCTTATTGTTCTAAAGTTACTGCATTCATCTGCACCATTCTTTTTAGGCAATACAATGAAAGTTGATGTTTTTAGTTCATTTGGTATGTATCCTGTATGGGATATGTCGTTGCATATGTATGTAATCACTTCAATGCCAAAATCTTCTAGTGCCTGTATCTTCTCTATCTGTATGCTGTAAGGTCCTGCTGTTTTTGGAGCCAGTGGTGGTGTGTGCTAAACACTCCAAAGTATGGTAACAGCTTTACAAATAAGGAACACAACACAATACTGACGTTTCGGCCTGTGGCCTTCTTCAGAATACAGGGACAACGACAACAAGCGGTGAAGCACAATTACTACATGTTAGATGATCAAGTGGAGGGCGAGGAAAGTAGGATGCAGAAATAAGAAAAGAGAGAGAAGAGAGAAATGAATATTACATGATGAGAGGTATGTTGGGCGTCAAGATATATAAAATAGAAAAAGAGAAAAATGTATAATAAAATGTACTTAGCTTAGCTCAGAGCAGCAAATCTGTCCTCCGTGCTTGAACAAGTCGGAATGACTAGGAGCGTAGAGAACGTGTCTAGAAAGTAACACGTGATTAAGACACACGAGTTAAGAGGACAAACGGATCTAGTATAGGAAAAACCGGGGGGGGGGGGGGAAGGAGGATAGACGAAGCTGCCAAACTCCTGGGAAACGACAAGCAATGCCAATAAATCACTCAACAATGCAAGTGAGAGATCACGCGAGAGGTTAAGAGAAAGAAATTGAATGACACGACAAAGTAGTGAACTAGGCAGTGGGTGAGAGAGATGGACTCTACAGAATGGATGGCCTCGAACTGAAAGAGTTGAGAGGTAGGTCAACGAAAGAAAGGATTGGATACTGGAGGAAGAGATAAGGAGAGGAAGAATAATAAAGCCGGTATAATGAGAAGGGCGATAGAGGGGTGGTCCGGAGGAAGTTAGTCTATCGAGAGGTAGGGAAGTATTAGAGGAGGAGGTATGGAGAGGAGGGATAAGAAGCAGGTATGTGAAAACTGGATAGGAGGAGAGGCGGTAGGTCAGAAGTGAATGGAAAAAGAGAGTCTGGAAGTAGTGGAGCAATAGGGGAATGGTGTGCAAGAGGTATGAACCTTAGGAGGTAAAGAAGTAGGAAAATGCTAGAATCCTGCTGCTTTTCCCTTGTTCATTGTTTTTATGTTATCTGGTATTTTTCCATAATTCTACGTTAGTGATTTAGTCCTACCATTTCCATCTTTTTATTCTGCACAAAGATCCCGTAATGAAGGTCTGGCATTGGTGGCCCAATAATAAATTAGATAAATATTTACCACATTTACAAGCTTCGTTGTAATGATCGTAATGATTAAAAACATAGACCCTTTGCATCTCAATTATAGGCCAGGCATTAGTTTCGACTCAAGTAAGAATCAATAAGTAATGAAATAGATTTGGTCAGTTCAATAATCGATTTCTTATTTTGCTGGTGGAGGTTATTGATTTCATCGTCCGTACATTGCGAGTACTTGTCCTTTGTTATTCCATATGAGTGATGATTTCCCCTTGTACAACGCTCGTTCCCTGGATTATACTCTTCATGAACGTGAAGGCTCGTCATGCTGTTTCGATCAACATTTTAACAGTACAACAGTACATTGTTTTCATAAATATGTTGACCCATAAACATGTCATAACGGGTTCCATCAACATATTGATCACATATCAATGTTTTAACATTTTTGATAATAACTTCTCGCAATATTTAAATTATTTCGTTATTTTTTATTGATTTATTTCAGTAATTTGATTATGTCTTCTTCTTTCCTTCCTCATTTGCCTTTCAGCGTCATGGGGAAATTTAATTTGCGGTCTTTTGCTCGTCTGTTCGACTCTGCTGCTATTCTCTTTTCCAGTGCTTCTAATATTCCGTCGATCTATCTTTATCGTTGTGTACCCTTGGGTATGGTGTTCTCGCAACATTTATTGAAGGCTCGTTGTGTTGTGTTTTGATCTTTCTGCATTGTCACGCGGCCAAACCATTTCATCGGTTGTTTCTTTATATATTTTATAGCGGAGATTATTCCAAGCTTTTTTCAAAGTTCTTAATTTCTGACCTTGTCTCTCAGGCTGTTTCTTGTCATTCGTCTAACACACTTCATCTCAGATTTCTCTTTGATTGTGTATCAGTATTTTATTTTTTGTTGCTACTTTGGTGTAACCTTATTTTGAACACGTATTAAACTCTTCCGTTTATTTTTGCTAATTGATTTTATCATCAATTTTATATTCTATTAATTTATCATGCGTCAATTCTACTCTTAGGGGACTGTGGTTGGTCTCGAGGCAAGACGCCGACCTCGAGACAGAGAGGTTGCGAGTTAAAATCTCGGCTGCAGCAGTGTTGATTTTTATTTCTGATTTCTCTCTGCGGCAACCACCCTGGTCTCAGCTGCTTGAAACGTCAATTACTCATCGATGGAAAAAAAATATGAGTACCTCCGAAGACGGAGTTATCTGCCTGTGCGGCGAGGGACCCATGTGCACACGACTGCCAGAGAAAAACGGATTAACACGCAAAACTCAGTAGCCCCTATTCTCTGGGGACTTCGCCTGAGGTGAAAACGGATAAACGCAAAAAAATTAATAATCTTTTCTTTAATTCTTCTTTTTTTTTTTTTAATTCGTTGTATAAGAAACGTTATTATTCATCAGTTTTATTGTTAATATATTTTTCTCGTTAACTGACTAATTTTATCAGAAACTTGATCATGTCCAATCTCATTAGCGAAAAAAAACAAGGTCGGAAGGGGGCTACAAAAAGTAAAGTAAAGTGCCGCGTCACGTCAAGTGGCATATAGGGAATATGGATGTTAATGACCATAACTGTTACAGACCTTCAGCACATGATTTTTGAGGTAATGTGGTCGGTATTACGCCCATGCCGCTTCACTTCCCCAGAAAAAATCCGCTGCCTATTTAAGGCTGGGTGGACCCGGAAGCTTTTCGTCCTTTGTAAACCACTGAGCTATCGCGACTCCGAAGAGGGCCATGGTAGAAAATTATCAACAAACACTGTTCTAGATCAAGAGGATGATGCTCTTTGTAAAAAAAAAGTAATAATAAATATTAAAAGAGAGGCTTTAAAAGGTAACAGAATCTAGCCGTCGATATCTTCATTCTTTTCATTTATGGTTTTTTTTTTGGGTAGTATAATTAAGATGCAGAATGGCTCAGGCAAAAGCAGCTTTTCAAAAAAGGAGGAAGATACTATGCAATCCATCTGTGACAATAGAAACAAGAAAAAGAGTTCTTAAATGTTATGTAGAGCCAGTATTAACATTTGGATGTGAATCATTGACAATAGGACAACAGACAAGAAAATCACTGGAGTCTGTAGAAATGTGGGTTTACAGAAGAATGTTGAGAATACCATGGACAGCGAAGAAGAGTACTGAAGATGTTCTGAAAGAGATCAAAGCAAAAAGAGATCTAATTTCCAATATTAGGAAGAAGCAATCATAATTTTTTGTGGATTTTAATTCGTTTGCAGTGATACCGGGGCCTTCCATAACCAAATAACCAAATCATCATTTTTTGGCCATGCAATGAGAAGAGAACAACTGAAATATATTGTAACAACTGGGAAAATTGAGGGACGAAGAGATAGAGGGAAGCAAAGTGAAAAAAATACCAGACAGCTTAAGAGAATGTCTTTGGCAAACGGTCAAGAACAGAAATTATAAATAACTGTCGAGATCGAATGTTGTGGAGAGACATAATCACCTACGCCAGCAGGCCCGGTACTTGAAGATGATGATGATGATGAATTAAGATTATCTGTGCTGTAAAGCATATCCGCCCGTCATCTTCATTCTCTTCATTTTTTTGGAAGTATAATTACGATAGGGAGCCGCTATAGGTCAGTGGTTAGTGAACTAGACACGGCGGCACGGGTGTAATACCGACCACATTGCCCCAAGTCATGTGCTTAAAGTCTGTAAAAGTTATGGTCACTAACACTATATTCCCTATACGCCACTTGGCGTGACGGGGGCTCTTTACTTTTTGGAGCCCCGATAGCTCAGTGGTTAGTGAACTTTACTACATAGGACAAGAGGTAGTGTTCGAATCCAATCGACGGCTTCCGGGTTCACCCAGCCTTTAATGGGTACCGGATTTTTTTATGGAAAGTAAAGCGGCACGGGCGTAATACCGACCACATTACCCCAAAAATCATGTGTCGAAGGTCTGTAAAATTTATGGTCACTAACACCACATTCCTTATACGCCACTGGCGTGACGGGGGCTCTTTACTTTACTTTTTTTTTTTATAATTACGATTATCTGTGCTGTAAAACACATCCGCCCGTCATCTTCATTCACTTCACTTATATTTTTCTTTGGTACACGTTAGATTAACCACCTGTGCTGTAAAGTATCCTTGTCAAAAAACGGTCATAACGGATTAACCTGAGTTTATCCCCTTCTATATATATATATATATATATATATATATATATATATATATATATATGAAAATATTCCTAAACAGATAACTTGGAAGTTAATGCCTCATCTCTTCTATTCCCACGAACTCTTTCATGTAAGGAACGCATATTTTCATAACTTCCTGAAGGGATGAAAGCCTCTTTATCATTTAAAGAAAATGCATTCATTTATGTTTCAGTCACCCGTTTAAGACTTTCTGAAGCATAGAGTTGGAATCCAACAAGATAAATGAACTACTTGAGACATATTACTTAGCGGACGCATATACTGCCTCATTGGCTTTAGAGCCCTTGTCGCATATACATACATACATCTTACTTATACACACAAATATATACATCCATTCTTTCATACAAATACATGCATACATATACACACACACACACACACACACAAATACATGCACTATTTAAAACTACTATCTTTTATGGAAAATGGGGAGATTTGGTTGGGAGGTGAAAAAGACAAAGAACGAAGTTTTGAGTTAGCTCATCATTGAGTGTCGTCTCCGCATCGAGGATTGGCTACCATGGAGCGCCATACCACTCTGTCTCTTGCTTCGATGGTGCAGGTTGTCATATCCTGACTTATCCATCTTTTTATGTTAATCGTCCATGTTAGTCTTGGTCTGCCTCTGCCTCTTTTACTTTGTATTTTACCTTCCAAGATTAATTTAAGTAGGTTGGTGTGTCTTTTAAAATGCCCCAAAAATCCCATTTGTCTTGTTTGAATTGTGTTTAGTAGTTCTTTTTTCCATTTTAAGTTGCTTAAGACTTCATCATCATTTATTTTCTTTTCTTTCCAGTCAATGTTTCTTATTTTTCTATATATCCACATTTCGAAGGCTTCAATTTTAACTTAAGATAACTACAATTGAAAAAGAAAAGAACTACTGAACAAAATTCGAGAGACAAGGCAATCGAGACTTTTGTGACATGTGAAGAAAGACAATAACCTACTACTTGACTTCTTGGAGGGGAAAATACAAGGTAAAGGAAGAGAATCAATTAGTCACAGTGTGAAAATTAGCGAGGAAATACAGGAAAGTAAGTGAGCAAAATATTACCGAGCTGATACCAGGGCAGACCAATTAGAAAGGCTGCCAACTAATATAGCTAGACAAAACTTTCGAACAAGATCAATATTAGATCAAGTGAATAGATTAACTGATCCAGTGAGTCCACACGGGACTTGTGTATAGATAGCTGAAAGTATAACTTGTGGTGTGTTAAATAATTATAGAAGTGTGTGATTCAGCGGCCATCCAAACCGCCAATGTAATATTGATATTGACTGTAGCTTAGAAGGAATGTCTACCTATCTGTTGACCTTCCGAGCCGTGGCCGGCGCATAGGGCATAGACCCATATACTCTTTCTCTTTTTATAATTGTTCTTTCTAGCAGTATCAATCCTTGCAAATATCTGTTATCAAATTTAGCAATTTGTCTCTGTTCTGTGCAAGCATCTCGATCTCTTTGAGGAAACCGATTACTGCTGTCTTTGCCTCTCTGATCAACGTTCTTCTCATTGTTTCTTTGGGTCGACCTCTTTTCCTCCTACCTGTTGCTCCCACATGCTTTTCTTTTCGGTTATTATTTCTTCTCATCATATGTCCAACATATGTCCACTGCTTTTTCTTGATTATTGGAGATATTAGTGGTTGATCGGCGATTTCTCTAATTTCCTCGTTTGTTTTTAATTTGTTCCACGCTATATCAAGTTTTTTCCTTAGACACTTACTTTCAAATGCGTTTAACTTTGTTTCTATGTCTCTTGTTGTTTTCCAGCTCTCGCATGCGCATGTAAGCGTTGATAGTATGTTTGATTTGAATGGTCTAAGTTTTGTGTTCGCGCTGATGAGTTTTGATTTCCACAACTTTTCAAGGCTTCTGAAAGACATTGCTGCTTTAGCTATTCTGATTCTAATTTCTTTACTTGAATCCCCTACCCGGTCAATGTGACTTCCAAGGTCAACAAAGTGGTCACTCTCTTCTCTAACCAGAAGATCATAAAGAGGAAATCTCTAATCAGAAGGAATGTATTGTACGAATATTTCATGAAATTTGCTAATGTAACTTGTAACCATCGGAATGTAACTAGTATATAAATGAATATGTATTGGTGTTATTGTACACCTCAAGCCTTTGTCAATTGTTAAGGTCGAGAGGGTGAGAACTGACTTGACGAATGTGTTCAAGAAAGAACGCGTCGGCCTAATAATAACAACAATATATGAAGTATGTGTAGAACAAACACAACGCGAAGGCATTATAATAATTGATCAAGTTTAAGATCGAATCTAAACATTACTTTATTTAAAGTATATTCAACAAAAATTTACAAAGGACAAGAAAAGGTCTTTTTACACATGGACATTAACAGCAGAATGCAGAAATAGTAACAAAGATGAGTTGTCTAAGAGAGAATAGTTTTCTTTCTTTCTTGCTTTAGAATTGTGATAGTTTCTTATTCACTATTTACTGTTCATTAAACATGACCTATTATAACCTGTTCATTATGTGACCGCGTGTGTTTGTCAAACATTGGTAGAATTAGCCACGAGAGAAGCTGTTCGGCAAAAACAATACCTCAAAAAAATACGCAATAGCCTCCACTAGACCGTCTGACAAGACGAAAAGGGCCATATATACATATACTATTTACTAAATGTATTGCTTTATCTTATGTAGTTTACTAAATGTATTGCTTTGTCTTATGTAGTTTACTAAATGTATTGCTTTATCTTATGTAGTTTACTAAATGTTTTGCTTTATCTTATGTAGTTTACTAAATGTATTGCTTATCTTCTATAGTTAACAAAATGTATAGCTTCCTTTTTTATTTTAGTAAAAAGTTACTTTCCTTTTACCTAGTTTACCAAATATTTTGCTTTTTTAAAAAATAGTGTCCCAAATGTTTGTATTTCTTCTCACTCTCTCTGTTTCTGTCCTTCTTTCTCTGTTTCTATCCCTTTCTATGTCTCTTTCTCTGCCTCTTTCTCTGTATTTTTCTCTCTCTTTTCGTCTCGCCCTTTCTCTATCTCTTTATTTCACTCTTTATCATTCTTTATCTCTCTTTACTCCTTTCTCTGTCTCTTCCTGTCTCTCTTTTATTCAGTCTCTCTCTATCTTTCCCTCTCTCTCTCCCTCTCTTCTACAAAATGCTCCACTTGTTGATGCCCAATGTCCCCCAGTTTCCGCTGCATCCGAGATAAATTAAACGCCACATACATTCCTCACTACAGCTTATTTAAATACCTTTCAACCACTCATAAGATAGGTTTTTTTTTCCTTCAGAAGATTTCTTTAATGTGGCAGGTATATGAATTAATAAACACACGGCCTATTTGTACAGAATAAGATCTTGCTTGCTCTGTGATGTGGGAGTTCTGAATTTGAAATGAAGCCAATTTTCTCGTGCAAGTATGGACGTTGTTATGCATTCTGCTCTGTGATATTGAAGCGTGGATAGAGAGAGAGAGAGAGAGAGAGGTACATTAAGTTCTGAGCTGCGTCTATTGCAGCTTGTGATTTTGTTAGAATCTTCACGTTTCAAAACACAACGCGTTTATTACATTTGATAGTTCGTGTGAATTAGGTCGCGACGTGCGACTGGCGCTATTGTCGGAGATTTGTGTGCGACTCCTCGACATGTTACGGGTCTTTGACAATATTGTTTTATTTGTGATATTTTTTTTTTATCGTTTCGTATGGAAATCATGGATGAGGAATTTTTTATTATTTTTTTAATATACATTTCTAGTGCATATCTGGGAAAAAAAAAAACAAAAAAACTCGCATTCTTAACCATCGTTATGATGTAATATAATTAAAAAAAAAAGGTAAAGAGCTACCGTCACGCCAAGCGGCGTATAGGGAATATGGTATTAGTGACAATGATTTGTACAGACTTTCAGCACATGATTTTGGGGGTAATGTGGTCAGTATTACGCCCGTGCCGCTTTACATTCCCAGATAAAATCTGGTACCCATTAAATCGTTATGATATACAATGTTCGAAATCCGCGGGTAGACAGAAAGGAATATTTTCTATCGGGGATGAAATATTCTATCTATCTTTCTATCTATCTATTGACCTTTCGAGCCGTAGCCGGCCCATAGGGCATAGACCCAGATACTCTTTCTCTTATCTAAATTTTTATTCTTTCAGTTTTAAATCCTTCTAAAATATTTTATCAAATGTCGCCATTTGTCTCTGTTCTGTGCAAGCAGCTCTATCTCATTGATGGAGCCTATTCCTGCTGTTCTTGCCTTTCTGATCAATGTTCTTCTCAGTGTCTCTCTGGGTCTTCCTCTTTTCCTCTTACCTGTTGTTTCCCACATGAGGACTTGCTTTGCTATTCAGTTATTATCTCTTCTCATCACATGTCCAACTTATGGCCATCGTCTTTTCTTTATTACTGAAGATATTAGTGGTTGATTGGCGATTTCTCTAATTTCTTCATTTGTTTTGAATTCGTCCCATGCTATACCAAGTATTTACCTTAGATATTTCTAATTGAATATTAATCCTGTAAAAAATCAGATGTCGTGGCGACTACTTTGACCAAGAGCCTATATCTCTCTTGTCCCCCGACAGATATTTGTTCCACGCTATACCAAGTATTTTCCTTAGACATTTAATTTCAAATGCGTTCATCTTTGTTCGTATGTCTCTTGTTGTTTTCCAGCTCTCGCATGCGTATGTAAGGGTTAATAGTACATTTGATTTGAATAGTCTAAGTTTTGTGTTTGTGCTGATGAGTTTTGATTTCCACAACTTCTCAAGGCTTGTAAAAGACATTGCTGATTTAGCTATTCTGATTCTAATTTCTTGGCTTGTATCCCCTTCCCGATCAATGTAACTTCCAAGACAAACAAAGTGATCAATCTCTTCTCTTGTTTTAGCTATTCTGAATATAATTTATTGAGTTGAGCCCCCAGACATACACCAGCAATGGTAATTTGTATCGTAAAGATAGTTTTTGTAATATGACGATGTTAATTCGTTAATATCTGTTACCTCCTTTGCATCGAAGATTGGCTACCAAGGAACGCCATGTTTTCCTGTGTCTTATCTTGAAGATGCAGGCTTTTATAGATTTTCCGGTCCATCGCTTGATGTGAACAGCTCTCGTTAGTCTTTCATTCTTTGTCTACCTCTTTCATTTTTGCCTTGTATTTGTTTTCCCTGTTAATATGACTTGTACTAAGTTACTGTGTCTCTTTATGCATGCAAAACATTAATTTTTCCGGTTCGAATCATGAAAAATAGTTATTTCGTCTTAAAAACCCACTAACCGTCCCACTTAGTCTCCATGCCCTTCAAGGAATGCAGGGACGGGCGAAATAGTGTGTTTGGGGATGCCTGGACTGCATTGAAGCTGATTCTATGAATAGAATAGAAAAGAATAGAATAGAATAGAATAGAATAGAATAGAATAGAATAGAATAGAATAGAATAATTTAAATTATAATATAATAGTTATTTCATAATTTTCAGTTGTTTCAGAACTTCATTATTTGTTTTCTTCTTCTTCGTCTACCTTTTTAGCTCCCAGTGGAGCATAGGTCTTCAACAAACACTTTCCAAGTCGTTCTGTCTTTTGCCATTCTTTTAAGATCATTCCATGTCTTCCCCATCATCTTCATCTCGGTTTCCATCTGTCTTCTCCAAGAATTCCTTGGTCTTCCTCTTTGTCTTTTCCCCTGGGGATTCCAAAAAAGGGCCTGTTGTGTAATACTCTCAGTTGGCTTCCGTAGTGTGTGTCCTATCCAGCGCTATCGTCGTCGCTGTATCTCTTTATCCACTGGTGTTTGACTGGTACCATTCCATAATTCTATGTTAGTGATTTTGTCCTGCCATTTCCATCCTTTTATTCTGTGTAAGCATCCATTAATGAAAGTCTGTATCTTCGTGAATGTCAATTTTGTTGCTCTCCATGTTTCACAACCATTTTCTTCTTTGTTCATCAAAATCTTTCCTTTCTTCCATAAATTCCATATTTCCGGGGGTTCAATTTTTTGTCCTTTGTTTTATTATTAAGTGTCAATGTTTCTGGATCACACAACAATTGGTGAGTAGATATAATACTTTATAAATCATCTAACTTTTAGTCCTTATCTTATTTACACTGAAGAAATATATTGTTCATGTTGTTAAAAAGTGTTCTGTTTAATGTCATATTTTTAAAATATTTTATTTTGTCTCGCATTTTCATCATTTGTTATCATTTATCTAAGGCAGTTATATTCTTGAACTTTTTACAGTATTATCTAGTCTCTTGTTCCTTTCAGCTCCCTGTGAAGCATAGGTCTTCAACAAACACTTTCCAAACCCTTCTGTTTCTTGCCATTCTTTTAAGATCACTCCGTGTCTTCCCCATCATTTTCATCTCTAATCCATCTGTCATCACCAAGATCACTTTGGTCTTTCTGTTTTTTTCATGGATTTCAAAAAAGGGCTTGTCGTGTAATCCTCTCTGTTGGCTTCTACAGTGTGTGTCCTATCCAGCGCCATCGCCTTCGGCGTATCTCTTTATCAACTGGTATTTGGCTAGTACTGTTCCATAACTCCATGTTAGTGGCTCTGTCCTGCCATTTCCATCACTTTATTCTGCGCAAACATCACCAACAGGCGTCAAGAGGTATAACACATCACCAACATGAGTCATGAGGTATAACACATCACCAACATGAGCCATGAGGTATAACACATCACCAACATGAGCCATGAGGTATAACACATCACCAACATGAGCCATGAGGTATAACACATCACCAACATGAGCCATAAGGTATAACACATCACCAACATGAGCCATGAGGTATAACACATCACCAACATGCGCCATGAGGTATAACACATCACCAACATGCGCCATGAGGTATAACACATAAGTGTTATCATGGGCTATCCCATAGATAAAAAAAAATTATCAGCACTGTGCCATGAGTAATAACACACCACCAACCCGCGCCATGAGATAGAAGAAAACTTTTCATACTGTGTCATGAGGTAATACAGCTCTGCCATAGGGTATAAGACTTCATCTCACTGTGCTATGGGGTATTACACATCAACATATTATGCTATGAGGGGTTCAATATCACAGTTCTGTGCCATGAAGTATTACACACCATCGATCTCTACCATGACCATGAAGTATTACACACCACCGCACCGTGACATGAGGCTTTACACGTCGCTGTACTGTTTGATGTGTTGTAAAATTCCATCTCACTGTGTCATGGGGATATTACACTTATCATCATCACCACCCTCAATGTCATTCTCATCACCATAATTTTTCTCATTACCATCATCATCATCATCAGCATCAGCATTCTTCTCATCACCATCGTGTGTTGTATTGTCTTGTGTAGGCAGTCTTGTATCTCCACGTTATCGCTGCTCAAATTTTTCATACCGGTTTTACTGCTCAGCTGTTTTTCTACCCGACTGTTATGCTATTTGGCCATTATGTTCCTTTAACTCTTTCCTTCATTTTCCCGTTGTTATAATAAAAAAAAATGTTTCGTCTTCCTGTGGCATGGCTAAAGAATGTACCATATTTATTTCTAATTCTCTTCAGAGAGTCTCTTTTAGCATTTGAATCATACAGGACATTAAGAGCGATGTGGTCCACACCCACCTCCCTGGAAGAGAAACTATATAGGGCAATTTAATCGCTTAAACAGACAGCTGACTTCATAAGAGAGTCTGGAATCCTACTCTGATTGAGTCTTGATCGCAGAGAGAGAGAGAGAGAGAGAGAGAGAGAAAGATATAAGACATTGTTACTGCCCTTTTTAATTGAGATCAAGACGCCTCTGCAACACATAAGCTATATGTGACCAGCGAACCATAGCTGACTACTTGCATCAGGATCAGGCAGGAACAACAGCTGATAAAGATCTAGCTCCACGACCCCGAGGTGGGTCTGACTAACCAGTCTGCATAAGCAAGTAAGGATTAAAGAGGGAACGGAACCCGGCAATCAAAACTACCGTGCTTAAGTTGGACGCTAAAAGGCGCAAATGTTAAGCTTTATATAAACAAAAATACGACGCACCTACGCCCACTTAGCGCCTTCTTAAAGACATATATTTTTTTCTTTCTGGCGTTCACCCGATGACCACTAAGGGACTTGGTACATCTATTCTTCGTCCGCATTTGAAAGGACGTTCAATGGGTGTTGATACACTGTGTTGTTTTTGCCACAAAACTGTAATATTTGCTCTGTTCGACTTAACACATCCGATTTCAGCATGAGATTATTTAGTACTAGATTGACTGCTTTCTTTCTATCCTTACTCGCTTGGCCAAACTAGACATGTTATTTTATTTCTAGAGGCACCGCAAAGAGGTGGAGCAGGGTCTGGATGGTTCTAGTTAATCGATCATGGCGCAATACCTCAGCTACGAGTCGTCGACAGCTTCCGGTTTTGTTGCGGTCAGGCGCCTTGTCTCACAAGGATAAATATAAAAGAATGGGTTTGTTCGGGTAAACGCAAAAGAAGAATCCATTCAGCTGTTCATGGTATGCTCAACATTCTTCTGCCGAACCATACTTCTGTGGTCTCCATGTATAATCTGTTCATTAACTGTCCGTGATTCACTTACATATGACAAAGGTAGATTATATATATATCATCATCATCAAGTACTGGACCCGCACAGTTAATCCATCCGTCTATCCAACAACCATCTTAACTATTATTAACTTCATCATCATCATCAAGTACCATGTCTGCAGGCGTAGGTGATCATGTCTCTCCACAACTTTCGATCTTTGCAGCTATTTATCATTTCTGTTGTTGACCTTCTGCCAAGCCATTCTCTTAAGCTGTCTGTTATTTTCTCGTTGCTTCCCTCTATCTCTTCGTCCCTCAATTTTTCCAGTTGTTACAATATATTCCAGCTGTTCTCTTCTCATTATATGGCCAAAAAATGATGATTGTCTCTTCCTAACATTGGAAATTAGCTCTCTTTTTGCTTTGACCTCTCTCAGAACCTCTTCATTACTTTTCTTAGCTGTCCATGGTATTCTCAACATTCTTCTGTAAAGCCACATTTCTACAGACTCCAGTGATTTTCATGTCTGTTGTCCTATTATCCATGATTCGCATCCATATGTTAAGACTGGCTCTGCATAACATTTAAGAACTCTTTTTCTTGATTCTATTGTCAAAAATGGATTACATTGTATCTTCCTAATTTTTTAGAAAGCTGCTTTTGCCTGAGCCATTCTGCATCTCCTCTCTTTTGTACATCTTCCGTCTGAGGTTAACAAAGTTCCCAAATATTTAAATTCATTTACCTGTTTTAATATTGTTCCACTTGTCAGCATTTTGCACTGAGGTGATGTCTTTTTCTTTGTTGTTAATATTACCTCTGTCTTTTTGCTATTAATGCTGAGTCCTTATTTCTGCTTTCTTTCACAATAATGTCCAACATTTCTTGTAACTCATTTTCACTCTTAGTGTTTAACACTGTATCATCGTCACCTTAGATTATTTATATTATGACCTCCAATTGTTATTCCAGGCATTCCCCTTATGGATCTTAAAATAATCTCATTATACATATATTATATCAGTTATATTATGCTGTCTAAAAAAAAACCAGAAAAAAGAACACTGGCAGCTCTGAAACATTCTCAATTGGTTTCCAGTTCTTTATATATATATATATATATATATATATATATATATATATATATATATATATATATAAAAGTAAAAAAGTAAAGAGCCCCCGTCAAGCCAAATGGCGTATAGGGAATATGGTGTTAGTAACCATAATTTTTACAGACCTTCGGCACATGATTTTTGGGGTAATGTGGTCGGTATTACGCCCGTGTCGCTTTACTTTCCCAAAAAAAATCCGTTGCCCACTTAAGGTTGGGTGAACCCGGAAGCCATCGGTCAGAATCGAACTGGACCTCTTGTCCTGTGTAATCCAGTTCACTAACCCCTGAGCTATCGCGGCTCCCTATCCCCGTTTAACAGTGAAGTACTCTTTTTTAACTGAACGTGCATAAATGTATCTGAGAATCTGTTCCATTTAGTGCAAAGATATCTCCCCTTTGATGTTTTATTTCAGGTTGCACCTCCTATACAAATGTATTTTTGTTCCAAGGTATTTGAAAATAATCACTTACTCTGGTTTTTTTTTTATTCGCGAAACGAAATTTTATTTTGATTATCAGATAAGCAAAGATGGATTATCGTGTTGATGTTAATATAGAATACCGTGCCTTATGTGTGAAGCGGACAATACTACATAGCAACAGTAACACGTGAAAATGGCCAGCGCTATTCTTTTATTGTTATTTATTTGTAGAATTCAGTCTGGCGCACTTTACACATCCCGGAATAGCGAAGCATATCCATTGTCTATCTTAGCGACATGACGCCTACGCAGAATCGTATTGCTACTTCGGCAAGAACGTTATCAAACAGTGGCTCCCAACTTGTTATCATTTCGTTATGCTACGTCAGCAAGAACGTTATCAAGCAGTGGCTCCCAACTTGTTATCATTTCGTTATGCTACTTCGGCAAGAACGTTATCAAACAGTGGCTCCCAACTTGTTATCATTTCGTTATGCTACGTCAGCAAGAACGTTATCAAACAGTGGCTCCCAACTTGTTATCATTTCGTTATGCTACGTCAGCAAGAACGTTATCAAACAGTGGCTTCCAACCTGTTATCATTTCGTTATGCTACTTCAGCAAGAACGTTATCAAGCAGTGGCTCCCAACTTGTTATCATTTCGTTATGCTACGTCAGCAAGAACGTTATCAAACAGTGGCTCCCAACCTGTTATCAAATCGTTATGCTACGTCAGCAAGAACGTTATCAAACAGTGGCTCCCAACCTGTTATCAAATCGTTATGCTACGTCAGCAAGAACGTTATCAAACAGTGGCTCCCAACTTGTTATCATTTCGTTATGCTACGTCAGCAAGAACGTTATCAAACAGTGGCTCCCAACCTGTTATCAAATCGTTATGCTACGTCAGCAAGAACGTTATCAAACAGTGGCTCCCAACCTGTTATCAAATCGTTATGCTACGTCAGCAAGAACGTTATCAAACAGTGGCTCCCAACTTGTTATCATTTCGTTATGCTACGTCAGCAAGAACGTTATCAAACAGTGGCTCCCAACCTGTTATCGTTTCGTTATGCTACGTCAGCAAGAACGTTATCAAACAGTGGCTCCCAACCTGCTATCATTCCCGTACACCTGACAGACCGTTTCCAAAAAAATGTATCCTTCATGTTAACTAAATGTTTGTAATAAATTTATTCATCAGCATGTGCCAAGAGTGTTTGTAGGTGATCACATTTTCCCACAAATATATATGTCCATACAGTATTTTAAAAAAACAAACTATGCTGTCCAATAATACGTATCTTTTAATTAGTCAGAGTATTTTTCGCTCTGCTTCTCTGTACTATCTTTCCCTCGCTGTTTTACTGATTCTCCAGCTGTTCATCACATTATGTTACTGCTGTTCCCTTCTCATAACAAGGTCCAAAATTATGTTCCCGGTGTTCTCTTCTTTATTACAAGGTCCAACATTATGTCCCAGCTGTTCCTTTCTTATTACAAGGTCCAACATTATGTCCCAGCTGTTCCTTTTTATTACAAGGTCCAACATTATGTCCCAGCTGTTCCTTTTTTATTGCAAGGTCCAACATTATGTCCCAGCTGTTCCTTTATTATTACAAGGTCCAACATTCTGCTCCAGCTGTTACTTTATTATTACAAGGTCCAACATTATGTCCTAGCTGTTCATTTCTTATTACAAGGTCCAACATTATGTCCTAGCTGTTCATTTCTTATTACAAGATCCAACATTATGTCCCAGCTGTTACTTTCTTATTGCAAGGTCCAACATTCTGTCCCAGCTGTTACTTTCTTATTACAAGGTCCAACATTATATCCCAGATGTTCCTTTCTTATTGCAAGGTCCAACATTATGTCCCAGCTGTTACTTTCTTATTACAAGGTCCAACATTATGTCCCAGCTGTTTCTTTCTTATTGCAAGGTCCAACCTTATGTCCCAGCTGTTACTTTCTTATTGCAAGGTCCAACATTATGTCCCAGCTGTTTCTTTCTTATTGCAAGGTCCAACATTATGTCCGAGCTGTTTCTTTCTTATTGCAAGGTCCAAAATTGAGACTGTCTTTTTTATACCGATATTGATATCATGTTACCTTACCATTAATATTTAACCATCACCGTTACAATCTACTTGTATTTGTCGATGGTATTCTCAATATTCTTCTTATTTTCAATCTGGTTAACACACTCACAACGTCATATAAAACCCACAATGTCATATCACATTCATAATGTTACATCAGTATCACATCATACCCACAATGTCATATCACATTCATAATATCACATCACAATGTCACATCACACCTAGAATGTCACATCACACCCACGATGTCATATCATACTCACAATGTCACATCACACTCAAAATGTCACATCACAATGTCATATCACACACACAATATCACATCACACCCACAATGTCACGCCACACTCACAATGCCACATCACAATGTCATATCACACTCGCAATGTCACAGCACAATATCATATCCCACACACAGTATCACATCACACCCATAATGTCACATCACACTCACAATGTCACATCACACTCACAATGTCACATCACATTGTCATATCACGCTCAAAATTTTACATCAGCGTCACATCACACCCACAATGTCACATCACATTCATAATATCACATCACAATGTCACATCACACCCACAATGTCACACCGCACCCACAATGTCACATCATACCCACAATGTCACATCACACTCACAATGTCACATCACACATACAATATCGCATCACACTCACAATGTCACATCACAATATCATATCACACGCACAATATCACATCACATCCACAATGTCACATCACACTCACAATGTCACATCACACTCACAATGTCACATCACAATGTCACACAATACTCACAATGTCACATCACACCCACAATGTCACACAATACTCACAATGTCACATCACATTCACAATGTCACATCTTCTCAGTATGAGCCCGAAAAATATCGATTTTTTTCATTTTCATGTTTCTGTGAACTTTCTTTTTCTTTCTTTGCCCTCTTTGAAAATTTCCTCGTTTGTCTTTTTTTTTTTTTAGCCATGGACGGTAACTCTCAACATTCTTCTGATAAATCCCAATTCTGTACCCTACTTTATTTCACCCTCCGGTTTTTTTTTTACTTTAGCAGCATCACAGTTAGTTTGGATAATTAAATTCGAGCAATTATTTTTATTTTCGAGAACTGTAGAAAATTTGGAAGATTAAGACATGTGCGTAGCTATTGTGGTATAGAATATAACAAATTATATTTAAAAAAAAACGCTTCGTTTTTGCAATTAAATTGTAATAATTTAGTTGTTAATTACAATGAGATTAAGAGGTTTGCGATATACAGATGCGGGTCCTGTGCAAAGTTCATCATTTAATAATTAAGAGCGTCAGACACAAAGAGTCTAGAATTTCTACCCAAAGTGCCGTCTCTGGAACGAAAGGACCAGATGGATAGATAGATAGATAGATAGATAGATAGATAGATAGATAGATAGATAGATAGATAGATAGATAGATAGATAGATAGATAGATAGATAGATAGATAGATAGATAGATAGGTAGGTAGGTAGGTAGGTAGGTAGGTAGGTAGGTAGGTAGGCAGATAGGTAGGTAGGTAGATATGTAGATAGATAGATGATGGGTAGGTGGGTTTGTGGGTGGATTGGATGGGTGGGTGAGTGAGTGGGTGGAAGGATGGTGGGTGGGTGGATGGGTGGATGGATGGAAAGATATATAGATAGATGATGGGTAGGTTGGTTTGTGGGTGAATTGGACGGGTGGGTGGATGGATGGATAATTAGATGGATGGATGTAGAGCGCCTTGTGCTTTCTCACTGTTATTACCTTCACAGTTCAGGGAGCCAGGTATCCATTGTGTATTTGTGTTGGTTCGACTTAAGAGCATAAGTCGGTGCTGGAACTAACGTTTACTTCAAGGCCCAGCCAGTAAGTTAACTACTACGCCATTAACGTCTCTTGGGATAGTACATTTACATAATCGTTGGAAGACTTGATAATCAAGAGATGGGAAACCCTCCTCTGAACAAGAAGAGTTCGAATCCCATCGTTGACAGTGTGAATTGTTCACTTCAAATCCGTGGTTTCTTCGTGGTTTAATCCTCCCGAGGTCTCTTGGTATTGAGATCTGAGGTCTAGCCCTCTCTGGGTACTGAGATCCGATGTCTCGCCCTCTCTGGGTACTGAGATTCGATGTCTCACCCTTTCTGGGTACTGAGATCCGATGACTCGCCCTCTCTGGGTACTGAGATTCGATGTCTTACAATTTCTGGGTACTGAGATCCGATGTCTCGCCCTCTCTGGGTACTGAGATCCGATGTCTAGCCCTCTCTGGGTACTGAGATCCGATATCTAGCCCTCTCTGGGTACTGAGATCCGATGGCTCGCCCTCTCTGGGTACTGAGATCCGATGTCTAGCCCTCTCTTGATACTGAGATCCGATGTCAAGCCCTCCCTGGGTACTGAGACCCGATGTCTAGCCCTCTCTTGGTACTGAGATCCGATGTCTAGCCCTCTCTGGGTACTGAGATCCGATGTCAAGCCCTCTCTTGGTACTGAGATCCGATGTCAAGCCCTCTCTTGGTACTGAGATCCGATGTCAAGCCCTCTCTTGGTACTGAGATCCGATGTCTAGCCCTCTCTTGGTACTGAGATCCGATGTCAAGCCCTCTCTGGGTACTGAGATCCGATGTCAAGCCCTCTCTGGGTACTGAGATCCGATGTCTAGCCCTCTCTTGGTACTGAGATCCGATGTCAAGCCCTCTCTGGGTACTGAGATCCGATGTCTAGCCCTCTCTTGGTACTGAGATCCGATGTCAAGCCCTCCCTGGGTACTGAGATCCGATTTCTAGCCCTCTCTTGGTACTGAGATCCGATGTCTAGCCCTCTCTTGGTACTGAGATCCGATGTCAAGCCCTCTCTTGGTACTGAGATCCGTTGTCTAGCCCTCTCTTGGTACTGAGATCCGATGTCTAGCCCTCTCTGGGTACTGAGATCCGATGTCAAGCCCTCTCTGGGTACTGAGATCCGATGTCAAGCCCTCTCTGGGTACTGAGATCCGATGTCTAGCCCTCTCTTGGTACTGAGATCCGGTGTCAAGCCCTCTCTTGGTACTGAGATCCGATGTCAAGCCCTCTCTGGGTACTGAGATCCGATGTCAAGCCCTCTCTGGGTACTGAGATCCGATGTCAAGCCCTCTCTGGGTACTGAGATCCGATGTCTAGCCCTCTCTTGGTACTGAGATCCGATGTCTAGCCCTCTCGGATAACGGGGGAAAAAAAGCAGATCTCGTATGCACTCGCACACGTTAAAACATCTATGACAGTTAAAAGTCGATAAGAGTAGGACAAAAGTAGGCACTGCTTGGGCAAACATTGTTAAACAATCTACTCATGCCGAAGACGGATGCACTGGGCCGAAATGTGACCTTGTCGTTAATTAGCGGTACAGTGCACCCACGCTTTTTAAAAAAAAAACAGGTGAACGCTGACATGAAGAAGACATAACATTTAAAAGTGAAATGATATCCCTAATGGAAAATATTGAACATGATAACAATGAGACAATGTAAATAATAATAATGCAAGGAGACGAGTGTTTAGGAAGATAAGTTAAACAGTTTGAACATATAAACATAATCTTTACTAGGAAGAATCCAACAGAGTGTTGTCACATAGAAACCACCGAAAAAGAGGAAATTACAGATGCAGAAGTCGAGGGATTAGTGAAGCATTTGATATCACGAAGAGCACTCACTATATAGGAGTCAAATTTACCCATGAGTTACCAGAACAATCCATATAACTCTTCTTGAAGTGAAGTAAGAAAAACGCGCTTTCACCTTATTTGGCTAATTAATTTACATATAAGGATTCGTATTTGTTTTTTGTAATTATTCATTTACACAGATGTAAAGGTAAGGGTAAAGGTAAAGTACGAGACTTGGATCGGCGTCTTAGCACGCGAGTTTACACAAATATGTGCTCGGTTGCCTAACAGAAGTATTCGGAGACTTCTGGATAGTGTCGCTTCAAGCATCGAAACTCACGATATGAGGCGACATTCCTCACCTTCCCAGAGTACTACCCTGGTAATCATTTCTGCTAGCGGCTGGGTCGACAGCGGGGTAATTTTTTTCCAACCACAATTACAATTTACACTGCCTCCAGTGGGACTCGAACACGGGTTGTCCGAGCGTCTTTAGTCCTGTCTGGTGGTTTTCCCAACTTGGCTACCGAAGCCCCGATGTTTCTTTATACAAAGATCTTTGTTTATGTAATACAAAGATGTTTGTAGATGTGACACAAAACTGTTTGTCGATATGATCTTTTCAACATTTCACCAGTAATCTTTATATCTCAATTTAGCAGCACATTATTAATCATCATCATCACCAAGTCCCGGGCCTGCTGGCCCATGGGCGGTCATGTCTCTCCACAACTTTCGATCTCGACAGTTATTTATCATTTCTGTTGTTGACCTTCTGCCAAGCCATTCTCTTACGCTGTCTGGTATCTTTTCTCTTTGCTTCACTCTATCTCTTCGTCCCTCAATTTTTCCAGTTGTTACAATATATTCCAGTTGTTCTCTTCTCATTACATGACCAAAAAATGATGATTGTTTCTTCCTAACATTGGAAATTAGCTCTCTTTTTGCTTTGACCTCTCTCAGAACATCTTCATTACTCATCTTAGCTGTCCATGGTACTCTCAACATTCTTCTGTAAAACCACATTTCGACAGACTCCAGTGATTTTCTTGTCTGTTGTCCTATTGTCCATGATTCACATCCATATGTTAAAACGACTGGCTCTACATAACTTTTAAGAACTCATTTTCTTGTTTTTATTGTGAAAAATGGGTTGCATAATATCTACCTCATTTTTTGGAAAACTACTTTTGCCTGAGCCATTCTTAATTATTAACATTATTAATATCAACATGTAAATATCAACATACAGATAATGCGCGCAAAAATGGTAATCCTCAACATATATCAACAATCCTCATTAAACATCACATTCTTAATGTGATTAATTCATTATCCAGGGAGTCTGTGTGGATGTCATCCACTTCTTTGAAACAGCTCTTCAACTGGATGCTGTCTAATCATTCAACAATTGCTTGTTACAAATACGGTCAACGATGTTATAAACCAGAGTTCATTTTGGATGTAATCAACATTTAACCAGCGCTAAAACTGGATGTAATCAACATTTAACCAGCGCTAAAACTGGATATAATCAACATTTTACCAGCGCTAAAACTTGATGTAATCAACATTTAACCAGCGCTAAAATTGGATGTAATCAACATTTAACAATCTCTAGATATGAATGTAATCAACATTTAACCATCCGTAGTACTTGATGAAATCAGCAGCAGTGAGGCTAATTCTTGATGTAATCAGCAACAACCAGCGTTAAAACTTAATGCAATCAACAACAACCGAGATTAATGCCCGATGAAGTCAACAACAACCGACACTAATGCCCCATGTAATCAACAACAACCAGCGCTAAAACTTGATGTAATCAACAACCAGCGCTAAATCTTGATGTAATCAGCAACAACCAGCACTAAATCTTGATGTAATCAGCAACAACCGGCGCTAAATTCTTTATATAGTCAACAACAACCATCGCTATATCTTGATGTAATCAACAACAATCAGCGCTAAATTCTTGATGTAGTCAACAACAACCATCGCTATATCTGGATGTAATCAACAACTACCAGCGCTAAATCTTGATGTAATCAACAACAACCAGCGCTAAATCTTGAGGTAATCAACAACTACCAGCGCTAAATTTTGAGGTAATCAACAACTACCAGCGCTAAGACTTGATGTAATCAGCAACTTTCCAACAACATTCATTCAGGATGTAATCATTTATCTATAAGCATTGATGTTGGTGATCATATACAACAAAGATACAACAACAGAATGGCGTTTTGCTAAAGCATGAACAAAGTACCTCCTAGACGTGACGTTAGCTCTGCAGAAAGGTAAGTTGTCCATCATTATCTAAAATAAACGTATTAATTTTCGTGATATCGGTTAGTTTGTGCTGTAACATTTATATAGAATTAACTTTGAAATTTCTTCTTAAGTTAATAGTTTTTTTTCTTCATATACAATCCGTATGTTGATACAGAATTAATTATGGTTGGGTAGTGATATCATCACAATCATTAATGTGTGCCGTCTCCGCATCGAAGGTTGGCTACCATAGAGCGCCATTCCACTCTATCTCTTGATTTGATGGTGCAGATTGCTATAGGTTGACTTGTCCATCTTTTGATGTTACTCGTCCATGTTAGTCTTGGTCTGCCTCTGCCTCTTTTAACTTGTATTTTCCCTTCCAATATTACTTTTTTTAGGCTGTTGTGTCTTTTAACATGACCCCAAAATATAATTTGTCTTGTTCTAAGTATGTTCAGTAGTTCTCATTTCATTTTTAGTTGTTTTAAAACTTCATCGTTTGTTTTCTTTTCTTTCCACCCAATTCTACCTATTCTTCTATAGATCCACATTTTAAAGGCTTCAATTTTCTTTTCTGTTTTCTGGTCTAATGTCCATGTTTCTGCACCATACAGGAATATTGAGAAGATGTAACATTTTGCTATTCTTAGTTTTAGCCCTGGTATTATTTGTTTTGATGTTAGTATATTTTTCACGGCATTAAAATTACTTTTTACCATACCTATTCTTTTGTTTATTTCAGTTGTACATTTTCCATCACTGGTTACAGTATGTTGGCACCAGTGAGTATGAGTCCAGTGATATCACTGGACTCATAACTCACCGATAGTGATATCACTGGACTCATAACTCACCGATAGTGATATCACTGGACTCATAACTCACCGATAGTGATATCACTGGACTCATAACTCACCGATAGTGATATCACTGGACTCATAACTCACCGATAGTGATATCACTGGACTCATAACTCACCGATAGTGGGTTCGATGCACTTTGCGCCTTTCAGGTGCATCAGCTTTTGAAACAAAAAATATGAATCGCTGATGTAGTGTTAGTAATAATCAGAGGTTTTTCAGCCGGAACGGCCCGGAACATGCTCCAGTAAACGTTTAAGAATTTAACAGTCACTGTGCTGCTACTAACATAACATACTGCCGGTGTTAAAATGTCAAATTTATGTATGTTATATTAATATAGCATAACATAATATAACATAAAGTAATATAATATAAAATGTAATTTTATGTAAAGTAATAATATAATACAATGCAACGATATAATACAAAACAACATGATACAATACAGTATAATTACTGTGAAGTCCGTATAATATAATAATACAATACAATACAATACAATACAATACAATTCAATACAATACAATCATTATCACGTGCCATATCCATTAGTGTAGGCGATCATGTCCTTCCACAATCTTCGTTCCACAGTGCATCGTTTCAGTTCTGTTGTTGACTGTTTTCCAAGCCATGACACCAAGCTATCAAGTATTTTCTCTCTTTGTCGTCCGCGATCTCTCTTTCTCTGTATTATGCCAGTTGTAACCAAGCATTTGAAATTTCCTCTTCTCATGATGTTCCCGAAAAATGTTGATTGTTTCTTCTTCCTGATATTTTTAGGAGCTGCCTTTTTGTGTTGGCCTCTTTGAGAATATCATCATTGGTCTTTTTAACTGTCCATGGAGCTTTCAGTATTCTTTTGAGAAATCCCATCTCTTTGGCTGCTAATCGTCTTTTTGTTTGTTTGTCTACTGTCCATGATTCGCTTCCATAGGTCAGAATTGGGTCTATATAGTTCAGATGAACTCTCTTTCTCACATCCATTGACAAAGACTTGTTGCATAAGACGCTTTTCATTTTCCGAAATGCATATTTGGCTTTAGCAATTCTGTTTGTTTTTTTTATTTCTGTGGGGCATCTTCCATCTTATGTTATTATTAAGTTCAATCATATAAAGCGTTTCACTTGCTTCAGATTTGTCATGTTTATTTATATACTACATGTTGGTGATGATTGTTTTTTTCGATATAACCATTACTTCTATTTTCTTACTATTCCTACTGAGACCTTTTCGTTGCTTTCTTTTACTATTATATCTATAATTTCTTGTAGCTTTTTCCCTGTCTCATATATTTAGACTGTGTCATCCGCATATGGCAAAAATGTTTATGTTGTAACCGTTGATTTCAATTCCTTTTTTGTCTACTATTGATCTCGTTACAGAACACAGCCTTGTCTGACTCCTTGTTTTGTATATTGGAATTGTCCTGTTTGGTTGTTAATTCGTATAGCTGCTGTTTGTTGCCAGTACATGTTTTTTTATGATTCGCTGATCCTTGCCATCAATGTTTAATTTCTACAGCATATTGATTATTTCCACATGCTTTACTTTGTCAAATGTTTGTGTGTAGTCTATAAAGCACATATATAGATCTTTCTTTACCTCTATAGATCTTCCTATCAATGTTCTCAGGATGTATATTGCATTATTGGTGCCCTTTTCTTCCACAAATCCACACTGTTCCTCACTTATTTCTGGTTTTATTTTGTTTCTTACATGTCTCATTATGATTCTTAGTAATATTTTCGTCTATGAGACTAATAGAGCGATGGTCTTCGCAATCAGGGGCGCCTGACTTCTTCAGTATGGCTACAAAGATAAATTTTAGTAGATCTTTTGGTAATATAATATGATATGATATGATATGATATGATATGATATGATATGATATGATATGATATGATATGATATGATATGATATGATATGATATGATATAGTATAATATAAATATAACATAACACAACACGACACGACACAACACAACACAACACAACACAACACAACACGACACGACACGACACGACAGGACAGGACACGACACGACACGACACGACACGACACGACACAACACAACACAACACAACACAACATAACATAAAATAACATAGCATAACATAATATAATATAATATAATATAATATAATATAATATAATATAATATAATATAATATAATATAATATAATATAATATAATATAATATAATATAATATAATATAATATAATATAATATAATATAATATAATATAATATAATATAATATAATATAATATAATATAATATAATATAATATAATATAATATAATATAATATAATATAATATAATATAATATAATATAATATAATATTATATGATATGATATGATATAATATAATATGATATGATATGATATGATATGATATGATATGATATGATATGATATGATATGATATGATATGATATGATATGATATGATATGATATGATATGATATGATATGATATGATATGATATGATATGATATGATATGATATGACATGACATGACATGACATGACATAACATAACATAACATAACATAACATAACATAACATAACATAACATAACATAACATAACATAACATAACATAACATAATATAATATAATATAATATAATATAATATAATATAATATAATATAATATAATATAATATAATATAATATAATATAATATAATATAATATAATATAATATAATATAATATAATATAATATAATATAATATAATATCTTCTTCATCTTCTTCTACCTTTCAGCTCCCTGTGGCGCATAGGTCTTCAACAAACACTTTCCAAGTCGTTCTGTTTTTTGCCATTCTTTTAAGATCATTTCATGTCTTCCCAAATCTTCCCATTATCTTCATCTCTGCTTCTATCTGTCTTCTCCAAGAACTCTTTTTTCTTCCTCTTTGTCCTTTTCTCTGGGGATTCCAAAAAAGGGCCTGTTGTGTAATACTCTCAGTTGCCTTCTGCTGTGCGTGTCCTATCCAGTCCCATCGTCCACGCTGTATCTCTTTATCCACTGGTATTTGATTGGAACATTTTCATAATTCTATGTTAGTGATTTTGTCCAGCCATTTCCATCTTTTTATTCTGCGTAATCATCCATTAATGAAAGTCTGTATCTTCATGATTGTCAATTTTGTTCTTCTCCATGTTTCACACCCACATAATAGGACTGACTTAACATTGGAGTTGAAAATTTTTATTGTTGTATTTAACCTAATTTCTTTGGACTTCCATGTTTTTCCCAGTGTAACAAAAGCTCCTCTTGCTTTTGATATCCTTATTTTGGTATAATTTTATGTTCCTCCCTCTATATCTATATTACTGCCCAAATATATGTAAGATTGTACGTCTAGTAGAGGTATTTCTCCTAATTTCATTTGGTTATTGCCAACTGCATTAATTCTCATAATGTTGGTCTTATCTCTATTAATTTTCAGTCCTACCTGTTGTGATCTCTCATCAAGTATGTTCATTTTATCCTGCATCTGTTGATGGCTGTGTGTTAGGAGAGCTATATCATCAGAAAAGTCTATATCATCCAGTTGCTTGGTCAGTGACCACTGGATTCTATTTTTATTGTTTTGAGTTATTCTCATAATACAATATTAATTCCTGTTCTTATTTCAAATGCTTCTGTAAGCTGCCCTTTATGCACCACACTACATTTCAATCCTTTATACATTGTTTTTATCAGGTTAATAAACTTTATATAATATATTATAATATTAAAATAATATATTATAATGGTATGGTATGGTATGGTATGGTATGCTATGCTATGGTATGGTATGGTATGGTATGGTATGGTATGGTATGGTATGGTATGGTATGGTATGGTATGATATGATATGATATGATGCGATGCAGTACGATATGACACGATGTAATATAATATATACTGTTTTCCATGCCATGACACCAATCTATCTAGTATCTTCTCTGTTTGTCCGCGATCTCTCTTTCCCTGTATTGTTCTAGTTGTAACCAAGTATTCCAACTTTCCCCTGTGAAATATCGAGTAACTGTAAAGTGGATGTTTAATAACAACTATATGGAAGATGATCGCCTACTCCAGCCGGTATGGCACATGATGATGACGATGACATGGAAGATATTAACAGCGGTTGATGAACGATAATGAAAGCAAAAGTAGCTTTGGCAAGGTAATAGCAAAGATTGTTATGTTGACGTTTAACATAGCAGCCACAGAATATTGCCAGACACAAGTCTTTGTTGGGAGCCGCGATAGCTCAGTGGTTAGTGAACTTGACTACAAAGGACATGGGGTAGGGTTCGATCCCAACCGACGGCTTCCGGGTTCACCCAGCCTTAAATGGGTACCAGATTTTTTTTCTGGGAAAGTAAAGCAGCACGGGCGTAATACCGACCACATTACCCCCAAAATCATGTGCTAAAGGTCTGTAAAATATAGGGTCACTAACACCATATTCCCTATATGCCACTTGGCGTGACGGGGGCACTTTACTATTTTTTTTTTTTACAAGTCTTTGTTATGAATGTGATTGTTGTCTATATCTTAGGTTTAGTTCTGTTCGATGTCTTTTTTAAAATAAGTTTTATTTCTTTAGCTAAGAAAAAAGAGTGATTAAATATTATGTAGAGCCAGCCTTAACATATGGATGGGAATTGTAGACAATAGAACAGCAGACAAGAAAATCACTGGAGTCTGTAGAAATGTGGTTTTACATAAGAATGTTGAGAATATATGGACAGCTAAGAAGAGTAATGAAAATGTTCTGAAAGAGGTCAAAGCAAAAAGAGAGCTAATTTCCAATATTAGGAAGAAACAATCATCATTTTTTTGCCATATAATGAGAAGAGAACAACTAGAATATATTGTAACAACTGGAAAAATTGAGGGACGAAGAGATAGAGGGAAGCAAAGAGAAAAAAAATAACAGACAGCTTAAGAGAATGGCTTGGCAGAAGGTCAACAACAGAAATGATAAATAACTGTCGTGATCAAAAGTTGTGGAGAGACATGATCACCTACGCCAGAAGAGCCCGGTACCTGATGATAATGATGTTGATGATTTCTTTAGCTAATTATTTTCAGGATGATAATAACCTTCAAATAAAGAAAAGGTAGAATATAACATAACACTGGAGCCAAGAATCGACTAGGTTCCAAAACTATCGACACAGCTCTAAGTCTAAAGAAATATCACCTGTATACGTGACCAAGTCAGCAGTAAACAAACAAAATATATTGTTATTGAGATGCAACGACCCGTCTTGCGCGTCTTGTTTAACTTGTAAGAAATCGCTGTTATACCGTTTCATCTTTGTATTCTTTACGAAACTGCAACGGATGACTGCTGCTAAAGTACATTCAATTAACAGGGTCACGGTTTCCCTTGTTTCTTGAATTCATCCTTACAGCCCCTTCATTTCATTAGCTCACCCGACATCTGATGTTATCTTATCTCACCCATTCATCTGAAATAACCCCGTAGCAATCATCATGAGTTGTAATTTCATCGCACCTTTCATCTGCTGCAAACTCATCGAACTCATCGTCTCTTGTGACCCAATTATCTGCTTCAACCACCCGCCATCCGCACCCATATACTTTTGTAACTTCATCGCATCCATCTACTTATGTTACCCCGTCGTACCGATCAACTCTTGTAGCCCCATCGCAATCGTTGTAACTCCATCGTACCCATCAACTTTTGTTACCCTATCGCACCCATCAACTCTTGTAACTCCATCGCACCCATCAACTCTTGTAACTCCATCGCACCCATCAACTCTTGTAACTCCATCGCACCCATCAACTCTTGTAACTTCATCGCACCCATCAACTCTTGTAACTCCATCGCACCCATCAACTTTTGTTACCCTATCGCACCCATCACCTCTTGTAACTCCATCGCACCAATCAACTCTTGTAACTCTATCGCACCAATCAACTCTTGTAACTCTATCGCACCCATCAACTTTTGTAACTCTATCGCACCAATCAACTCTTGTAACTCCATCGCACCCATCAACTTTTGTTACCCTATCGCACCAATCAACTCTTGTAACTCTATCGCACCCATCAACTCTTGTAACTCTATCGCACCCATCAACTCTTGTAACTCCATCGCACCCATCAACTTTTGTTACCCCGACGCATACATCGTCGACTGAAACCTCATCGTCTGCTTCATCTGCTGTAACCACACTCTGTACATGCGATAATTACACCAGAATTCAAGTGATACGATTATATTGCATTAAAATAATACTCTAGTATAGAGTCAACAACATGGTAGGTGAAGAACTCTGGCGAGAAAGTTGTGGAGAGACATGGTTACTTACGCCAACAAGTACGGGATTTGATGATTATCGTTCCAGTGAATAGAAACCTGCTGGGAATCTCTGCACATAATTCCGGACGGGAAGCACATCAATATTTTGGACCCTAATTCACCCAGTAGAGCCGCGATAGCTCAGTGTCGTTAGTGAACTGAACTACAAAAGATAGGAGGTAGGGTTCGAACCCAACCGACGGCCACCGGTTCACCCAGCCTTTAATGGGTACCGGATTTGTTTGGAAGGAAAGTAAACGGCACGGGCGTAATACCGACCACATTACCCCAAAAATAATGTGCCGAAGGTCTGTAAAATGTATGGTCACTAACACCATATTCCCTATACGCCACTTGGCGTGACGGGGCACTTTACTTTTTTTTTTTACTTTTATTTCACCCTGCAACTTATTGCTAAATATGTTTTGACAATCGACCCATTTAAAGCTAAAGTATTAAACACTACACCAGGGTTGTATTACTTCTCTAATTTTTTTTTTTTAAAGGCCACTGGTGTTCATGGAAGGTTCTTGTATTCAGTAGACCAGTTCACTAACCATTTGATCGACTGCACCTTCATGGAGCACTGAAGCAGTGATCATAAACTTGTGTACAAGATTCTTCAGTGAAGAGAATTTTATATCAATCATTTTTAAAAAAATACGAAACTGAACACATGATGTTGATGAACCCCCATCATGCCAAGAGGGTATAACGCAAAGCTTCTTTGATCTGTTTAATGTAGCGGTGTTTGACATTATTTTCTTTAAAGTTAGAATCAGGGTCTTTTTTTACCTACATTGATCGTCTGATAAAACATTTGTTGCATGGAACGTCGGCTGCGCTGTTAATTACTGCACAACAGTTGGTGCTAAGTCCCAGGATTACCGAGAAATAACATTAAATGAAAATGTTTAAAATATCTCGCCCGTGGAGCGTGACAGTTTAAACGAAACAATACAACCAGAACAACAATACTGCAAAAAAAAAATGTTTGTACACAGCCGACATTACATTTATGGGTGCACTTCTTCATAGACGAATATAGGTTTTGTAATAACATCATAAAAATTAAGAAAAATGTTTTCTTTTAATAAGAAAAATAGGATCGGGAGTTCAGGAAAACAATGAATTTAATTCGTTTAATTCAGTGTTCGTGAATACGCAAATATGTTGTAGAATGAGAGATAAAGATACTGTTATTAAATAAACAAGGAGCTGGGATTACAGCAGTTGAATGTAGAGTTGTTATTACAGCAGCAGAAGAAGGCTTTAGGATTAGAGTTGATAGGAAAGGATTTAGAGTTTAAGTGGTTGGATATGTTTGGTTTTGAGTGTAACAGAGTAAAATAGCAATGGCATGTATGACAAAATGAGGCTTAAGATTACAGTAGATGAAGGGTGGTGGATTGCAGTAGATGAAGGGTGGTGGATTGCAGTAGATGAAGGGTGGTGGATTGCAGTATATTAAAGGTGATAGGTTACAATAGATGAAGGATGATAGATTATAGTAGATGGAAGGTGATGGATTACGGTAGATGAGAAGTGATGGATAACTGTAGATGAGAGGTGATGGATAACGGTAGATGAGAGGTGATGGATAACGGTAGATGGAAGGTGATGGATTACGGTAGATGAGAAGTGATGGATTACGGTAGATGAGAGGTGATGGATAACGGTAGATGAGAGGTGATGGATAACGGTAGATGAGAGGTGATGGATAACGATAGATGAGAGGTGATGGATTACGGTAGATGAGAAGTGATGGATTACGGTAGATGAGAGGTGATGGATAACGGTAGATGAGAGGTGATGGATAACGGTAGATGAGAGGTGATGGATAACGGTAGATGGAAGGTGATGGATTACGGTAGATGAGAAGTGATGGATTACGGTAGATGAGAGGTGATGGATAACGGTAGATGAGAGGTGATGGATAACGGTAGATGAGAGGTGATGGATAACGGTAGATGAGAGGTGATGGATAACGGTAGATGAGAGGTGATGGATAACGATAGATGAAGAGTGGTATGCATGCCGAGACATCCATTGAAGGACCGATTCCAAAATCTTACATTGGGACGACTTAAGAGAAGCAGTTTTATCCACCAAGCCAAGCGTATTAGTAGACAAACACCAGACATGCCAAGAGCTGTTAACCCCCTACTGCCCATACCAGAACAGACTCCCTGGACAGATGAATCAGGATTATCAGTTCAAATACGGACAGAAGTGAAAGGGATAGTTGACAAACTCTCAATTTCCTGGATGAAGAATACCCACAGGACCTATGGATCCGTGTGTACACAGATGGATCAGCACAGAATGCAGTAAAGAATGGGGGAGCAGGTGCATATATAGAGTACCCAAATAACACTAGGGATATGAATAAAATAGCAACAGGGAAATATTGTCACAATTATGATGCAGAAATACAAGCAATAAAGTTGGCAATAGAAAAACTGCTGAACAGTAATCTTAGCCCACAGCCTGTAGTGTTTTTGACAGATGCAAGATCAGTACTCCATGCACTACAATCCAGAAAATTACCACATCTGCAGACCTTATTGACTGAACTCTGCAAGCACCACAGGGTTGCCCTGCAGTGGATCCCGTCTCACTGTGGAATACCAGGAAATGAGAAAGCAGATCAGTTGGCAAAGGAAGGTTCAACAGGCACACAACTAGATACACCAGTTATACATACCATCATAAGAAACAGATAATCAAATCAATCAGAGGACCACAAGCCCCAAATCAGGATGCCTTTCATAATATGAATAGATATGAACAAGTTATCATTATACGCCTAAGAACAGGACACAATCGACTCCATAGTCACATGTATACAAAATTCAAGATCGGCACATCAACTACTTGTACATGTGGACAGGCGCCCCAGACTGCTGAACACATACTTCAAGACTGCACTGAATATAGTAGACTGAGGAAAATCCATTGGCCCATAGATACAACACTACAGACAAAACTATATGGGCCACTGCAAGAATTACAAAAGACAGTAAAATTCATACAGAAAACGACATTGCTGATATAGACAATACTTCGAGTGAACGAAAGATAGATAGATAGATGAAGAGTGGTGGATTACAGTAGATGAAGGATGATAGATTACAGTAGATGAAGGGTGGTGGATTGCAGTATATTAAAGGTGATAGATTACAGTAGATGAAGGATGATAGATTACAGTAGATGAAGGGTGCTGGATTGCAGTATATTAACGGTGATAGATTACAGTAGATGAAAGATGATAGATTACAGTAGATGAAGGGTGGATTACACTAGATGAAGGATGGTAGATTACAGTAGATGAAGGATGATAGATTACAGTAGATGAAGGATGGTGGGTTGCAGTATATTAAAGGTGATAGATTACAGTAGATAAAGGATGATAGATTACAGTAGATGAAGGGTGGATTACACTAGATGAAGGATGGTAGATTACACTAGATGAAGGATGATAGATTACAGTAGATGAAGGATGGTGGGTTGCAGTATATTAAAGGTGATAGATTACAGTAGATAAAGGATGATAGATTACAGTAGATGAAGGGTGGTGGGGTGCAGTATATTAAAGGTGATAGATTACAGTAGATGAAGAATGATAGATTACAATAGATGAAGGATGATAGATTACAGTATATGAAGGATGGTAGATTACAGTAGATTAATGGTGATGGATTACAGTAGATGAAGGATGATAGATTACAGTATATGAAGGATGATAGATTACAGTAGATGAAGGGTGGTGGGTTGCAGTATATTAAAGGTGATAGATTACAGTAGATGAAGGATGATAGATTACAATAGATGAAGGATGATAGATTACAGTAGATTAATGGTGATGGATTACAGTAGATTAATGGTGATGGATTACAGTAGATGAAGGGTGATGAATTACGGTAGATGGAAGGTGATAGATTACGGTAGATGGAAGGTGATAGATTACGGTAGATGGAAGGTGATGAATTACGGTAGATGGAAGGTGATGAATTACGGTAGATAAAGAGTGGTGGATTACAGAAGATGAAGGGTGATAGGATTACAGTAGATGAAAAGTGATGGATTACAGTAGATGAAGAATGATAGATTACAATAGATGAAGGATGATAGATTACAGTATATGAAGGATGGTAGATTACAGTAGATTAATGGTGATGGATTACAGTAGATGAAGGATGATAGATTACAGTATATGAAGGATGATAGATTACAGTAGATGAAGGGTGGTGGGTTGCAGTATATTAAAGGTGATAGATTACAGTAGATGAAGGATGATAGATTACAATAGATGAAGGATGATAGATTACAATAGATGACGGATGATAGATTACAGTAGATTAATGGTGATGGATTACAGTAGATGAAGGGTGATGAATTACGGTAGATGGAAGGTGATAGATTACGGTAGATGGAAGGTGATAGATTACGGTAGATGGAAGGTGATGAATTACGGTAGATGGAAGGTGATGAATTACGGTAGATGGAAGGTGATGAATTACGGTAGATAAAGAGTGGTGGATTACAGAAGATGAAGGGTGATAGGATTACAGTAGATGAAAAGTGATGGATTACAGTAGATGAAGGTTGATGGGATTACAGTAGATGAAAAGTGATGGATTACAGTAGATGAAGGTTGATGGGATTACAGTAGATGAAAAGTGATGGATTACAGTAGATGAAATGGATAACTACTATTTTTTTTTAATTCTGTCACTGCCTTTATCTCATCTTCCCTTAGTTTTGTTTCCTGTTGTTGCAATGCACATTAGCTATTCCCTTATCATGGCATATCTATTTGCTTCCTCGCAATGTTGGCAGGAAACTTCCCATATACTTTGGTCTCTTTTAGGACGTCTTTTGTTACTCTATATAGCTGCCTAAGTTATTCTCAAAATTGTTATATTTTCTTTCTTCTTCTTTTCTCTTTCTCTTTCTATCTACTGTCCTTTCGAGCCGAAAACGGCACATAGGGCAGAACCACAATCTCAAAAACAAAAACCTTGCATGCCAAATTGGCACATATTGCTGATATCGCTGTTTGTAAAATCTATGGTTCTATTTCCATAACAATACTTTTTACAATGACAGCTTGTCAGGCCATCAATCAATCTCCTTAGTCGCCTCTTACAACATGCCTGGAAAGGTCACAGTGTCAATATTCTTTACTTCCCTCATAATGAGGCCCCGGCAACACACGGTTCTTTTTCTCTTTCTCACTGATACCGAAAAGATGTCGTGGTTATATCATTTGTCGTTCTTGCGCTACTCGAACTGTCTGAATTTGTGATTTTCCTCTGTTGTTACATGTCTCTGTCACTGCATCTATCCATCTTCTTCTGGGTCTTCCTCTTGGTCTTTTCCCTTGGCATTCTTGAGAAGAACGCCCTTGATGGTGATTGGTAAGGATTCATTCTGACCAGGTGGCCCAACCATTTAAGTTGTTGTTCTATATATTCTTGGCAGGGTTTAATCGTTATATTACACCACATTTCTGTGACCTTCAACTGTTCTCAAGCTTGTTGTCACTAGAACATCAAGGTAAATTAAACATTTTGGAGTATAAATATATTACTACTAGGTATCTAACCTTTCAGTTTAGTTTAGTTCAGCTTCAGTGAGAGATGATAACCGTTAGGTTTTACAATCAATCATCATCATGATTATGAGCCATACCGGTTGGCGTAAGCGATCATGTCCTTCCACAATATTCTATCAACAGTGCATCGTATCAATTCTGTTGTTGACCGTTTTCCATGCCACACACTAAGCTGTCCAATATTTTCTCTCTTTGTCGTCCGCGATCTTTCTTTCCTTTTATTTTTTCCAGTTGTAACAAAGTATTCCAACTTTACTCTTCTCATGACGTGCCCGAAAAATTACACTCAATACGTATAATAAAATGAAGCCGCGATAGCTCAGTGGTTAGTGAATTGGACTACAAAGGACAAGAGGTAGGGTTCGATCCTAACCGACGGCTTCCAGGTTCACCCAGCCTTTAATGGGTACCGGATTTTTTTTCCCGGGAAAGTAAAGCGGCACGGGCGTAATACCGACGACATTACCCCAAAAATCATGTGCCGAAGGTCTGTAAAATTTATGGTCACTAACACCATATTCCCTATACGCCACTTGGCGTGACGGGGGCTCTTTAATTTTTTTTTTTTGTTTATCAAAAGTTCGTAGTAATGATTGGTTGCATTTTTATCGAACAAGGTATGGGCTCCTCCCCTTCACTCAATGCTATAGAAGTGTTGGCTTTTTGTACTCCGGGGCGTCTATAAATTATCTTTCTACCCAGATATAGAACCTGAAACGGAACGGTTTCGTGAATGTGGGAGTAAGTTAATAACTGAATTACTGTCAGATATAACGATTGATAAAGGACACATGCGCTTTATTAGGAAAATGAAGAAAGAAAATTGGCGTTAATGTAGGGGTCCGCGTTGCGTGGGTGGAGGGTTCATGCTTTCGCCTAATATTCATATTAGCTCTGGTTCTTCTTCCTCTTATTATTATTATTATTGTTATTATTATTGTAAGAAGAATGTTGAGAATACCATGGACAGCTAAGAAGAGTAATGAAAATGTTCTGAAAGAGGCCAAAGCAAAAAAGAGAGCTAATTTCCAATATTAGGGAGAAACAATCATAAATTTTTGACCATGTAACGAGAAGAGAACAACTGGAATGTATTTAACAACTGGGAAAATTGAGGGACGAAGAGATAGAGGGAAGCAAAGAGAAAAGATACCAGGCAGCTTAAGAGCATGGCTTGGCAAAAGGTCAACAACAGAAATGATAAATAACTGTCGTGATCGAAAGTTGTGGAGAGACATGATCACCTACGCCAGCAGGCCCGGTACTTGATGATGATGATGATTATTATTGTTATTATTAATATTATTATTATTGTCATTATTATTGTTATCATTATTATTGTTATTATTATTATTGTTATCATTTTTATTGTTATTATTATTGTTATTATTATTATTATTGTTATTATTATTGTTATTATTATTATTATTGTTATCATTATTATTGTTATTGTTGTTATTATTATTGTTGTTATCATTATTATTGTTATTATTATTGTTATTATTATTGTTATCATTATTATTGTTATTATTATTATTATTATTGTTATTATTATTGTTATCATTATTACCCTAAGGCAGTGGACGGCGTTAATCGTCTTTCTGGCATCCCCTGCACCTTCTTTCAATTCCGAACGTATGGACTTTGTCCCTCCTTCGGAAATCCTTGAAACGAAGTCGAGAGGGGGATAGTGCGACTGGGTAAAGCACTGGAGATCCTGTGCCCAGGCAGAGTAGGCAAAGTGAAATGAGGAAGAAATAAGGGGCGACTCAAAAACCATGCATGACAATATAAAAAAGGCCCTTGGACCAAAAATAATCATGCAACCTTTTTTCACTGTCAATTAATGTTCAGAAGACAGTAATACTAAATCAAGGTGACTGCAAACCTCTATCTATTACTCTAAAAGACTGCCCACTAGAATCAGTACAGAAATTTGCATATCTTGGATCCACAGTTACGCAAACCATCTCTCTTGATGAAGAAATAAACTGTCGAATTGGTAAGGCAGCTACGACCTTCGGCAAACTCACAAAAAGGGCATGGAACAACACGAAACTAACTCGAAAGACTAAACTCCTAATATATCAAACATGTGTGCTTAGTACACTACTATATGGATCCGAAACTTGGTCAACATACTCAAACCAGGAAAAAAGACTAAATGTCTTCCACATGCGATGTCTCCGCAAAATAATGCACATCAAATGGCAAGACAAAATAACCAACTTAACTGTCCTGCAACGTGCTAAGACCCTAACAATCATGTCGATGCTCAGAAGTCGAAGGCTAAGATGGCTGGGGCATGTCCAACGGATGGAAGAAAAACGCATTCCTAGGCAAATACTATATGGCGAGCTAAAACACGGAAAAAGACAAATGCGCAGACCTAAACTACGATATAGAGATATCTGCAAATCATCTCTGAAAGACTTCTCCATCTGTGAAAACGACTGGCAACATCTGGCAAGTGATCGCACATCATGGAGAGCACGTATAAGGAACGGTATAACAACATTTGAGACTGTGCTAAGACAGGACTTAGAAGAGAAGAGACTCATGAAAAAGGATGGTAAACCCTGTGGACCAGCGAGCCTGACCTGTTCATTATGTGACCGCGTGTGTTTGTCAAACATTGGTAGAATTAGCCACGAGAGAAGCTGTTCGGCAAAAACAATACCTCAAAAAAATACGCAATAGCCTCCACTAGACCGTCTGGCAAGACGAAAAGGGCCATATATAATTATTATTGTTATTATTATTATTGTTATCATTATTATTGTTATCATTATTATTGTTATTATTATTGTTATTATTATTGTTATTATTATTGTTATTATTATTGTTATCATTATTATTGTTATTATTATTGTTATCATTATTATTGTTATTATTATTATTATTATTATTATTATTATTATTATTATTATTATTATTATTATTATTATTATTATTATTATTATTATTATTATTATTATTATTATTATTATTATTATTGTTATTATTATTATTATTATTATTATTATTATTATTCGGCGTGAAAGTCTTGTGGTCATACGAACTCGACTCTTTGTCATGTTTAATGATGGAAGGGTAAGAGCAACATCATGACACACGATGAGCAGGTCGCATGGTCAATACTTATATATACGTGTGTGCGTCCTGATTTTCCCCATAAACCTGCAGGCCACATCGGCTACCACACTCCGCCTCTGGCAGGCTGGATCTTAGTGTCAAGTAGAAGTTTTCCTTCTCCTACGGTGAATGTCAGGGAGCAGTGATAGATCAGTGGTTAGTGAACTGGACTACAAATGACAAGAGGTAGGGTTCGATCCCAACCGACGGCTCCGGGTTCACCCAGCCTTAAATGGGTAACGGATTTTTTTCTGGGAAAGTAAAGCGGCACGGGCGTAATACCGACCACATTACCCCATAAATAATGTGCGGAAGGTCTGTAAAATTGATGGTCACTAACACCATATTTCCTATACGCCACTTGGCGTGACGGGGCACTTTACACTTTTTTTTACTACGGTGAATGCCGGCCTGGACTGTTGTTGGGTCCATTCTGCCCATGCTGATCTCGATTCAATTCCCAAATGTGGTCATTTGTTTTACTCCGACCAGTTCAGTTTATTTGCACATATCCTCTTAAGAAGGTATCATATATTTTTCTATCCAAATAGTGGGCGACCTGAAGTGATACTGACCAGATATCTATCTATCTATTGACCATTCGAGCTGTAGCCGGCCCATAGGGCGTAGACCAAGATACTCCTTCTCTTATCTGAATTTTTGTTCTAGCAATTTTCTTTTAAAGATATTTTATCAAATCTCGCCATTTGTCTCTGTTCTGTGCAAGCAGCTCTATCTCATTGAGGGAGCCGATTTATGCTTGTTTTTGCCTCTCTCAGCAATGTTCTTCTCAGTGTCTCTCTGGGTCTTCCTCTTTTTCTCTTACCTGTTGTTTCCCACATGAGGACTTCTTTGCTATTCGGTTATTATCTCTTCTCATCACATGTCCAACATATGACCATCGTCTTTTCTTTATTACTGAAGTTATTAGTTGTTGATTGGCGATTTCTCTAATTTCCTCGTTTGTTTTGAATTCGTTCCACGCTATACCAAGTATTTGCCGTAGACATTTATTTTGGAATGCGTTCAACTTTGTTTCTATATCTCTTGTTGTTTTCCAGCTTTCGTACGCATACGTAAGGGTTGATAATACATTTGATTTGAATAGTCTAAGTTTTGTGTTTGTGCTGATGAGTTTTGATTTCCACAGCTTTTCAAGGCTTCTGAAAGACATTGCTGCTTTAGCTATTCTGATTCTAATTTCTTTACTTGTATCCCCTTCTCGATCAATGTGACTTCAAAGATAGATAAAGTGATCGATCTCTTCTATTGGTTTGTTTTCCATGTATATTTTGTCGTCTGTTGGAATTAAACTTTTCATGACTTTAGTCTTTTCATGATTGATCTCAAGCCCAATTTTGCTGGATATTGATGATAGTTCATTTGTATTTTCCTGCATCGTTTGTATGTGACTGCTGATGAGAACAATGTCATCAGCATAGTCGAGGTCCTCCAAATGGTCTCCTTGAATCCATTCGATGCCTTTATTACCTGTGCAGCATCGACCAGATATACATTGATAATAATTAAAAAAGGTACTAGCGCAATATGACGAAAATACGAGTCAATATGGCGGATAGGCCGCAGGATCTGTTAAAGGCTGTGTCTGAACAGTGTTTCTTGTTGCAGTTTCCTCATATTCGAAGTCCAGCTTGCTGTCGGAGCTACTGAGTTAAGTGCTCTATGCACACCGTGAGCTGTCTTTCATCCGGATTGTGTTTCGATATTCCGATTGCTTACGATGAATGATGACATCGTATGACGGGAAACAGAAGGCTGTGTTCGCTTTCTGTGCGGTTTTGCCTTATGTCTTGTGACGTGAGACTGATTGATGGGGACTGCAGCTACCTTTCTTTGTTTTGGAGATGAGATATTAATTCGGATGATTCCACTGGCGGTTGAACAAGTAATATCTGGGCCTTCCATAACCATAATGATACTAATAAGACGCAGCTGGCAGTGCTTTAATATCTTCAGCTGAATTAAACCAACGGATACTTATCTTAATTTTTCCGAACTATAATCAGCATTAAAAATAAACAGGGCAAATTTGAAACAAGTGCAAATACTTGGGCACAATAATAACATCGGATGGAAGATGCACTACGGAAATAAAAAGCAGAATAGCTCAGGCCAAAATAGCATTTCAGAAAATGAAAAATAGCTTATGCAACAAATCTATGTTAATAAAAATGTGAAAGAGAGTTCATTTTGCGAGAGAAAATGAATTAATTAAAAGTGAAGGCGTCATAAACGGATCATAAAGAGTTCAGATATTCATGTAATAAAAGGCATCATCATTATTATCATCATCATCATCATCATCATTGAGTGCCGTCTCCGCATCAAAAGTTAATTGTCATAAAGCGCCATTCCGCTCTCTCTCTCTCTCTCTCTCTCTCTCTCTCTCTCTCTCTTGCTTTGATGGTGCACGTGATAGCTGACTTGCCCATCTTTTGATGTTACTCGTTCACGTTAACCTTGGTCTGCCTCTTTGATCTAATAAACACCAAGAAGAAGAGAAATTAAAACATTGAAAAACAGCCGTGATTATCACCACCAAAAAAAAAAAAATATAAATTTATGTATCTCTTCTTAGTTCATAAATCAGAACTGCTCCGTTTGGTACATAAATGTCACCTCATATATTAAACTCTGGCTGAATATTGCTGTTTAGCCTTTATCTATTTTAAAAATAAATTGCCCAGTAACCGCGAAACAAATCTTCACCAAGCGTTATCTTGCATGTTCCAGTATTTATTTTGGGGGTAATTTGTTATCTTGGTGTGGTTTAGTTCTGAAGGTTATACAGTCCACACGACTCGTAGTTAATATGCTGCAACTTCACATCTGTAGCTAGCTATCTTTTTTATTGTTATAAATATACAGTTTCTTAACTTAAATTACTTTAATAAAATATCATCATCATCATGTGCCATACCGGTCGACGTAGGCGATCATGTCCCTCCACAATCTTCTATCTACAGTGCATCGTATCAGTTCTGTTGTTGACTGTTTTCCATGCCATGACACCAAGCTATCCAGTATTTTCTCTCTTTGTCGTCCGCGATCTCACTTTCCTTTTATTTTGCCAGTTATAACCAAGTATTCCAACTTTCCTCTTCTCATGATGTGCCCGAAAAAATGTTGATTGCTTCTTTCTGATGTTTTTTAAGAGCTCCATTTAATATAATATAGAGTTATGTATTTGAAAGATATACGAGATAGGCGTGGAAAAAAATATTCCAATTGCAAGGACTTCAGTTCAGGTGTTGTATATTTTTTTTGCATTTTTGTCTTACAAAATGAGTTGAGTTCCCTTGTGTATTGAATTATTTTACATTCCTCGTCAGTGTGTATTTGTTTGGTTCCGCTTTTCTTGTCTTGATTTCACAATAGATTTAACGAAGCAGGTGTTTCTAGAATCTCATCATTCATTACAAAGAGCACAATGAGAAACACACCAAGCTCTTCTCGTCCACATCATCTATTTTCTGCTCCTACCAAATTTGAGGAAATTAAAAACATCTTGGTCGTAACGTTGCGATTGTGTCTATCTCGCACTCCTCGTGCATGGATGTATATGTATATGCATGACGGTGCATTTAATGTGCACACTATGAAACGTTAAGTTGGGCTATGTGTCGTTGTGAGTGAAAACATTAGTTTGAAATAATCACGTGATTGACCATCTCTGATCGTCCTCTAACAGCCATCTTTACCCACATGCAAGATAAATGTTCGAGTGGCTGTCACGTTTGCGCTCTGGAAGTCTTACACAGGGGCACACTCTGTAATAGTATTCCTATGGTTAGAGAGAAGGAGGACGGAAGCATAGAATGATAAATAAGTTGTTAGAAAACGATGAGATAATAAAGAGAAAAACTCGTCAGCAACCAGATAGTTAAAGATAAATCCCTGAATAAATATAGTGACAGGTTAAGTTGGGAGTTCACCTAGAGGTAAAGGTCACTTGCAAAATAAGACAATAACAAGATATTTACATCTTATTTTAGAGAAGCAATTGACGATAAGATGTTATATAATCTATTAGATAAAATTTGGGAGTGTAAGAGATACCTAAAGACTGGAAAGAAGGTTATATGATCAAACTACAAAATAAAGGAAGTTTACAGGAGTGCACAAATTATAGGGATATTATGCTACTATCAGTGCCAGGAAAAATATTAAGCAGAATCATTGTGGAGAGACTAAAACAGGCCATAGAGAAACATTTGAGAGATGAACAAGCAGGTTTTAGGAAGAACAGATCATGTGCTGATCAAATAATTACTCTACGTATAATAGTTGAACAAAGTTTAGAACTACAGTCCCCACTTTATATTGGATTCATAGATTACGAAAAGACATTTGATAGTTTAGACAGAGGAATGCTATGGAAGTTGCTGAGTTATTACGGAATCCCCATAAAGTTTATTAACCTGATAAAAACAATGTATGAAGGAACAAAATGTAGTGTGGTGCATGAAGGGCAGCTTACAGAAGCATTTGAAATAAGAACAGGAGTAAGGCAGGGATGCCTTCTGTCTCCATTTCTCTTTCTACTGGCCATAGATTAGATTATGAAAATAATTCAAAACAACAGAAATGGAATCCAGTGGTCACTGACCAAGCAACTTGATCATTTAGACTTTGCTGATAACATAGCTCTCAAAATAACACAGCCTTCAACAGATGCGGGATAAAATGAGCATACTTGATGAAAGATCACAAGAGCTAGGACTGAACATTAATAGAGATAAGACAAACATTATGAGAATTAATGCAGCTGGCAATAATCAAATAAAATTAGGAGAAATACCTCTACTAGACGTTCAATCTTACATATATCTGGGTAGTAATATAGATAGAGGGAGGAACATAAAATTATACCAAAATAAAGATATCAAAAGCAAGAGGAGCTTTTGTTGCACTGGGAAACATATGGAAGTCCAAAGAAATTAGGTTAAATACAACAATAAAAATTTTCATCTCCAATGTTAAGTCAGTCCTATTATATGGCTGTGAAACATGGAGAATAACAAAATTGACAATCATGAAGATACAGACTTTCATTAATGGATGATTACGCAGAATAAAAAGATGAATAATGGAGGACAAATCACTAACATAGAATTATGGAAATGTACCAGTCAATAAAGAGGTACAGCGAAGACAATGGCACTGAATAGGACACACACTGGAAGCCAACTGAGAGTATTACACAACAGGCCCTTTTTGGAATCCCCCAGGGAAAAAGACAAAGAGGATGACCAAAGAATTCTTGGAGAAGACAGATAGAAACAGAGATGAAGATGATGGGGAAGACATGGAATGATTTTAAAAGAATGGCAAGAAACAGAACGACTTGGAACGTTTTTGTTGAAACCTATGCTCCACAGGTAGTTGAAAGGAAGAAGAAGAAGAACTGACGATAAGGGGCATGTGGCGAACGCGATATTTCTAGATTATATATATAAGGAAATATAGAGAAGATTCTAGTCAATTAACCGGGTATTGATCATGTCAACCCCGAAAACAGACAACTTTTCCAAGTTCAGCTGGAAGGTACGCGAACACCAGAAAATCACAAACTCCTCTTTTCATTGGTTGACTGGGACAGGGGACATAGACTATATAAATTGTTAGGCACAGAGAGGGATGTTAATGCTTTTTACAATTCTCTATGTGCTTGATCATGTACAGATTTTCTCCAATTCTATAGTAAAGGAAAAAAAAATATAAGAAAACACACATTTGCTGGAAGATATATTTTAAATTTAATACTTAATGTGGCTGCTGAATTTGTATCTGAGCTGTCAGTTTCAATGTTAGAGGTCACAACCTGTCTCATGTTATCCTCAACAATCAGCCTGCTTCTTGATTTTGTTTTGATATTAATGATCGTGACGAAGAGTCGACTTCACCGCATTCCGAGCAAGCCCGTAGGTGCTCAATTCTTTTGCGCACACGGAGAAAGAAGGATTTGAATATCTCAGGTGTCATTGGTTATAAATGTCCGTCCAACTTTATCCCATGTTTGTTTAAAGCTTCTGATCATACGAACGTGACTATTTTCTCTAGTATAATGGAGCTACAATGTTAACCTTAGATGGTAGCTGTACAACAGAGGTGAGATGTACAACAGAAGTGAGATGGTAGATGTACAACAGAGGTGAGATAGTAGATGAACAGCAGAGGTGAGATGTTAGATGTACAACAGAGGTGAGATGCAGAATTGCTCAGGCAAAAGCAGCTTTCCAAAAAATTAGGAAGGTACTATGGAATCAATTTTTGACAATAGAAACAAAAAAAAAAGAGTTTTTAAATGTTATGTAGAGCCAGTCTTAACATATGGATGTGAATCATGGACAATAGGACAAAGGACAAGAAAAATACTGGAGGCTGTAGAATTGTGGTTTTACAGAAAATTGTTGAGAATATCGTGGACAGCAAAGAAGAGTAATGAAAACGTTCTGAAAGAGTTCAAAGTAAAAAGAGAGCTAATTTCCAATATTAGGAAGAAACAATTATCATTTTTTAGCCAAGTAATGAGAAGGGAGCAGCTGGGATATATTGTAACAACTGCTGCGAAAATTGAGGGACAATGAGATAGAGTGAAGCAAAGAGAAAAGATACCAGACAGCTTAAGAGAATGGCTTGGCAGAAGGTCAACAATAGAAATGATCAATAACTGTCGCGATCGAAAGTTGTGGAGAGACATGATCACCTAAACCAGCAGGCCCGGTACTTGATAACGGACATTCACCCATGATAAACTTTTCCTTCTCGCAGGGCGGATGCCGGCTAGGACAGTTGAACCCTTTCTGCTTGTTATTTCTCTCTGTGTGTTCTCCCATTGACTTGTCTTCTCTGCTTGTTGTTTCTCTCTGTGTGTTCTCCCATAGACTTGTCTTCTCTGCTTGTTGTTTCTCTCTGTGTGTTCTGCCATAGACTTGTATTATCTGCTTGTTGTTTCTCTCTGTGTGTTCTCCCATAGACTTGTCTTCTCTGCTTGTTATTTCTCTCTGTGTGTTCTCATATAGACTTGTCTTCTCTGCTCGTGGTTTCTCTCTGACTGTTCTCCCATAGACTTGTCTTCTCTGCTTGTTGTTTTTCTCTGTGTGTTCTCCCATAGACTTGTCTTCCCTGCTTGTTGTTTCTCTCTGTCCGTTCTCCCATAGACTTGTCTTCTCTGCTCGTGGTTTCTCTCTGTGTATTTTCCCATAGACTTGTCTTCTCTGCTTGTTGTTTCTCTCTGTGTTTTCTCCCATAGACTTGCACTCTCTGTTCGTGTTTTCTCTCTGTGTCTTCTGCCATAGCCTTGCCCTCTCTGCTCGTAGGTTCTCTCTATGTGTTGTCCCATAGACTTGCCTTCTCTTATTGGTTATTGGTTATGGAAGGCCTCGGTATCACTGCAAACGAATTAAAATCCATAATTGCTCAACCGCCCGTGCCAGTGGAATCATCCGAATTACTAACTCATCTCCCAAACAAAGAAAGGTAACTGTAGTCCCCATCGTAGCAGTCTCAGCACACGCCAAAAGACATAAGGCGAAACCGCACAGAAAGTGAACACAGCCAACTGTTCCCTGTCATACGATATCATCATTAATCGTAAACAAGCGGGATATCGGAACAGGATCAAAATGGATGAGACACACAGCTCACGGTGTGCACAGAGCACTTAACTCAGTAGCTCCTGCAACAAGCCGGACTTGGAATATGAGGAAACTGCAAGAAGGAACACTTTTCAGACATAGCCTTCAATGGTTCCTGCCGCCTATCCACCATATACCATGGGAGTTCACGTCCTCCCGAAAATGATGATCGTCGTAGCACTTGATGATGTTAGGCCATCGTTGATGACTCCAATTCCAAACATATAGACACACAGTGGTGGTAAGTTATCATTCCAATCCAACAGAAGCCACATGACCTGTAGTTAGTAAAACCACAGAGAGAATATGATTTTGTGACCTTCACTGATTCACTCTTGGATGTGAATGTGTAGTTTACACAAGAGGAGAAGTTTTCAACTACAGTGATCCCATTTAAGGTAATTCTGTGATAGCAAGTCAAGTCTCCTTTATAGCAGCAGAACTTGATGTTCTCTGCTCCCTTCTTGTAGCTGCTGCCACACGATTCTGATGTCTCATTAACTTGGACATCATTCAAGAACAATGTCAGATTAACATTCCATAGATCTGGCTCTGCTGATGAAGTGCTTGGTGCAACAGTTGTATCAATGATACAGGAGGTTCCTGGTTTGTGGTCATTAATATCACAGACGGCATATGATGTTGTTATATTCAGTATTTCTTTCTGGGGTGTAGATATGTGGCACACACATGGAGAGTGGTTTGTGGTCACAGTAATCCCATTAAAGGCAATTCTAGGGTAGCATGGCATCGCTGTTTCAGAACAGCACAATCCTATGATGTTTTCTGTGTTCGCTATAAAGCTGCTGCTGCTACACAATCCTGACCAATTATAGGTGTGGACATTATTTTGCTCGTAGTTTCTCTATATGTGTTCTCCCATAGTCTTACACTCTCTGCTCGTAATTTCTCTGTATGTGTTCTCCCATAGCCTTACACTCTCTGCTCGTAGTTTCTCTATATGTGTTCTCCCATAGCCTTACACTCTCTGCTCGTAGTTTCTCTATATGTGTTCTCCCATAGCCTTACACTCTCTGCTCGTAATTTCTCTATATGTGTTCTCCCATAGCCTTACACTCTCTGCTCGTAGTTTCTCTATATGTGTTCTCCCATAGCCTTACACTCTCTGCTCGTAATTTCTCTATATGTGTTCTCCCATAGCCTTACACTCTCTGCTCGTAATTTCTCTGTATGTGTTCTCCCATAGCCTTGCACTCTGCTCGTAGTTTCTCAATATTTATTCTCCCATGGTCTTGCCTTCTCACGATAGCTGTTAGAAGTCAGTTTCTTTTTCCTTCTTCAAGATTTATCAATAAAAAACAATTCACATCCTTGTTTCCCTTGCACTTGCACTACTAACTTGACATCTCTTTCATGTAAACAAACAAAAAACACAATTATCATTTCCTTTTATTAACAATCGGTATACATGAATGTAGAAATAAAACTGAGTGTTAGACAAGGTTGTGGAGAGACTTGATCACCTACACCAGCAGACGTGGTACTTGATGATGATAATGATGTACATCAGTGTAGAAAAGAAGTTCGTGAACTGCACTCATTTTTTTTTATCTATCTATTGACCTTTCGAGCCGTAGCCAGCCCATAAGGCGTAGACCCAGATACTCCTTCTCTTATCTAAATTTTTATTCTATCAGTTTTCTATCCTTGTAAAGATCTTTTATCAAATCTCGCCATTTGTCTCTGTTCTGTGCAAGCAGCTCTATCTCATTGAGGGAGCCGTCTCCTGCTGCTCTTGCCTCTCTCATCAATGTTCTTCTCAGTGTCTCTCTGGGTCTTCCTCTTTACCTCTTACCCGTTGTTTCCCACATGAGGTCGTGCTTTGCTATTCGGCTATTATCTCTTCTTATCACACGTCCAACATATGAACTAATTTTTTGCAGAACTAATTTTTACAGTGCATTTTACATCGTAATAACCATGTGTTTCATTTCTCTATGTATAAGGAAGAATTTTATTCTAACTATGACACTACATTGTGTATAAATTAATTAGAAAGGAGTGAAAGAAGTTCCCCCGCGGGGAAATACCAAATATAAAAGCACGTCATATCAAACTAATTTGAATAACATAAATTGTTAATATGTATGAACATGTCAGGTTTTTATAGAGTTTTAAGTATCCGCGAAGACAGACTTTATGGTACTTCCTTGAACTTATTTAAAATAAAAGAGTCTTACCGCACACAAGTGTTAAGTAGTAGAATGTGTGTAGTTATAATGTGGCATTTGGCGCCTTTGGTTGGGTTCGATCCTGATCGACGACTTTGGAGTTCACACCCAGCCTTAAATGGTTACCTGATTTTTTTGTGGGAAAGTAAAGCGGCACGGGCGAAATACCGACCACATTACGCCAAAAGTCAAGTGCCAAGGGTCTGTAAAAATTATGGTCACTAACACCGTACTCCCTATACGCTACTTGGCGTGACGGGGGCTCTTTTTTTTTTTAATACTTTATTTGGCGCCTTGACAAACTGTTGGTAGCAACCAATCATGAAAGGAGAAGTAATAGTAAAGTGCACCGTCACGCCTAGTGGCGAATAGGGAATATGGTGTTTGTGATCATAATTTTTACAGACCTTCGGCACATTATTTTTGGGGTAATGTTGTTGGTTTTACCCCGTTCCGCTTTACCTTCCCAAACAAAAAAATCCGGTGCCCATTTAAGGCTGGGTGAACCCGGAAGCTGTCGATCAAAATCGAACTCGAGCCCTCGTCCTCTGTAGTACATTTCACAAACTACTGAGTTACCGCGACTCCCAATGAGTCAGTAGTATGGTAAAATATGAGTGTCTTATGCTGGATGCTGTTGGCTGAACAGCTTCTCTCGTTGCTGAATCTGCCAATATTGGAGAGACAGATCCATCCGTAGAATGAACAAGATGTATTCATGGTACCTGGCCTTGTCTCCTCTCTTCTGTACCTTTTCTTCTCTGAATTTGAAATCAGCATCACCTCGAAAGTTGCTGTGCGATTTTTGTTGTTGGTGTCGATCTGCAGCCATATTATCCCAGTTTCTAGAATAATTGCATTGTAGACTTTCTGAATTTGTTGTTGTTGTTGTTGTTGTTGTTGTTCGCCAGCTTTCACCTCTGGCGAAGTCCCTAGAGACTAGGAACTGAATTTTGAATGTTAATCTGTTTTCCCTGGCAGCCGTGTGTACAGGTGTACATTGCTGCACAGACAGATAGCTCCGTCTTCAGAGGTAGTCATATTTTTTTGCGTCGATGAGTCGTTGATGTTTCAAACAGACCCTCGCTGTTGAGACCAGTAGTGGTTGCAGCTGAGATTTGAACTCACAACCTCTCTGTCTCAAGACCGGCGTCTTGCCTCGAGACCAACCATCCACCTCATATTGATAAAACGCAGCGAAATCCATGCAGTGAAGTTCATTATAAAAGTAAAGTACCCGCGTCACGCCAAGTGGCGTATAGGGAATATGGTATTAGTGACCATAAATTTTACAGACCTTCGGCACATTATTTTTGGGGTAATGTGGTCGGTAATACGCCCGTGCCGCTTTAATTTCCCCCCCCCCAAAAATCCGGTACCCATTTAAGACTGGGTGAACCCGGAACCATCGATTGGGATCGAACCCTACCTCTTGTCCTTTGTAATACAGTTTACTAACCACTGAACTATCACGGCTCCTGAAGTTCATTCTTCTATGAAACTATTATAATAGTAATCTATGGTTAACCATGAGTTCGCTACAAAATAAATTACATCTAAAAATAGCTGCGGTGACCTCCCAAAAAATACTTGTCTCCTTTCTTGCGAGATTGCCACCCACAGTTAAGAAATGTGGGATCTAAATTGTCAAAAGTTTGACATTTTACTTAGACTTTGATCTATTCTTTAACCAAACAATTTCAACCACTAAGTACTTGCACAACCTGTGCAATCAGGGTGAAGTATGCATACATAATTAACAACCTAACGTCTATCTGCTTATGTCACGTGCTCGGAAGAAAAAGAGAGGCGCAGAAGTTATAACAAGAATGGATTATGTAGTGGACCCCGAAAGGAAGGCTAAAGGTATTCAGATGAAAGGCAACGTGAAGAATTGCATTGAAAGCAAAAGTCCACGGAGTCATCAGTCGCTGGACACTGCAGGACTTGCTGAGGAGGGGATCTGAGGCACGTATGGACAGGTTCGGAGTGCAATGATGATGACCCGCAAATAACTCAATAACTCCATAACTCAATAACACAGTAACTCCATAACTCAATAACCCAGTAACTCCATAACTCAATAACGATAACTCAATAACTCCATAACTCAATAACTCAATCCACACTGTGGGTCAGATTTAGATCACTCTGCTAACTCTTAAATTCTGAATGAGAGTTCTTCAGGTTGAAAAATATCAATGTCCAAAAATGTTTCACTTCATGAACGATATTCCGCCACAACGGATTGCTAGCTTTCAGTCTCAGAATGCAGCAGGAGGGCCGTCGTCTGAAGGCCATGACCCAGGCGGTTCCACCCCTCTCCTTAGAGTGCCAAGAAGACTAATGGACCGAAACACTTGCTTGACACAAGGGACCCTTCTTAAGCTCAGATTGTCTCCCGCTGAAAAGTTCTGTATAAAGATGTGCCCATCACATTAACTTTGCAAGAAATGAAGACTCTATATAATGAATAGAAGTAGCACCAATTGTGAGTTCTCGAGAAAACAACTTGAATGGTGGAACGTGTAAGACGAATACTGGTAAAAAAGAACATTCAACAACAGGCAACGACAACCATGTATGACAAGCCTTGATGAAGACTTTCCAACGATGGACCAGTGAAATATCTGACGTCACACAAAGCACCACGTGTGAGGTGAACCAAAGAGCACCGTTAAGAACACTCCATTTGTTTCAATCTCAGCAACGCTAAAAAAAAAGGAGAAAAGAAGTAAGGAAAAAAAGATAAGCTGAAAAAGATAATCACAACTGATACCATTCCCACAACACTTAAAAGGTCACACAACATTGCTCCTGGTCCAGATGGTGTTCGGTACGACGACATAGGCGATTTAGATGACGACGACTTGACAAAACTGGCCAATGAGTTTAATGCCAGCATTCGGAGTGGCCAGATCAAGGAGGAGTGGCTACACAACTACTTACTACCGCTATCGAAGCCAAACAAGGACCATTCTCAGATCAGTGCCTACAGTATCATCACAATGCAGAACACTGCAGGTAAGCTGCTGGAGAAAATAATTACCCGTGTCCTCACCTGTCACCTTGAACAGAAAATGGCATTCCCACCCACACTCGGAGGTTATAGATATAACAAAGAGACATATCTCAGTCTTCGCCTATGACGTCTTCGAAGGCTTCCACAGACAAGAGGAGACATGTGCTGCTGCTATAGATCTGGAGGATGCATACAACAGGGCACCATTTGAATACCTCATGTATATGCTCCTCAAACTGGCGGTGCACCCATTCCTCATTAGATAGATCGCCGCTGCACTGTTTCAGAGGAAGGTGATACTCAGATGTGGAAGTTGGTGTTCCGAGCCAACATCCAATTGTCCAGGACTGCCACAAGGCTCACCATTGTCGCCAGTTCTATTTAACGTGTACACAATAACGATCACGAAACAACAGCTGGAAGGGAGGGGAAGAACTATGACTTTTGCTGATGATATTCTGGTATATCGCCAGGGAAGAGACAGACGGGGAATCGCCTCCACAATGCAAGACGAACTCGATCGCATTTCTTCCTGGTGTGGGGTTTCAGGTGCCTTGGTTAATCCTAATAAAGCATCAGTTTCATGGTTCTCCCTTAACAATCATATCGTTAATACGACCACACCGGTAGTGCGAATGGGAGCTGATGAGGTGACCAGGGACAAGTTGATGACATACCTCGGAGTTAAGTTTGATCGCAGCCTGTGTTTTCAGGACCACGTCAACCATGTGATAACAAAAACCCACAAAGGATTAGCCGCCTTGAAGGTCATGGCAGCTGCCAACATCGAGCAGAGGCTACTTACTCTTCTGTTCCAGGGATTAGTCCTCGCACCAATCGAGTATGCCCTGGCAATTCTTACTGTCAGTACGACTCAAATTGATAGGCTGGAGAAAATACAGAATGAGAATAATGCACATTATCTTGGGATGTACAAGGGACACTCCCTGTGTAGTAATGAGGTATCATCTTTATTTTCCAACCATGGATGACAGAATCAAGATCTCGAGAGAGCACGAGCATACCTGAAGATTAGTGCAGATAAAGAGCATCCATTGCACTACGTGCTCAACACAGGGAAAGGTGCCAGGCTAAAAAGAGGCAAATAATGGGTGAGCCGAGCAGAAGATGTCATCAAACAGGTCTGTGGCTTACCAATATCAACGTTGGTGATGAGTGGATACCGGTGCCTACGTCATTCAGGGGGATTTTTTCGTGTATTGTCACACTGGACAGGAAAAGTAACAGAACAGAACTCGGTCGTGGTTAATGCGGAGGTCAACGGTCTCATCTGCGATAACACCGATGAGAAAGATGCATGGTGTATACGTCATGACCACGAGTAGCATGACAATGGAGGTGATGGCAGTGCCAAAGGCATTCAAATGGTTAGAATCACAAGACTACACCCATGCATGTGTACTGAATGATTCGATGAGCATGATAAGAAAAGTGGAGGCGGGCTCTGTACGCATGCAATGGGTAGAGTCATTGCTGAAGTCCAAAATACATAAAGTCACCTTTGTCTATGTCCCTGGACATGCGGGAGTACGGGGAAATGAGAGAGCGGACAGGTTGGCTAGCTGCGCTGTCGTTGAGGACGGGCAACCAATGGATCGGGCGTATATCATCAATGTCCTCCGAGATATGGGAAGAGCACTTGACTTCGACAAACACAGATCCACATCACCTCTTCGGATGATGGAGATGGGAGTTAAGATGGGCACAGCCAGAAATTAGAAACTTAGTGGACGTGTCAGAAGACTTATCAACCAACATAGAACTGGAGTCGTCAGTCGCTGGACACTGCGGGAATTGCTGAGGAGGAGATCTGAGCACCTATGGACATGTTCGGAGTGCAATGATGATGACCCGCAAATAACTCAATAACTCAAATAAGAATGTCTAAAGAAGGTCACAGGACAAAGATATTGATCTGATTTTTTTGTTTCTGCCCTGTTAGAGGTAACAAGACAATAATAAAAGAAAAATAAACACGTGTCCGTTATTGTGGATGAACTAATTAGGCACTAATGAATGGTAAATATAAGACCTACCAGAACACTTTAGTAGACTTTAAGACACAGGCATCCAATACAATATGAAAGTCTCAACACCAAAAATAAGTAATTAGTAACGAGCATCTCAAAAGAAAAACAGAACCATGAACATTACGGTAGACAGTTAAAGCAGTTAGAGTAATTAAAATACTTAGGAATTCTAGCTTGAAACGACAATACACCAGCGGCAGAAATAGACAGAAAATGCAACAATCTTGTGAAATAATCCGAGAGATATCAACACAGCTATCCAACAAGAAAATAAGATGATTAGAGGCAAAACGGGCGTCGTACACAACAATTATCATCCTAACGTCGTGCTACCAATGAAGACCTGGACCAAGATCAATAAGAATAATAACCACTTTCGAAATTAAATTGAGTTAATTGTGGGCCATCTTAACCCCCATCTTTTTCATCCGAAGGAGTGGCGAGGATTCATGGTTGTCGAAGTCCTGTGCTTTTCCCACATCTCGGAGGGCATTGATGATGTCGGCCTAATCCAGTGGTTGACCGTCTTCAACGAGGGCACAGCTAGTCAACCTGTCTGCTGTTTCATTTCCCCGTACTTCTACATGTCCTGAGACGTAGACAAAGGTGATCCTATGTATTTTTGACCTCTGCAATGGCTCCACTCACTGCATGCGAAATTAAATCGCCGGACTCATGATAAGAAAGAGCCTGAGACATAAATAAGGTCACAACTGAAGAGCTGAGATTTTAAATGATAGGAATAATTCCCGCTATAGAATACAAAAGTAACAGATACAACTAATAATGGTAGTGTGATAAAGGAAAAAATCAAGATACAACACAGCGAGCCTTCAACAAACGCTACAAGAACGCCAGACTCAAGGGCCGACTACAGAATAGATTAATTGATGGAAAATTAGAAACGCTAGAAAACATAACAGCAGGAGAGGTAAACTAGAAGAACAAAAGACCGCAAACTGTATTTCCCCTCCAAGTAAAAAAAAAAAAAAAGTAAAGAGCCCCCGTCACGCCAAGTGGCGTATAGGGAATATGGTGTTAGTGACCATACATTTTACAGACCTTCATCACATGATTTTTGGGGTAATGTGGTCGGTATTACGCCCGTGCCGCTTTACTAACCCAGAAAAAAATCTTGTACCCATTTAAGGCTGGGTGAACCCGGAAGCCGTCGTTTAGGATCGAACCCTACCTCTTGCCCTTTGTAGTCCAGTTCACTAACCACTGAGCTATTGCGGCTCCATTCCCCCTCGAAGCTGAAAGGTAAATTAAGAAGAAATGAAAACAAAAAGGGTAAAGTCCTATGTCCAATTTTTCATAAACGCCTCGAGATGTGAACTGGCCACTGGGCATTTTGTGGGCCGATGACTACGGAGTAGAATGTCTTTGATTATGAGTTAACGTACAGTGTATTGTTGCTCATTGTTACATGAAGACTTAACATCAACGTCAAGGGAAACAACTCACAACCACCACTGGCTTTCAACTCCGCTGCTATAAAGGTCAAGGTGTCTGAATTCATGTGAGGGCTAAAACGATGTTGTCAGTCAAATGTTTATGGTCGTTCTTGATGTTGATTTATTGAGTCTGATGTATGGAGGTTGACTTAATGCTGTCATCGTTTATCATTTATACAAACTCGCTTCTGCAAGTAATTATCTTTTATGCACACATTAAAATCGTAAATACTTCCATGCTCTCTATTTCTTTAACGTCTGTTTTCACTCATATTTTTCTTCTATTTTTTCTCTTTTTTTTTTCATTTAATCTCTCTCTCTCTCTCTCTCTCTCTCTCTCTCTCTCTATCTTTGTTTCGTTAAATCTCCCTCTATCTTTTTCTCTCTAGTACTATCTTGTCTTCACATTTCCTCTCTTTTTGTTCATGCTCCATTAATTTATATGTGTCTCTCTCGCGCTCTGTCTCTCTCGTTCTGTCTCTCTCGCCCTCTGTCTCTCTCGCTTTTTGTCTCCCTCGCTCTCTGTCTCTCTCGCTCTCTGTCTCACTAGCGCTCTGTCTCTCTCGCTCTCTGTCTCTCTCGCTCTCTGTCTCTTTCGCTCTCTGTCTCTCTCGCTCTTTGTCTCTGTGGCTCTCTGTCTCTCTCGCTCTCTGTCTCTCTCGCTCTCTGTCTCTCTCGCTTTCTCTCTCGCTCTTTGTCTCTCTCGCTCTCTGTCTCTCTCGCTCTCTGTCTCACTCGCTCTCTGTCTCTCTCGCTTTTTGTCTTTCTCGCTCTGTCTCTCTCGCTCTCTGTCTTTCTCGCTCTCTGTCTCTCTCGCGCTCTGTCTCTCTCGCTCTCTGTCTCTCGCTTTTTGTCTCTCTCGCTCTTTGTCTCTCTCGCTTTCTGCCTCTCTCGCGTTCTGTCTCTCTCGCTCTCTGCCTCTCTGCGTTCTGTTTCTCTCGCTCCCTGTTTCTCTCGCTTCCTGTCTCTCTCGCTCTCTGCCTCTCTGCGTTCTGTCTCTCTTGCTCTCTGTTTCTCTCGCGCTCTGTCTCTCTCGCGCTCTATCTCTCTCGCGCTCTCTCTCGTTCTCTGTCTCTCTCGCTCTCTGTCTCTCTCGCTCTCTGTCCTCTCGCTCTCTGTCTCTCTCGCTCTCTGTCTCTCTCGCTCTTTGTCTCTCTCGCTCTCTGTCTCTCTCGCTCTCTGTCTCACTAGCGCTCTGTCTCTCTCGCTCTCTGTCTCTCTCGCTCTTTGTCTCTCTCGCTCTCTGTCTCTCTCGCTCTCTGTCTCACTAGCGCTCTGTCTCTCTCGCTCTCTGTCTCTCTCGCTTTTTGTCTCTCTCGCTCTCTGTCTCTCTCGCGCTCTGTCTTTCTCGCTCTCTGTCTCCCTCGCGCTCTGTCTCTCTCGCTCTCTGTCTCTCTCGCTTTTTGTCTCTCTCGCTCTTTGTCTCTCTCGCTCTCTGCCTCTCTCGCGTTCTGTCTCTCTCGCTCTCTGCCTCTCTGCGTTCTGTCTCTCTCGCTCCTTGTTTCTCTCGCTTCCTGTCTCTCTCGCTCTCGCCTCTCTCGCGTTCTGTCTCTCTCGCTCCCTGTTTCTCTCGCTTCCTGTCTCTCTCGCTCTCTGCATCTCTGCGTTCTGTCTGTCTCGCTCTCTGTTTCTCTCGAGCTCTGTCTCTCTCGCGCTCTGTCTCTCTCGTGCTCTCTCTCATTCTCTGTCTCTCTCGCTCTCTCTCTCTCGCTCTCTGTCTCACTCGCGCTCTGAATCTCTGGCTCTCTGTCTCTCTCGCTTTCTGTCTCTCTCGCTCTCTGTCTCCCTCGCGCTCTGTCTCTCTCGCGCTCTGTCTCTCCCGTTCTTTGTCTCTATCGCGCTCAGTCTCTCTCGCTCTCTGTCTCTCTCGCGCTCTGTCTCTCTCGCTCTTTGTCTCTCTCGCTCTCTGCCTCTCTTGCGTTCTGTCTTTCTCGCTCTCTGCCTCTCTCGCGTTCTGTCTTTCTCGCTCTCTGTCTCTCTCGCTCTCTGTCTCTCTCGCTCTCTGTCTCTCTCGCTCTCTGCCACTCTCGCGCTCTGTCTTTCTCGCTCTCTGTCTCTCTCGCTCTCTGTCTCTCTCGCTTTTTGTTTCTCTCGCTCTTTGTCTCTCTCGCGTTCTGTCCCTCTCGCTTTTTGTCTCTCTCGCTCTCTGTCTCTCTCACTCTCTGTCTCTCTCGCTCTCTGTCTCTCTCACGCTCTGTCTCTCTCGCGCTCTGTCTCTCTCGCTCTCTGTCTCTCTCGCGCTCTGTCTCTCTCGCTCTCTGTCTCTCTCGCGCTCTGTCTCTCTCGCCCTCTGTCTCTCTCGCTTTTTGTCTCTCTCGCTCTCTGTCTCTCTCGCTCTCTGTCTCACTAGCGCTCTGTCTCTCTCGCTCTCTGTCTCTCTCGCTCTCTGTCTCTTTCGCTCTCTGTCTCTCTCGCTCTTTGTCTCTGTGGCTCTCTGTCTCTCTCGCTCTCTGTCTCTCTCGCTCTCTGTCTCTCTCGCTCTTTGTCTCTCTCGCTCTCTGTCTCTCTCGCTCTCTGTCTCTCTCGCTCTCTCTCTCTCTCTCGCTCTTTGTCTCTCTCGCTCTCTGTCTCTCTCGCTCTCTGTCTCACTCGCTCTCTGTCTCTCTCGCTTTTTGTCTCTCTCGCTCTCTGTCTCTCTCGCGCTCTGTCTCTCTCGCTCTCTGTCTCTCTCGCTCTCTGTCTCTCACGCTCGCTTGGTTTTAACTGTCTCGGTCTCTTTAAAAGTCATTAACTTTTTAATAGACAGTCTTTTTTTCGGTCGCCATCTTTCACCTCTGGTGAAGTCCCTAGAGACTAGAAACTGAATTTTGCGTGCTAATCCGTTTTTACCTGGCAGCTGTGTGCATAGGGGCCTCACGCCGCACAGGCAGGCAACTCCGTCTTCGGAGGTATTATTTTTTCCGTCGATGAGTAATTGACGTTTCAAGCCGGGCCTAGCTACTGAAACCAGGGGATCGCCACAGATAGAAATCATAAATAAAAATCCCAGATGGTGCAGCGTAGATTTGAACTGACAAGGTCTCTGTCTAGAGATTGGCGTCTTGATTTGAGACCAACCAGTTCCAAGGAAACTGTTTTGAAGTGTTTTGCATTTTGATTTTGTCCATGAGCCTGTCCGATGCAGGCTTAGGTTTTGTGTGTTTTGTGTACGTGTAGAGTGGCTTGTGTGTGTAGTGTATTTTGTGTACGTGTAGTGTGTTTTGTGTACGTGTTGTGTGTTTTGTGTACGTGTAGAGTGTCTTGTGTGTGTAGTGTGTTTTGTGTACGTGTAGAGTGTCTTGTGTGTGTAGTGTGTTTTGTGTACGTGTACAGTGTCTTGTGTGTGTAGTGTATTTTGTGTAAGTGTTGTGTGTTTTCTGTGCGTGTAGAGTATTTTTTCTGCGTGTACAGTGTTTTGTGCTCGTGAAATTGTGTCTTTTGTACATAGAGTGTGTTTTGTGTACGTGAAATGTGTCCTAAGTACGTTAAATGTTTCTTGTGTACGTGAAATGTTTCTTCTGTACATGTAGTATGTTTTGTGCACGTTAAATGTCTTGTGTATGTGAAATGTGTCTTTTGCACGTGTAGTGTGTTTTCTGCACGTTAAATATGTCTTGTGTATGTGAAACGTGTCTTGTGTGCGTGAAATGTTTCTTGTGTGCGTCTAGTGTGACAGGGCGTGTGGTTCTGATGTGAGTCTGATAGTCAGACTTTGGGTCGTGCGTCATCACCTTATTCAGAACTCTTGTGAGGATTCATTCGAGTGAAGCAATTTGCAAGTATCAACAGCCACATTAACAGTTTCATCAATTACATCAGCGCAACAATAAATGAAATATACTTTGTTACAATGACCTAAAACCGTCACCAGAGGCTGTGTATATTACTTTCAATAGATCGATATGTCTGTGACGTAAAATGACTTCTTCTGTTGGGGTTTTCTACGAGTATTATATTCACTTCATCAAAGCTCTTCCAGTAAGTGGGAAGGGCACAGGACTTCGACAACCATGAGTCCACGTCCCTCCTTCGGATGAAAGAGATGGGAGTTAAGATGAGCACCGCCAGAAACGAGAAACTTAGTGGGCGTGTAAAAAGGCTAATCAACCAACAAAGAACTGGAGTCGTCAGTCGCTGGACATTGCGAGACTAGCTGAGGAGGGGATATGAGCACCTATGGACATGTTTGGAATGCATTATGATGACCGGCAAATAACTCAATAACTCAATATTCTCTTCAGTGTAGTGGTAGGGTACTATATTTTCTCTTTCTCAGACATGTTTGTTTAAGCCATTTCTGCGTAGCGCCACCGACACAAATCCATAGTCTACCTTGTACTCAAACTTTGATTGTCATTGCGTTACGTTCGGACTATCAGCATGTGTCGTGCTTTAGGGTGTCAACAATTAACTCTCTCTGTCTGGAATTATGTTGCTGGTTTGTGCTTGTTCTTCAACGTTCTATTCTTTTGATCACAGAACTTGACTTTTTATCCTGTTTCATAATGGAGGGATAGGAACAACATCATGAAATAGGATGAGCTGGTCGCATGGTGGGTACTCGTATATGGAGGGGTAGATACAACATCATGAAATAGGATGAGCTGGTTGCATGGTGGGTACTCGTATATGGAGGGGTAGATACAACATCATGAAATAGTACGAGCTGGTTGCATGGTGGGTACTCGTATATGGAGGGGTAGATACAACATCATGAAATAGTACAAGCTGGTCGCATGGTGGGTACTCATATATGGAGGGGTAGATACAACATCACGAAATAGGATGAGCTGGTCGCATGGTGGGTACTCGTATATGAAGGGGTAGGTATGACATCATGAGATAAGATGAGTGGTCGCATAGTCGTAACTCGTTGGTGCGTGTGTCCTAATTCTACCGCTAAGCCTGCTCCATGGCTGACACACTCTATCTACCGTAGGCTGCATCTGGGGTATGTGCAAATTACTTGAATTAAAAGTATGAGTTATGTAGTGTCATCACGCTCAAACCTCTATATACATAATTTTCTTCCTTCATTAAAACAAGTTAGATTATAAATAAACAGAACAAGAGAATGATTTGTAACACGGGAGCAATGTTCGTGGGTTATAATAGTTCAAGAGCTCAATACTTGCCAAATATTAGCAGCTTTCATCTGAAATTGCAGAATTATCTCCTTCAATACATCTTTACTTCTTCTTCATCTCCTTGTTTATCTTATTCTGCTGCTTCTGCTTTTCCTACTACTTTCCATGGCTACGGAACAATGAAGTAAACAGTGGCCTACATTCTTTTAGCATCTTGAGGACATCACTAAGGTTCCTTTACTTTGCAGAGTTCGTGACAATCTTTCGCTGAGCGTCGTAAGTCTGGTCTGCACAATTCATCTCTATTTTTCCTGGTCTTGTCCATGTCCTCTTTTTTAAAAATCTCTTTTACATTTTTTCCTGCCTCCAGTGACAGCAACAGTGGCAGTTTATGAAAGACATTCTGAATCTCCCATAACCACAAAACCTATCCGAATTTTAATCTTTCCTAACCACATAACCTGTCCTAAACTTCGTCTATTCTGGCCACAAATAACTTCTTATGCCAACAATGTGAACGCTAACTCGGAATCTTTATCAGCCGTCAAAAATGTGGTCATCTGTATTTTCTAACCTAACATCTACAATCTCTAACCTAACATCTGTAGTCTCTAACCTAACATCTGTATTTTCTAACCTAACATCTACAATCTCTAACCTAACATCTATAGTCTCTAACCTAACATCTATAGTCTCTAACCTAACATCTGTAGTCTCTAACCTAACATCTATAGTCTCTAACCTAACATCTGTAGTCTCTAACCTAACATCTATAGTCTCTAACCTAACATCTATAGTCTCTAACCTAACATCTATAGTCTCTAACCTAACATCTATAGTCTCTAACCTAACATCTATAGTCTCTAACCTAACATCTATAGTCTCTAACCTAACATCTATAGTCTCTAACCTAACATCTATAGTCTCTAACCTAACATCTATAGTCTCTAACCTAACATCTATAGTCTCTAACCTAACATCTATAGTCTCTAACCTAACATCTGTAGTCTCTAACCTAACATCTGTAGTCTCTAACCTAACATCTGTAGTCTCTAACCTAACATCTGTAGTCTCTAACCTAACATCTATAGTCTCTAACCTAACATCTATAGTCTCTAACCTAACATCTATAGTCTCTAACCTAACATCTGTAGTCTCTAAACTAACATCTGTATTTTCTAACCTAACATCTGTATTTTCTAACCTAACATCTGTATTTTCTAACCTAACATCTGTATTTTCTAACCTAACATCTACAATCTCTAACCTAACATCTATAGTCTCTAACCTAACATCTGTAGTCTCTAACCTAACATCTATAGTCTCTAACCTATCATCTATAGTCTCTAACCTAACATCTATAATCTCTAACCTAACATCTATAGTCTCTAACCTAACATCTACAATCTCTAACCTAACATATATAGTCTGTAACCTAACATCTGTAGTCTCTAACCTAACATCTATAGTTTCTAGCCTAACATCTGTATTTTCTAACCTACATCTATAGTTTCTAGCCTAACATCTGTATTTTCTAACCTACATCTACAGTTTCTAGCCTAACATCTGTTTTTTCTAACCTACATCTATAGTCTCTAACCTAACATCTACAATCTCTATCCTAACATCTATAGTCTCTAACTTAATATCTATAGTCTCTAACCTAACATCTATAGTCTCTAACCTAACATCTGTAGTCTCTAACCTAACATCTACAATCTCTAACCTAACATCTATAATCTCTAACCAAACATCTGTAGTCTCTAACCTAACATCTGTAGTCTCTAACCTATCATCTATAGTCTCTAACCTAACATCTATAATCTCTAACGTAACATCTGTAGTCTCTAACCTAACATCTACAATCTCTAACCTAACATCTATAGTCTCTAACCTAACATCTATAGTCTCTAACCTATCATCTATAGTCTCTAACCTAACATCTACAATCTCTAACCTAACATATATAGTCTCTAACCTAACATCTACAATCTCTAACCTAACATCTATAGTCTCTAACTTAACATCTATAGTCTCTAACCTAACATCTATAGTCTCTAACCTAACATCTACAATCTCTAACCTAACATATCTAGTCTCTAACCTAACATTTGTAGTCTCTAACCTAACATATATAGTCTCTAACCTAACATTTGTAGTCTCTAACCTAACATCTGTTCTCTTTCTTTGTTTGCAACGGTGCCAATTCGTTCTGTAAATTTAATTTAAAGATTTTTGGGGGAGTCGGGGGTTAAGGGGATATTTTTGTCTGACTTTGCACTTTCAAAACTGTCCAATTTAGTAGAACCTACCTGTAGCTAAGAGCCTTGGTGGCTGAGTTGTTAATGTGTTCGCCTCCTGATCAGAAGGACTGTGTTCCTAGAAATAACGGATTTTATTCCGATCGACAAGCTTCCTAGTATCACCCAGACTCTAAAAGTGGGCACGAAGTGGGATTTTTGGGGTAATTAAAGGCGACCTGGCGTCATACATCACCCAAAAATGTGTCGTGGTCATGGACAAATATGCACTAAAACCATATTCCCCAGACGCCTAGCAAGGCACAGAGGGACTCTTTACTTACCTGGGGTTGAGCTCATCCCGTCATAGCTTGAGGGTGTTGAAGATGTTCAAGAATGCAAATTACATCCTGCCAATATGGCGGATAGGCGACCTGAACCGTTGAGTTACTGTCTGAAAAGTGTTTCTTGTTGCAGTTTCCTCATATTCCACACCCGGCTTCCTGCCGGAACTACTGAGTTTATTGCTCTGTGCACACCGTGAGCTGTGCTTTTCATCCGGATGGTGTTTCTATATTCAGATTGCTTACGATGAATGATGATATCGTATGATGAAAGACAGTTCAACTGTGTTCACTTTCGGTGCTGATACGCCTTATGTCTTTTAACGTGTGCTGTGTTTGCTATGATGGGGATAGCAACTGCCTTTCTTTGTTTGGATATTCGATGAGATGTTAATTCGGATGATTCCACTGGCACGGGCGGTTGAGCAATTATGGATTTTAATTCGTTTGCAGTGATACCAGGACCTTGGAATAATTATAAGATTGCAAATATGTGATTGTGAATTATACAACATCGTGTTTGAAACCATAGTAGAGAGGTAGGCTATACACTTCTCTACTTACTAAGTATTTCCGGGTGAAATTCCCAAATTTGCCGACCTCTTATTTTATGACTGACAGTATTTATTTTTCGTGGTACCCCCAATCTGTAAAAGTTGGTACCAAAGATTATCTCTAAAAAAATGTGCAATGGAATTGCGTGCTACTGATCAGATCATATCATGTACTATGTGTGATGGTAATGACAAGATTTAATCACTAACGCCATATCCTCAAAGATACCATAAGACACCTAGTTCACCTTTGCCTTATCTTTCCCATTAATTATTTTCTTCAATGTAAAGTTTGGGGATCATCGCCGGTGCTTCGATGTTCGTACTTTTTTTTGTTCGTGTTTTTATCAGAAGATGTAAAATGGTGAAAAAAAAGTCCTATAACAGTTACCATGGATAATGAAGTTGACAAAGAGATAAAACAATGACAATGGCATTAGACAGGGCACACTGAGGAAGTTAACTGAGAGTATTACATGACACACCAATTTTTTTAATACCCACAGAGAAGACAAAGGTCAATGCCAAAATATGCTAGGGGAAGGCAGATGGAAGCAGAGATGAAGAGAATGAGGACAATATGAAATGATCTTAAGAGAATGAGGACAATATGAAATGATCTTAAGAGAATGAGGACAATATGAAATGATCTTAAGAGAATGAGGACAATATGAAATGATCTTAAGAGAATGAGGACAATATGAAACGATCTTAAGAGAATGAGGACAATATGAAACGATCTTAAGAGAATGAGGACAATATGAAATGATCTTAAGAGAATGAGGACAATATGAAATGATCTTAAGAGAATGAGGACAATATGAAATGATCTTAAGAGAATGAGGACAATATGAAATGATCTTAAGAGAATGAGGATAATATGAAATGAGCTTGAGAGGAAGAGGTCAATATGAAATGATCTTAAGAGAATGAGGACAATATGAAATGATCTTAAGAGAATGAGGACAATATGAAATGATCTTAAGAGAATGAGGACAATATGAAATGATCTTAAGAGAATGAGGACAATATGAAACGATCTTAAGAGAATGAGGACAATATGAAACGATCTTAAGAGAATGAAGACAATATGAAATGATCTTAAGAGAATGAGGACAATATGAAATGATCTTAAGAGAATGAGGACAACATGAAATGATCTTAAGAGAATGAGGACAACATGAAATGATCTTAAGAGAATGAGGACAATATGAAATGATATTAAGAGAATGAGGACAATATGAAATGATCTTAAGAGAATGAGGACAATATGAAATGATCTTAAGAGAATGAGGACAATATGAAATGATCTTAAGAGAATGAGGACAATATGAAATGATCTTAAGAGAATGAGGACAATATGAAATGATCTTAAGAGAATGAGGACAATATGAAACGATCTTAAGAGGATGACACCAGGGCGAGTTTGAAAGTGATTGTTGGAGGAGTATACTCCACAGCGAGCTGAAAGGAAAAAGAAAAGTGAAGTGTCGGCTACCTCATTATGCTAAGTCTTAGCTTCTTGATGTGAGCAGCGATAGCTCAGTGGTTAGTGAACTGGACTACAAAGGACAAGAGGTATGGTTCGATCCCAACCGACGGCTTCCGGTTCACCCAGCCTTTAATGGGTACCGGATTTTTTTTTCTGGGTAAGTAAAGCGGCACGGGCGTAATACCGACCACATTACCCGAAAAATCATGTGCCGAAGGTCTGTAAAATTTATGGTCACTAACACCATATTCCCTATACGCCACTTGGCGTGAGAGGGACACTTTACCTGTTTTTTTTTTTTTTTACATAGCTTCTTGAGGTAGTGTTCCTTCCCAAAGAATATTATCAGGGAAGAGATAGAACTGAATGTTGACTGAGAACAGTGGGTAGTATAGATGATCTTAACAAACCGAAATACCAAGTTGTTTGGCGTATGACAATGTAAAACACAAATCGTAAAACGTACACAGGGAGACTGGTTCGTCTCGAGGCAAGACGCCGGTCTCAAGACAGAGAGGTTGTGAGTTCAAATCCTGGCTGCACCAGTTGGGATTTTTATTTGTGATTTTTTTTGCGACAACCACCTCTGGTCTCAGCAGCGAGGATCGGCTTGAAAAGTCAATTACTCATTCACAGACAAAATTATCTGCCTGTGCGGCGAGGGACCCCTGTGCACACGCCTGCCAGGGGAAAAATGGATTAGCACGCAAAATTCAGTTTCTAGTCTCCAGGGACTTTGCCAGAGGTGAAAGTTGACGAGCTAGCGCGCCCGCGCGCGCGCACACACACAAAACCGTAAACATATTAGATGACAAGGGTGTTTGAGGTAAACCAGAAATGGACAGTATTTCTGCCCATGAACAGCCGCACATACTGATGTAAATTATCTTCCCTTGGTTCTACCTGACACTTAACTTTCACCTATGGCTCAGCCAGACCCAAGTTTAGAAGAAGGCTAGCGCACAAATAAACCCTACTAGCGTGACGTGTTCATTTTTCCGAGCAGGGTGTTTATGAACAGGATTATGTCTTAATCTATACCTCGGATAGGCGAACCTTTACCGGTGACATCACGCTAGTGGGGTTGCTCGCTGACTTTCTATAAAATTTGCTATGTAGCCATATCATATAAAATAGCCACACTCTGGAAAGCCGTGCCGACTAGCCAGCTAAAGCCAGTGAGGCTAACCAACATTTATTAAATAGTTGTTAGATTGAGCCGCGTCTGCTCATGCATCATCATCATCGTGTGCCATACCGGTTAGCGTAGGTGATCATGTCCCTCCACAATTTTCTATCTACAGTGCATCGTATCAGTTCTGTTGTTGACTGTTTTCCATGCCATGACACAAAGCTTTCCAGTATTTCCTCTCTTTGCCGTCCGCGATCTCTCTTTCCTTTTATTTTGCCAGGTGTAACCAAGTATTCCAACTTTCCTTTTCTCACGATGTCCCCGAAAAATGTTTGTTTCTTTGTGGTGTTTATAATGAGTCCCTTTTTGTGTTGATCTCTTTCAGAATGTTCTCATTGGTCTTTTTAGCTGTCCAGGGAGCTTTCAACATTCTTCTGAGAAATCCCATCTCTTTGGCATCTAATCGTCTTTTCATTTGTTTGTGTACTGTCCATGATTCGCTTCCATAGGCCAGAATTGGCTCTATATAGATCCGATGAACTCTCTTTCTCACTGCTATTGACATAGATTTGTTGCATAAGACGTTGTTCATTTTCTGAAATGCTGTTTAGGCTTGAGTTATTCTGCTTTTATTTCTGTGGTGCATCTTCCATCTGATGTTATTATTGTGCCCAAATATTTGACGCGTTGCACTTGTTTCAGATTTGTCCTGTTCTAAAAAACAATGTAATATCCGTTATCTCTAGTCACTCTAAGTTACATTTACTGCCCCCCCCCTCCCTTCCTTGCACCATAGCCCTCCTAAGAAAAAAGTATGTGCATATTACATTTATATATAATTAAGTAATTAAAGCTAAAATTAAAAAAAAAAACTGCCCTATTTTCACAAAAAAAAGTTGTTCATAAGTCTTTTCATGGAGCATATAGAAGTGAATGGGGGAAGTTGAAAATATGGACGTTCACAGTTTGTCGTATTTGTACTGAGATTGTGAAATAGGCGTTTGTTTTGTCGACGAGTAGTCCTGCCTTGTGCACCGGAACTGTTGACGCGCGAACGGGAGCAAACGAGAGGAAATTGATGTTGACAGTTGGTCAAGAAGTGTTAATTTAAAAAAAAACAAAAAGAACATGAGGATCCTGCGGGCATTAGATGAAACTTTGGCTTAATGTTATGACCTCGAAACTAAAATTACCAGCTGATTTAATTAGCGAAAAACTAGAGACAAATCACAAGCAGAAGAAATAGACTCAAGATGGAACAAAGGTTGTCAAACATCGGACAGTTATCTCCACATTAATAAATAACACTAGAGACACAGCAGACAGTCAATAACACAATCTTCACCCCAACTTTGTGCTATCAATGCCAGACCTGGGATATAGACTCAAGGATAGTAAGAAAAATAACCTCTACCGATATGAAATGTGTTAGACGAATGACAGGAAACAGCATGAGAGATAAGATCAGAAATGAAAAACTGAGGAAAAAAGCTAGCATAGAATACATAAAGAAACACCAGATAAAATGGTTGAGTAACGTGATGAGACACAAAAGCTTAAACAAAACACAAGGAGCCTATAATAATCGTTGCTAGAAAACCATATTCAAAGGTCGACAACAAAAATGATGGATTGATGAAATATTAGAACACAATAAAACACCAAATTCATTTCTGAACTGTGTTAAGTAGTTCTTTTTCACGTTTTTCAACTGATTTAGCATTTCCTTGTTTGTCTTTTTTTCAACCTTCCACCAAATTCTCCTCGTTTTGCAATAAATCAACGGTTTCAAATTTTCTGCTCTTATTTCTTATTTATTTATCATGAAGTCTTAAAACAACTTAAAATGAAAAGATAACTACTAAACACAACTCAATAAAGACAAATGAGATTCTTGGGGCATGTTAAAAGACACAGTTGCCTACAAAAAAGTAATCTTGAAAGGGAAAATACGAGGTAAAAGAGGCAGAGGCAGACCAAGACTAACATGGACGAGTAACATCAAAAGATGGACAAGTCAACCTATGACAATGTGCTCTAATCAATGCAAGAGAGAGGGCGCAATGGCGCTCCATGGTAACCAACTTTCGATGCGGAGACGGCACTCAGTGATGATGATTTCTTATTTAATGTCCATATTTCTGCACCATAAAGAAATGT